>JAVKPL010008132.1:0-317864 GCA_032173675.1 Gastrolobium villosum | reverse complement strand
TTATGTCCTGTTCCCCTTTCGTTAGGATTACATGTATTGTCTATAGGGGTGTTAACGGGTCGAGTCGAGCCGAGCTTTGATCTTAACGGGCCAAGCCTGTATTTAAACGTATCCGATTGACCTTAGCTTGTTACCTGTCACGAATATAATATTGGCATACCTGAGCTTTTATTAAACGAGCTCAGTCCTTTTTATTAAACGAGCTCATTTAGAGCCGAGCCAAAGGCCCCTGGCTCATTTACCACCCCTATGAACTTTTTCCCTAACATTTTTATTGGTTATCTAATAAGCTAGGGTAATTTTTTTCATTAATAAAGGCTTAAAGGGGATGATCAATTAATACTAATTGTGAAATAAATTTAAGAGCTCCCAAAAAGCTAAGACATACATACTCTGCACTTGAATCTTACCATTTAATTAAGGTTGAGATAAAATGAAGATAGGTACATCGTACATGTTTGTTTGGTTAGGGTTTCGTAACGCGGCCATGTGTATCCTGAGTGCACTGTTGATTTAAAAAATAAATAAATAAAGGATGAAAAAGTCATGTAAAAATCAATTTTTTTATGCGCAGGTGACTCTGCTTTTTCAACTCGATCCTATAATTATGGAAGATTAATGTATTTTATTAACGATAAAAATATAAACAAACTCTCTTGAAAAGATTATATATTTTATATGAAACTCTTTCTATTTTCTCTCTTTGCTTCCTCTTTCTTTAGTAAATAACTAAATAATTACACCTTCATTAATTATCTTTATTTTATATTCCTAACTTGTTTAGAGGGGCTTAAAGTTTAAGATGATTCTTCTTTATGGTTTGGTGGAGGGGGTGTGGACAGGTGGGAGGTCCCAATCCACACACACAACGAAGGTTTTTTTTTTTTTCTCCAATCCGAGGTTACACTTGAACTTGACTTACCTAAATCATAAGCCAAATTAAAGCTAGTAATTAAATTAATCAAACAAACAACGGTGTTGAAAGTCACATATACATTGAACACCATCAGAAAGGTTCTCTAGGCATCAATTAGCCACATTCCCCCCTGATTGTCACCAGAAGTCGAATCTAATTTCCTGTGTTCATTTCATTGGAAGCGTTCAAATTGTTACATTCAAAACATATTTTTTTGGGGTTATATTTTATGTGATTAACAGTATAATTAGAGGACAGAAAAATTACACACTTTCTTCTAATGATCCTTTGTGTCATGGAAATTGTCCCTGAAAAGAAACATCTTGCTTTAAATATTAGTGGAGCACTGACAATGTGATATAGTAATTTACTTATTTAAATGTAATTTAATATGCTTTAAGTGACATAAAACCTTTACAAGGTTGGATCTGACATATACTAATTATTAGTGCTATTTCTTTAGTGGGTGATTTAAGTAAATAAAGTATGATATATTCACTGTTGTTGATGGTCTTGTCTAAATGTAATCATAAGCTATGGCCTAGCTAATGGAACATGCATGCATATTTGGAATTTTCAAGAGGACATCGCTACCTAGCAGTTATGTTTAAATAAACATTAAATTGTACGAGGATTCTTTGTTTACAATGTTTATTGACTAATATAATCTGTTTTGAAAAAAAAAATGCTCTTCCTTCCATTTTTTTATAAGTTGGATGGAAAAAGAAATCAAAGTGACTAGTTATTAAACTGGAGAAATCAAATGAGTCTTATTATTTGAATAAGGAAATTTTGAGTAAATATATAGGTTTAACGTATCTGTTTTAATGTAGAAATTTTTTTTTCTGTCATATTTATGTAAAAGTGAATGGATTCTACTAATCTATTTTTTTATTCTCTTTATAATATGACCCTTTTTTTTTATATAAGTGTGACAAAAAATTTATATAATAAAAAAAATATTTTTCCCTAAAAATATTTTCAATAAAAATCATTCTCTATAGGAGAATGAATGGGCATATTCATATTTTTTTTTTTGGTAAAAATGGGCATATTCATATTTATTATGATACAAATGTCACTTCCAATGAGATAATTTGTTAAAATTTATATATTATCCTAGAAAACAATGGCGGACCTGCTTGGGTGCCTCTGTATGCAAGTCCGGACATAAATTCCTTAATTTTTTATTTTTTTAGCATAGTAGTAAAGCATGATGTTGGTTAGATTAGTCTTTGCTTGGATATGTAATAAGGAGTGAAATGGAAATGAGTGGAATACAGTGGGATGAAATGAGATACCATATATTTTATTGGATATTTTATGATGTCATACAATAAATCAACTTGATTAAAAAAAAGGTGTTGTAAATAATTTTTTATGTTAAGTTGAAATTTTTTTTTCTTCTTATTTATAGTTTTTATTTTTTAATGCATTTAAAATTTCTTTTAAAAAGAAAAATTCAGATACGCTGCTCCCGAACCTCTGTCACTAAATATGCAGATATAAATAATATTTTCTGGATCCGCCACTGCTATACAATATCATGTGAAAGATGTCAATTATTTATTCATAGTTTAGCAGTCATAATTTAAATTATAAAATGAATGTATATTTATGGAGGATGGATATTCTCACTACCAAAATTTTCCACTACCAACTTACTACCTATCTAATCACCATTAGATTAATATTTTCTCTCTCTTCAAAAACTTTTTAACATTCTCTCTTTGATCCAATGGTGATGTGATGGGTAGTAAGTTAGTAGTAAGAATTTTTGGTAGTTAGAATATCCTTGCTTATATTTATGAACCAATTTTTTTAAAATAAGGATAAGATATGACTTACGAGAGGGAGAAAATGATTTAAGCTGGCCTAACAAAAGTACGAGGGTGTTCAGAGGAGGATATTTAATGTGAACGGACCATTATTTTTAGGTGATCCCTTAGTGTAAATAAGAGGGTAAAATGAGAAAAGTGGGAAAATAATAAGGATAAAAAAGAGAAGAGAAAATTAATGTTGTGAGAGGAAGCACCAAAAGATTCAGTGATCCTGCAACATATTAAATTTTTTCTGTTCAGAGGGGGTGGAAAATCATAGTCAGTTAGTCACAAGGTTAAGTGGTACGTTAATTGAGTTGGAACTTGCAGATTGGATTCCATATATGAGTAAAGAGAGAGGCTCAATGTCTGGTATAGTAAGTGTAGTGTCTAAGTAGGCATTCAGTGGTTGGGGTTAACTGGTTAGCAAACCAGTGATAAAACAAAAATTAAAAAATAAAATCATTTAATATAAAAATGTCTTAATCAGTAACCACAACTTGTATATATAGAAATTGGGTTTTCATTTCCTCCTTTAAATAACACAACAAACTTTTCTACACACACAACATTTTGTGGGGCCCACACATTTCAAAACAAAAAGAAAAAAGAAAAAATATGGCACATAAAATGAATCTCTATAATATTACACAATCACTTTTCCGAAAATATAATAAACATACAACCCATAGAAATTAGAGTTAATGTTGTATTATTCTCCAATTCTCCATCGATAATCACGTCGGGTACTAAAGTCGTAAGAAGCAGCCAAGGCTAATGTCCCTGTCCTTGTTCATAACAGGGACGACATGATGAAGGTCAAATCTTTTGTAATTATTGTTAGGGTTTAATTTTTGTTTGTCGTAACTGCAAAACTTTTTGTTTTTATTTTTATTTTGTAATGATGTATTTTTACATCGTTAAAAGAGTTTATTTAATATCATTATTATTATAGCAATTTTTTAATAAATAAATATGGTAGAATTGAATGTTAATGCTAATGATAATAATATGAAATAAGTAATGAAAAAATATTAATTTTTTTTTTTGTTAAGCAAAATATTAAAATTTAATTATACATTAAGTTAACAATTTATATTTTAAAAAATAAAAAATAAGTTAAATGTCTATATATTTTTATTAAGAATTTAATATTTCTCATATTATAAAAGATAAATTTATTTCTTATATATGTGTATGTAGGGTTCATATTTTTTATTTTTATCTCTTTTACTCGTATAGGTCCAAATAAATTATATATAAAAAATTTATATATAAAAAAATAAAATTTATTTTCTACCACATAAAAAAAAATATTAAATCCTTTTATGCGATGATTCAGATGCGTGGGAACGCGGCTATGTGAAGGGGTAAAGGTTTGAACTTTGAAACAAAGGCCCAACAAGGAGAGAGAGGCCACGTGGGATGTTAAAGTCAAATCACGGAGACAAGTGCCTCAATATAAGCTGTCAGCAACTGCCACTTTATAATTTTTAGCATTGAAAATTGTTTCTTTCTATGATCTTGGTCACTTTTTTTTTAATAAATTTAAAGTTATCATTGTAACGGAAAATTAATCTCCGAGAATTAATCTTCCAAATTCTTTTTTTATTCCCAAGACTCGAACTTGAGTCTTCTGGTTAAGGGATCAGACTTCTTACCAGTTACCACCATCTTGGGCACTTTTATTTATTTATTATCTTAGCCATTCAAAGAAATAAAATGGGTACAATTGTTTTTGTTTTTGTTTTTGTTTTTTTTTTAAATTACGCTCCTGGTTACAATAGCTTTAAATCATTGTATTTTTATTATTAAAAAATATATTATTTTATATATGAAATATATATTTTTAATTTTTTATATGAAATAATAAATCCTTAAATAAAACTTTAAAACTCCGAATTATTGATTTTACGATTTCACCTAAAAAATTTATTTTATGTTTAAAACCTTAAAGTTGATAGTTGAGTTTAAAATTAATAACCGAAAATATTAAGAGTCGCAGACTTAAAAAAATTATTTGTAAGAGACTCGTTTAAATAAATTAAAATATGGTACATATATACAATTTTTTTTTTAAAAAAAAAGGTGTAATATCTTAGTATAGAAGAGAGAGTAATTAATTTGATAATTTTCCAAAGAAAAAATAATGAATTTCCTAAGTGCAACAATTATATAATAACATATTCCCTCACTTTCATAATAAAGTAGCTAATAAATATTTATTTTATTAATTTTTGGTTCACACAATGCTATTAATTAATAATAGTTTCTCTTGTTTTTAGTTATAAAATTATTTCCTACATATACATAAAATTATGTGGTGTCATATGAAGAAAAGAAAAAGAAAGAGAAAAATATCCACACAAAAAAATGAACCAGTGTTGAGTTAATTATACGATTATTGTTTTAATGAAATCTAATATATGTAACTTCAATAAATTCTGAAAATATATAAATGAATTAGCGTTGAGATGTATATTTTTTATAATTGGAAATATTTAATTTTTGATTTGATTGACCAATTTATGCAGCAATTAAAGGGAATTCGTTACATGGAGAGATTGTAGGAATTATGTGGAGAGATTTTAGGAGTTTTAATTTCCTGATTATTTGTAATTTTCTTCCTTGATTTATAGCTGATTTGTAGTTTGATGTAAGATTGATTTGTAACTCTAATACTTTGTATATAATGACCTCTATTGAGGTAGAAGAAAAAAAAAGAATTACTATTCTATAGAGTTCCTTAATTTGTAACATGGTATCAGAGCCACTGTTCTAATCCAGAAAAGGGACTGCAAAATCAGTTCCATACTTGAAGTGTAATTCTGAAATCATCTTTACCTTTCTTTCATTATTCTATTCTCCCTAGCAAAGCAATGACCACCACATCTGATGAAAGTTCCAAGCAGCCTACTGTCAATGCTGCTTACTCGGGTACTGTTGGTAAAACTCCTTTTTTCCCTACATGTTTTAGAGAAGATATTTGGATAATTGATACTGGAGGTTCTGATCATATGATAAAAGATTCTAGTAAGTTGCATTGTTTTTCCCCTTCTTCCCCATCATTCATTTCTAATGCTAATGGTAGTACCTCTTCTATCACTGGTAAAGGATCTCTTATCCTGTCTGAACATCTTCATTTGACTTCTGTTTCGGTTGTCCATTCCCTTGAATATAACTTACTTTCCGTAGCACAAATTACTAGTACCTTGAACTGTATTGTCACCTTTTGGCCCTCATTTTGTGTGTTTCAGGACAATTCACCAAGAAGACTTTTGGTTATGGTGTTAAGCAAGACAAACTTTATTATCTGGATGTTATCGGAAAGAGACAGAATAAATTAGGAGGGGTCAATCATGCCAGTAGTCTATGTAGCACCGAAACTGACACATGACACATGACACGATACGACACGATACTCCGACACGCTAATTCTAAAATATGTTAGATCTCGACACATTAGGACACGTTTTGATATTAAATAATAATTTTAATTTATATGGTGTATATAATATTTAATATTCAACAAGTTAATAAAAAAATGAATCTAAACTTATAATATTAATAAATTTTGCAAAAAAGTATATATATCCCAAATATTTATATTAAACTCAATAAAATAGTAATCGTAATCCAACGAATTTAATAGTTGGAACTAAAAACTCAACACAATGTAACCTTTAAACTTTTTTTTTTTAATTTCTATAACGTGTGTTGTAGTGTCGGGGAGTGTCTGGGAGTGTCGGGAAGTGTCGGACATCTATGAAGCACCTACACTTCAAAAACACTGACGTGTCGTGTCCGACACTTCCCGACACTCCACCACGCGTTATAAAAATTCAAAAAAGGTTCAAATGTTGCATTGCGTTGAGTTTGTAGTTCCAACTAATAGATTTATTGGATTAAGATTACCATTTTATTAAGTTTGATATAAATATTTTAGATATCTTATGTTTCTTTGCAAAATTGATAAATATTATAAGTTTAGTTTCATTTTTTTGTTAAATTATTGAATATTAAATATAATATACACTACATAAATTAAAAATATTATTTAATATCAAAACGTGTCCTAACGTGTCGAAATCTAACATTTTTTAGAATTAACGTGTCGAAGTGTCGTGTCGTATCGTGTCACGTATTATGTGTCAGTATCGGTGCTACATAGTCGGACACGACGCATCAATGTTTTTAAAGTGTCGGTGCTTCATAGCCAGTAGTGAAGATAAGGCTCGGGAAATAATTTGGCTTTGGCATAAAAGACTAGGACATCTCTCTTTTGGCAATTTGAAAAAATTACATCCAAGATTATTATCTAGTTTAAATATTGATGATTTCCATTGTAACACATGTAAGCTAGCAAAAAGCCATCGTATTTCCTATTCTCCTAGTAGTAATAAAAGTTCAATTGCTTTTGAAGTTGTTCACTCGGATGTTTGAGGACCGGCTGGTGTCCCTTCCCTATCTAAAGCTCGATATTTTGTGACATTTATAGATGAAAGTACTCGAATAACTGAATAAACCGAAAATCGAAAACCGAAAACAAACTGAAAATTTTAATTGGATTGGATTAGTTTTTGTATTGGTTGATGAAAACCGATCCAATCCAAACCGATTCTATATATTAATTCCACTTTACCTACTTGAGTCTTTTCACAATCATAATCCAAAAATTTCTAAACCCAAGGTCCATTAACTCATCAATTAAACCTAAGAAAAAATCTAGTCACATCTCATCAACAAAATTTAATCTATGTAGAGTTTCATATCTCATTTCCAAAAAAAAATTATAGTGTTGTTTACTGATATTTTTTTATTTAAAAAAAACAAATTTACAAAGCCAATATATACAAAATATGTTATTTGCACAATAATCATGAAATAAATTTTAGGATTTTCAAAAAACCAAAAAATGATCCAATCCAAACCGAAAAATTTGGATTGGATGGGATCAGATTTGAAAAAAAATCCAAAGCAAATGGATGATTACACGATCAAACCGAAGGGATTGGATCAGATGATTTTTGCTTCCAAAACCGATACAATCCAGACCGCGAACACCCTTAGTTTTTTCAAAAGAAAAGTGATGTATTTGTAACCTTCCTAACCTTTCACCGAATGGTATCCACTCAATTTCAATGCCAGATCCAAATTTTGCAGTCTAATAATGGGATCGAATATACAGATAAATCTTTTGCACAGTTCTTGAATCATCAGGGGATTAGACATTAGACCTCTTGTACTTATACACCACAGCAAAATGGTTTGACCGAAAGGAAGAATAGGCAACTTATGGAGGTTGTTCGTGCCTCTCTCTTTGGCGTGAATATGCCCCATTTTTACTGGGTGAAGATGTTTGCTCTGCTGCTTATTTGATCAATCGTACACCTTCTAGTGTCTTCAACTTTATGACTTTGCAACAGAAGTTTGAATCATTACTTTCAGTTACCCACGTTCTCAATCTTGAGCTTCGTGTGTTTGGTTGCACTATTTATGTCCATATTCCCAAAGTACTGCGTGACAAACTAGATCCATGTGCTAAAAGGTGTGTGTTTGTTGGTTACTCTGATGTTCAGAAAGGATATCGGTGTTATGATCCCCAACAACAAAACGTACATATCACTCTAGATGTCTCTTTTCAGGAATTTGAACCTTATTATTTAGGAGGAGTTTCTGGGTCTCCTTTTCAGGGGAAGAGTTACTATGAGGCGCAAGAACAATTACCCACCTTGAATGGAGAAGGAACTGAAACAACACATAAAAATGTGGAGAATGTTGAAGTCTTACACTCTAACTCTCCAATAACAACAGAAATACCTTAACACTAGAAACTGAGGGATCTCTTCGGGACCACCATAACCTAATAAAGGTAATTTGTAATCCTACTCCTCTTGAAGAAAATATCTTTCAGAATGATAATTTACCAACTGAAAGTGTCATTGTGTTTCCCGATATTTCTACTGAAACCATGATTGATTCTGGCGACATAACTCTCAGAAGATCACACAGGATCAATAAGGGTGTCCCAAAGGAACTATATGAACCTGAACCCAATGCTAAAGCTAAATATCCTATTAGTAACTATGTGTCTAATCACAGGTTGTATGAGTCATATGCTTTTGCTGTTGATCAATTGTCTAGTATATCTGTCCCTAATAATGTGCAGGATGCATTGGAGGATCCGAATTAGAAGAAGGCAATGAATGATGAAATGGAGGCCTTGCAAAAGAACTCTACTCCGGAGCTCATGCCCTTATCAGATGGCAAAAGAACCATTGGATGTAGGTGGGTGTTTACTGTAAAGCTAAAGGAGGATGGAAGCATTAATAGGTACAAAGCTGGATTGGTGGTAAAAGGATACTTGCAAAAGTATATAGTAGACTACCAAGAAACCTTTGCACTAGTAGCTAAACTCAATACAATCCGGATAATTATGTCCATAGCCACAAATAGAGATTGGCCACTACGATAATTTGATGTAAAAAAATGCATTCTTAAATGGTGACCTCGAAGAGGATGTGTATATAGAGATACCACCATGTGTCAAACAAAGTTCTTTTAGTGAGAATAAAGTTTGTAAACCGAAGAAAGCTTTATATGGACTTAAACAATTCCCTAGAGCAAGGTTTGGGAGATTTTCTTCTGCAACGAGGAGATTTGGATACAAACAAAGCAATGCCGACCACACCTTGTTCATTAAACACAAGGAAGGAAAAGTGACCGTATTGATTGTCTATGTAGATGACATGGTCTTGACAGGAGATGACATAGATGAGATGAAACTTCTGCAAAAGCAATTAGCAAGTGAATTCGAAATGAAAGACCTAAGAGACTTGAAATACTTCTTGGGAATTGAGATAGCAAGATCAAAACAAGGTATTTATCTTTCACAAAGGAAATATGTACTAGATCTCCTCACCGAGACTGGAATGCTCGCGTGTAAGCCAACAAAAACACAGATTGAGATGAATCATGTGCTTGGAATATTTCCATATCAAAAGCCAGCAAGTATTAGTCAGTACCATAGGTTGGTTGGAAGACTGATATACTTGTCTCATACAAGGCCAAATATTAGTCAGTACCAAGCATACATCACATGAATGCAGTGTACCGAATTTTGAGGTACTTAAAGGGTGCCCTTGGAAGATGATTGTTGTTCTCAAAAAATAATATAACGGGTATTGAAGGTTACACTGACTCTGATTGAGTTGAAGATAAAATAACAAGGCATTCCACATCAGGCTATTTCACCTTCATGGAAGGTAATTTAGTTACTTGAAAAAGCAAGAAACAGAAAGTAGTAGCAAAATCAAGTGTAGAAGCTAAATTTCGAGGCATGGCTCAAGGAGTATGTGAGCTATTTGATGCTCACCGGCAAGTGTACCGATCGCACAAGTAATATAGAAAGTAAGTAAAGTATCGTCTCCACAGGGATTGGGTGCAAATATCAATTAATGGTCCTTTCAAGAATGGAAGAGTTCAAAGAGGTTGTGATAATTATTGTCAAATTGGGTGAAATTAAAAGTAAAAACTTGTTTTTGAATTTTTATATTAAAGAATAAAAAAATAAGAACAAAGATTGATTTTTGTAGAATATGAAAAAAAAAGCATTGTAGCTAGGGTTCATTCACCAAATGATCCCCGCTTCTTACTTTGGATTGATTTATAATTTTCATCTATAAAATTACTCGAATAAATTATTATCTAAATATTAATAGTTAACCCCCAATTCCTTGCAATGTTCCTCATGGTATTAAGCAATGAGCTCAATAATTTAGGCATCCGCAATTCAATATACATCTATTCCTAGCATGCATACAAATCGTTATCCTACCCCCTTTCGAGATCAAAATCTCAATATTCCTATCTAGGGTTTTGATCCTCAGACTACCCTCAACTATCAGATTGATCAATTCTAATAAAGAAGATATAAAATAAGCACAAGGTAGAAATAAAGATAATTATATAAACTAAAAACCAAAAACCAATCCGTCGTAAAAAGGTTCACATAGGGTTCGTGACCCTAACTACAATAAACAGAAAACCAGCCAACCATTATCATGTCTGATCTAAAATTCAACATAAACTAAAATAAAAGGGAAAGAAAATACAAAGAAGAAGATCCAAGATGAAGAACACGAAGAACCCTCGAGCTCCACGACTGCCTCCTTCTTTCCAAGTCATAATCTCCCTAATTCTGTAAAGAGGGACTATTTATAAACTGCTATTTTTTTCAAAAAATACCCTTCAGAAAATACGGCGCATCCATCCCGCAAACCGGCGCCAGTTGGCGCCGGTGTGGCGCTAGTCAGCACCACGCTTCTGTCCAAAATTGCAAAGTCGGAACATCTCCTCGTAAAGTGGCGCCACTTGGCGCCACCAAGCATTAATCATAGCGCTATAAGGCTTGGTTTTTGCGCTAGGTAGCATGGATTTGGCGCTACCTAGCGCCATGGTACTGGATATACTTTCTTTCATGAATTTGGCACTACTTGGCACCACAGTGGCGCCAGTTTGCGCCACTTGCCAGACTCCGGTGTAGAGTTCGTAAACTGGCGCGGGTTTGCGCCAGTGTGGTGCCTGTCCGCGCCATGCTTCTGGAATTTATACTCCTCTGAACTCGTGTGTAATTGCGTCAACAGGCTTTTTATAATTTTCACTTCTTTTTCCTGTAAAAACACAACTAAAAGGTGAATATTATTGACATAGAAAGAATCAATATAATTAGCAAATATGTATTTAAATTGCTCTCTTATGACTTAATTCTTATCAATTTTAACACAGAAAACTACACTTGCCAGAGGCACATCACTATTGTGGGTCAACAGCGTATTAAAAGACCTGGAAATTTGTTATGACAAACCAATGAGTCTCCACTGTGATAACAAGGCTGTCATTAAAATAGAAAATAACCCTATGCAACATGACCGAACCAAACATGTGGAGATTGACCGACATTTTATCAAGGAGAAGCTAGATCAGAAAATTATACATTTCCCATTTGTCAAGTCTGAAGATCAATTAGCTGATATATTTACTAAAGTTGTTTCTGTAAGAGTTTTTCAAGGTGCAATTGACAAGTTGAACATGATTGACATCTATGCTCCAACTTGAGGGGGAGTGTTGAGTTGTATATTTTTTATAATTGGAAAGATTTAATTTTTGATTTGATTGACCAATTTGTGTAGCAATTAAAGAGAATTTGTTACATGGAGAGATTGTAGGAATTATGTGGAGAGATTTTAGGAGTTTTAGCTTCCTGATTATTTGTAATTTCCTTCCTTGATTTATGGCTGATTTGTAGCCTGATTTATGACTGAATTGAAACTCTAATACTTTTTATATAATGACCTCTATTAAGGTGGAAGAAAAAAAATATACTATTTTATAGAGTTCCTTGATTTGTAACAACTAGTTATACGATTACTTAAAAATGAGTGTTAAAATTTTGATGTAATAATATAAACTAAAATTTCAATTAATGATTTTAATAATAAAAAGCTTTATTTATTTTTGACTTTGAGCATATGAAATTATTAAACTAGATCTTGTTGTGCTCTAGTATATAAAAAAAAATATAACCAGTGTGTAATTTGTGGTTTGCATATGTATGTATTATTAGAAACTTAGAATTAATTTGAAATTAATTATTTTTATTTATAAGAAGTTTGATTTAGGAATGATGTGTTGTTTCATCACCAAACAAATATGTTGTTTCGTCATCAAATAAGTATCGTTTAAATCATGACATCACATTTTCTATAAATAAATGGAGAATTAAAATTTTAAATAATATTTTTTTTCCATTATTTTTTTTCCACAATTTATGCATTTTATTCCTTCTACTCTAGTGCAATTGGTCAAACATAAGTTGAGTTTGATTGAACTATTTGATGTGAAAATGCTCCACAAGAATAAAGGTAATCTATTTTATCCTAGAAGATAATTATTCACGAATCTTGGATATTATAGAGTGCAAAATTGTCTTAAGGACATAGTGTCAAACTTTGGGCTCGTATATATTTTTCTTCTTCTTGCTTTGATATACTTCTATACAACATGCATTAACTTTGTGTTATTAGATGATTTGATTTCTTGCATGCATTTTATGAATTTGTTTTTTTTTCTTGGATACAAGTGGGAATTGAACACATAACGTTATGTAACCTATTAAAATCCCTCACAACTAGACCTAACTCTAGTAGCTTTGAATTTGCTTGTGTTGTTGAAATAATTTCTAAGACACATATTATTATTTGATCGTATTTTTTCCTAACATGTATTTCTTTTTGAAAAAAGAATAAATAGATTAAATTTACTATAAATAAAAATTTAAATATTAAAAGAGGTTGATCATAAAAGATTTCTTTAAATTTTATATCTTAAAGTTAGAAAAATAAAATGTTGGTCAAAAGTTCTGTAATTGATTTTAATAAAAAGTCGTTATTTTATATTTAGCTTCGAGCACACGAGATTATTAAGCTGTACTTGATTATAATCCGGTATATGTAAAATAAGATGTAATGCATAGCAATACCAATACATATATATGTTTGATTACTGGGTTTTATAAGAATTATGTTGTAGGAAAATTGATTATGTTATAGAGATTCGTTTTGTATGCCAGAATTTTTATTTTTATTTTGCTGCGGACCCCACAAAATATTGTGTATGTAGGAAAGTTTTTGTGTACCCTTGAATATTATACTTATAATATCTATATCTCTTTCCAAGCGGAGACGGCTAAGTAACACTGAAGAGACCCTGAAATCTCGGGTCAAACGTTTCCTCCTATGATATACCTACTCTGCCACCCCAGTCCCCCAGACCTGGCCCCTTATTTAGTTCTTAACACACTTAATCTTTGGTGGCGCGTTTCTTCCACATTCCGATTCCAAGCTTTTGTTCTTCTCCTTTCAAATGTTGCTGAAGCCTGATTGGAGGGTTTTGCCTGTTGCTATTTTATATTTATCTATGGCATTTTAGTATCATTCTTCATTGCAAACAATAGTTACTCCTTGACATATATTAAAGCCTTCATGCCAAGCGTTCAGCGGATAGAGTCCATATCTGTTTTTCAATTTTTAAAATATTCTTTAAATGTTAGAGGATTATTATATATATATTTAAATTACTTTTGACATCCAATTAATTTAAAAAAAAATTAAAACGTTATCCTAATTATTTTTATGAAAGAATAAAGCAGTGATATAAAAGAATGAATTTAATAACAAAACTTTTAAACAAAACTAATGAAATTACAATAGAACAAATTTTTAAAAAATTTTAAAAATAGATTTAGTGATTCTCATATTGTAAGAGATAATATTGTCACGTATATATTGATAGTGTGTGCCCAAATGAGACTATGTGAAGAGAAGAGAAAAAAAATGAATTTAACATATTTTTATATGTATGTCGGAGATAATTTTATCACCTAAAATCTAAAAAATATTAAATCCTTTAAAAATTTATACTTAAATTTAGGTAAGATTACATGGTAGGAATATAAAACTTTTTAAACTTTGGCCTTTTAGTATCATTCACCATTTAAATTAGTGTTATTAAACCCGACCCGATCAGGGTACTGGGTTATTCGGTCACTGATCGGACCGGAGGGTCACTGGTCAGACCGGTTAGCCCGGAAATATATAGATATATTAAAAATATATAGATATATTAAAAATATTATATATATGAAAAAATATATAGATATGAACATATAAATTCAATTATATTTTTTATATTTAAAATGAATTAAATAAAGTTCACTAAATAAACTCAAAAATATGAAGCATAAATAAATAAAATTGCACGCTATTACTATGTCAATTTAAATTGCAACTCAGAATCCTCATATCATATTTTTCAAATTCAATTACATTAAAATAACATATGCCACATTCTCTTAATTTATTATTCTCCAAATTGCTTCAGTATTGGAAACTGAAATTTGAGGTTATTATAGAAGAGTATACTAGCAAATAAAATTATAAACTAAAAATGGCTTATACATTTTTTTCTGATAAGATAAAACAACTTTGGTTTTTTGGTTTTTTTTTTTTTTTAAAAATGCATGACCCGATCGGGTCATCGGGTCACCGATTTTGACCGGTTTGGTCAGATTTTGACCGGGTTTGACCGAGTCGATGCATTACTGGTCAAATACTTGACCCGGATCGGTCCAATGATCGGGTCACTGGGTTATGGGTCGACTCAGCTGGGTCGGACTGAATTTTATAACAGTGATTTAAATAGTTTCAACTTGATCTTTAAATAATATAGCATATATATATATATATATGGGGTACAATATTTCTTATATTTTAGAAGATAAAATTATCTTAAATATACATAAAAATTGTGAGATTCATATTTTCTTTTTCTATCTATTCTTCTTATAAGACTTCATATGTACCTATATATTTTTTATATATATAAGAAATAATTTTATTTTCTATGATATAAGAAATATTATGGAATATGATATTTATATAAGAAATAATTTTATTTTCAATGATATAAGAAATATTATGGAATATGATATTTATAAATTCTTTGTTTACAAACTACTGTATATCTAATCGGTAATACATGTTTGAGTAGAGTGTTACCGGTCAAACATAATATAATTTGTAAGTTTATTAATTTTTTTTATCAATATAATGCTATTAAAAAAACATTATATGAGAAATAAATAAAGTGAGGAGGGGAAGCATTTTCCACGGGAAAGTAGGGGATTTGGGGGGATAAGAAAAAAAGGAAATGGGAGCTTTGAAAAAGGTCCACGCGGTTTGGCTTTCGAGAGAGACTTAATAAACTCACGCGTTCACTCTGACTCGTCAAAGATAGTAACAAAAAGAGGTTTGGGGCTCTCACTCTTAGACTGAGCATTGTTTCAGAGGTGGGTCTCTCATGTCAGGGGATGCAACTCAGCGTACTAAGTCTTAACGTGCATCGATTTGATGTCACAAAAAGACAAACCCACGAGGGCTGACCAACCTTCAAAACAAACCAAGAGCCAAATTAGGCACTGATAACATATGTTGTTATTATTATTTATTTTTTACAGCGATGATATCTTTAAAATATATTGGTAATATTGTATTATTTTCAATTTAACATTTAAAGTATATCATTATTTTGACTTATTAAAATTTAAGAATAAACCTTTTTTCATTTATATATTTATAAATAAATTCATTTTGAAAGAATCTTATCTAATTAGTTTTGTTACAAGCTATGTCATGAATTTGACTCTTTTGAAGTGGGATATATATTTTAGAAGATAAAATACATAATTATAATTATTGATTAGAAAGTCAAATTTGACTCATTTAAAGTGACAAATGCGGTCTAGAAAAAAAAAATACAACTAAATGGAATCGCAAAATGAAAAATCGATGTACTATTTTCAAAAAAGAAAATGAAAATAATACAAAATTTTAACCATCAAATTCAAAATACATTAAGAAAATTGACAAAGAAATAAACTAAATATTTTTAATTTATATAAAAATAATATATTTTTTTTTCTAATACTGATCACTTTTAAATTTTTAATAAGATGACATTTTTAACAAAGGGAATAATATCTGCCATTTTAAAAGATATAAGCTTATATCATTTTACATCCTAATCGTTGATTTCTGTCTATCAACAATTATAATTTATTGAATCAAAATTATTAACTAATTAATGATAAATTTAGCCCATTAAATTTGACCCAATAGGTTATAATCGTTGATAAATAGAAATCATAGATTAAAATTTAAAATGATATAAACTTATATCCTTTAAATATATAGATGTTTTTTCCTTTAACAAAACATGTAATACGTCCGCACCACACACAGAAGAAATAAAGAACAAGAAAAGAAAGGATTACAAACGACAACAACCACCACCCTTGACTTGTTGACTTGATGATTGAACGGGCCTAATCGGTCCTTGGAAGATCCACCACCAACTCCAAACCCAACCCCATAAATTCTCTCTCTCTCTCTCTCTCTTGTTTTTTGATATTATAAATTCTCTTCTTTCAGTCTTATTGATTGTCAATATCGCACGTCAAACCCATCATCTCTTTCTCTCTTTCAAATCTAAGTTGTCAATGAGATTTCAAAACCCTCAAATTGGTTCAACTTCTGTGGGTTACATGTACTGCATGCTTGTTGCTTAACCTAGGCATTTTGTATGCAGACCTAGCTAGTTATTCAAAAGATAGGACTCTCTCCCGGATTTCGTGGCTACCCAGAGTTGCCGTGAGGCGCCACTCCACTCCAACCTACATTGCTTCCACACCTTACGTTCACCTGCCATGTGTCTCTATTTCTTCTTCTTCTTCTTCTTTTTGAGATCATTTTCGGTACATCTGTAGTAGATACATCTGTCATTCAATAAGTCATACTTAAATAATATTTTTTTCTCCTTTTTATACAAACATGATAGTCATTTTTTTAGTAGATAAATACACTGAGTAAATGATACAGTAATAATACCATGAATATTTCCCTCCTAGGATAAACTCTTCTTAGTTACTCATCAATCATCATCACGTGATGCTGATAACCATGAAAGCAACGCAACCATGAGTGTCAAATAGTTTTGCTAAACAATTCATTTTGGTTCATAAGTTGGGGACAAAAATTAATGCAGGAATGAGAACACTTTTGACACATCGCAAACAATGAGATTTGCGAGATTTCATGCACCTGTCACGTGTTCATTCCTGCATCACTTGGTCCCATTGACACAAGCAACGAAATTTTCTATGCCTGCCATGTGGCAAAAGTAATTTCGCACGTGAGCCAACGAACGTGACAGATAATATATTTTTTTTCTTTTCCAAAAGCATTGCATAACATTAAGATATCTTTTCCCGAAATATGGCATTTTAGTCTTTGTGCCCATAAGTTGAGTGTAATTAATAAGCCTTCTTTTTTATATGATTACAATTTTAAGCTAGTTCAATTAACACCCATTATAGTAAATTTTTAAACTCACGAGTCTCTTTTAATACTTTTCTCAGGAAAAGTAAGCGCATATATATAAAATTAGGAAAAGAACCAACTTACAAATGTAGGTTTAAAAAGTGTTACACAAATTATTAGCATTGATCCTACCTACATCAAAAGGCCTCAATTTATGGGGGATTAATAACTCATGTGACTCCCTCAATCTACAGTCATTAGATGCAAGTAAGATTAATAATTATATGAGTTTAACTTTTCTCTAATTGTTCCAGAAAAATTTGTCTATCACATTCACATAAAAAGGAGTGGGTCCCCTGCAATATAGTGTGTAAAATTTTTTTGCTTATGAATTCTGGAAAGTACAAAATATGTAGCGAATAAAAACTTATGCATCAACTACATAAATATTTTTCCTAACTATTTTGTTTTTGGATAAATCACAAGTATTCTCCTCGGAAAATAATTTTATTCGGGGAATGATTGAACACATGCTCTCTCTTTCATCTACTCAACTCTTATGTGCCAATTGAATTACTATCATTTAGTTGTTTTTCCCTAACTATATAACTAATAATATATATATGTTAATTTTTTTTTACTTAAACGGGTGCAAATTTTTTCATATAGTTAATTGATTAAGTGAAAAATGATTAGTGTAAATGGCTGTTTATATCACATTCTTAGTTGACCGATTCCATAAATTTATATAATATTCCGCTATCAAAGAGTGCACAAGAATATATATATTTTCAATATTTTATTCCTAATTTTTTTTAAATCATCTAATAAATCATCTAAAAATATCAAATCATAAGTATGCTATTATCAACTAATAATTATCCTTTTTTTTCATTTTTCCTCTCTCATCGCATTTTTCTTTCACTGCTTTGTTTTTAATTATTATTATTATTATTATTACTATTTACAGACATATGCAGTGGCTACTCGATAATATGAATTAAAATTTATATTCACTGAATTCAACATTTTAATTTTCTTGGATGAGCACTTCTAATTAACTTGATGTATACATTCACAAATATATATAGTCAATGCCATTATGCTTTGATCATTATATAATCACATCAAGAACGCAACTTACAAAGTCGAAAATTTCAAATTTCAATTAAAAAAAGATGATGGTATATTTCGTTCCTTTCAAATATAAAAAAGTGCCACCAACTTTGCTTAACATGTATAAAGTATGTACAATTTCATTCTTGCATAATTATTTTTATTTAATTAAAGACGATCATGACAGTAGGTGCAACTCAACACATTAAGGGACATGTTAATCGTCGTCTTTAATTGACTGGATAAATAATTGATTACACTAAATTATGCGAGTCTAGATTCATGTGCAAAATTGTCGTCTTTCAGAATAATTTAAAGTCAACAACATTATTATTATAATAAAAAGTTATCATCAGGTTTTCTCATTAGATTAGCACATCATCGGATGCTATATGTATATTGCTATATTCTTATAAGGGGTAGGTTATATTTACAAATTTTTTTGTTTACAAACTACACTATATTTTCCCGGGAAAATATAAATTTTTATAAATTACACTATGTTCTCCCGGAAAAATATAGTGTAATTTGTAAAAAAATTCTAAAAAATTTATAAATGGATCACCAAATCCAAGTCGGTCCCGTTCGCTCATTTTCAAAGTGACATGTTTTAATTAATAATAACAATAATCGACACTAGCTATCAAACGACATTTTGCAATCAAGTATTGGCTTAACCCCAAATCTCGCGAACAAGAAATTATATATTTTAATGTGTATAATAATAATAGAGGCTCGACTTGGCACTTAAAAAGAATAAATTAAAAGAGCTTGAGTATCAGGTTATCTATGAGGTTATCAGCATCCATGAGCTCCAATAATTAAGGTAAGACTTCGATACTCTCTAAGCGGATTAACCTTAACAACTACCTTTGCTGTAATTATTTATGAATTGAAAAAACTTGTATGTATCGGACATAAAATACATATATGCTAATCACTTTCTTTCTGTTGTTCTAACATCTAAAAGAATTAGTAAGATATTCGTTCAAAAATTAAAATATAGGCACTTTTTATCATGTCTTTTCTATCTTGATTTTGAAAGATTGGGGGGGGGGGGGGGGGGGGGATGGAAATACCAAATAATCTAAGATATTTTGTTATTGTCCTCTTTCGGATCAATCATTGAATATGTCCTTGAATTCTATATAGATTAGTATGCAATCTTGTTTTTATAATAAAAAGAAAATCACTACTTGGACCATTCTATGGCAAAAGCAACATATAGAATCTTTTATATATATACACACCCAAAAATTTCTTAGTACGGCACCATACTTCTATTCGTCAAAAAAAAAAAAAAAAAAAAAAACCTCAGATTATTAAATTGATGCTAGTCATGAGGGAGTTCGTTATGATATATGATAATTCACTTAAAGAATAGATGGATTAACATTTAAATTTCTCCAGGTCTCAAATATTAAAGTGCGTAAAAGGTTTGGCTAAAAGCAGTTACATTTATCTGAAACATGCAAGGAAAGTGATATAATTAATAACGACAAAAGATTTTTTCTATTAAGTGGCATTAGTTACTAACGACAACATCACGTGGCAAAAGCACATTTTGTTTTCTTTATTTGATTATCTTTAGTTTTTCCCCCTCTTGCGATCAAGAACACTTTCAACAAATATCTGAATTGGGATAATCACAAGATAACTGTGTAACAATTTCAAAGATTTTTTTTATTATAGTAACCATTCATTTTTTTAAATCTGTAGCTGACATTATATCTTAACACAAAACTTTAAGTGCTAGTTTATGAATCTTTTGCAATTATATGGTCCTCACTTGGTTCATTTCTAATCAACGCGGGACTTCATTATTACTCATACTTGAATATTTTCAACATCCTTCCCTTAAGCATGAGACTCAACATCATGTTCTCTGCCTAAAACCCTTTATAAAGGATTTTTCCACCGATGGGTCGAATGATAAATCACAATAAGTGAGTTGACACAATATCTCAACTCAAAACATTAAAGCCCAACATTATGCTCGTTGCCCAAAACCCATTACAAACTACTAGAAAAAACCTGTTTAGTGATAAAATTTCCCTAACAAAATTCATGATTAATTCAATTTTCCTAGCAAATTCCATTGCAAACCTCGTTTACAAGGGAATCAGCGAGAATGAAATTAGCGACGGAAATTCCATAGTAATTTCGTCACTAAATAAGCTTTTTTTCTAGTAATGATATTTTTCCACCAATGAGCTGATAAACCACAATAAGTAGACTGACACCACATTTCAACCCAATATATTAAAGCAATAAGACTATTGTTTCTTCGTACTTATATGCTCATCACCACTTGATACATTTCTAATCAATGTGAGATTTGAGATTTTGGAGAATTTATTATTGACCTAAGTTCAAGACTTATTCATGGTTGATTGTTTGAATTTAGTTCATTTTTTGGTGTATCATGTATGTTGTGTATTAGTGATCGACTATTTTTGCACTTTTCAAACAGATTTTTTGTTAAATAATATGAATTTTTCGAGAACAAAATACTCAATCATCAAACAAATCATTCTTTAATATTTTAGGACATCTGAAGGAAAAAATCCGACACATTGAAATAACTAATATAAGCGAGAGTGAGAGAGAAAGAAGAAAGGTGCAAAAGTGCTTGTCCCCTTCATATGACTTCACCGGTTTTGGCGCTTAATCAATAAGCAAAGGAAAGATGTGATATGCGCTCTTCAGAAAAAATGATGCATGAAATGACTATCAAGATCAAGCTAGCTTCCAATTCTTTCCTAATTCCGATCTTTTTAAAACCGTACGTGACACAGATGTATAATAAATTTGTGTGCTTTTTTTTTTACTCTTTCGCATGGTAAACTTGGATTGGGCAATTTTAATTGTCATGTCAATATGCTTTATATCTCACGCACATAGTGAACATGCAGAGACCAAAGAATTAAATGGTAGCCAGAAACATGTTGATGCTGGAATCGTAGGTAGCGTTGATTGTGCTTAATTTGATTGGCCTTTTGATAGCATGCAAAGAATTAACTTGCATTAGAGGTTATTTCTGAAATCTGAAGAGGTGGCCTTTAGAAAATGTGAAGTAGAGTAATAACTGATAAGCTGAAAGGTCATCAATATATAGCACGGTTCAGCCTATAGCGAAAGGGCAGGGATACCTAGCTAGCTTTGTGAAACAACGAAAACCAAATACATGGTGTAAATGTAAACGATAAAAAGTAAATGTGTCAATTTTTTTTTTTATAAACAGTAAATGTGTCAATTTAATAGCTGTGTCAACGCATTATATATATATATATATATATATATATATATATATATATATATATATATACGTGGTAGAGTGGATGTACAATTACTGTATGTAAGTATTGATGTGGGAAAAAAATTGTAACTATATACTACGTGTAGTAAATAATTATAATATATTAAAGTTTTTTTTTTCCAGAAATATAACTATATACTAAGGGTAAGGTAGTATATAGTTATAATATTAAAGCTATTTTTTTCTCTTCTCACTAATTTTTCAGAGGCTGGTGACGCAGGAGAAAAAAAATAAATTTAATATTATAACTTTTTAGAGCCTTGTCAGTTGACGTAGGGAAAAAAAAATAACTTTCATATTATAATTACATATTACCTATAGTACACACACACACACACACACACACACACACACACACACACACACACACACACACACACACACACACACACACACACACACACACACACACACACACACACACACACACACACACACACACACACACACACACACACACACACACACACACACACACACACACACACACACACACACACACACACACACACACACACAAGGCATGATCAACTTACATCTTTATAAGAGATGCACGAAAATCAACAATTCACACACACACACATATATATATATATGAGGCATGATCAACTTACATCTTTATAAGAGATGCACGAAAATCAACAATTCACACACACACACACACACATATATATATGAGGCATGATCAACTTATATCTTTATAAGAGATGCACGAAAATCAACAATTCGGATTTAGTATAAAATTTATTATATATATATATATATATAATATATATATATATATATATATAGGGGAAGGTTATACTTACACCCTATTTTCCTTTACAACCTCTTACAACCAATATCTTAACCGTTGATTTCCTCAATCAACGGTTAAGATTTTCCCCAATAAAATTTATTAATTAATTATTAATTCGCAATAATCTTAACCGTTGATTGACGGAAATCAACGGTTAAGATATTGGTTGTAATAGATTGTAAAGGAAAATAGGTTGTATGTATAACCTCTCATATATATATATATATATATATATATATATGGGTTTATTATCTATCATTTAACATGACCATATTCTACACACACAATAATATGTGGGGACCGCAGCAAAAAACAAAATTCCGGCACGCAAAACGAATCTCTATAACATAACACAATCAATTTTCCTATAACATAACTCTTATAAAACCCTATATATATATATATAGGGAAATAGTAGTCTCATGTTATAGGAGACTACTATTTTATGCCAAAGACACTTCGATAAGTGTGCTACTTTTTTCTTTTCTTTTCTTTTTATTTTTTTAGTGGTGGGTCCCATCATTTTATGTCTTAGCATAAGATATGGTCTCTCCTATAACATGAGAGTAGACAATCCCATACATACATACATATATATATATATATATATATATATATATATATATATATATATATATATAAGTTGTAACAACTTGTAAAGAACTCCAAATAGGCCATCCTTTCGAAGAAAAGCCGGCTTTACTACACCAATTAAAGGCCAACTTGTTAATAACATAGAAATATAGAATTAATATTCTATTTTAACATTAAGAAATTAAATTCTCCGAAAAAATATATTATGAAATTAATAAATACACGTTCCTTGTTCCTTGTTCCTTAAAAGAAAGACCTACACTAATAAAATTGATTTGTCTAAATACACCGGCCTACACACACACACACATATATATATATATATATATATGAGATTACATTTCTGCAGTTGCTGTATGTGAACCAATCAAATACTGGTCATATATTTACTTGAAAGCATTAAATGCAGGGAATCATAATCATACAAAGGATGAAAACATTAAATGTGGGGAATTATAACCATACACCTGTCGTTGTTGTACGTAAAACGGCTGTAGAAATGATTTTAACTATATGGGGATTACATTTCTGCAGCTTCTGTATACGTGCAGCAATCAAATACTTGCCATATATATACTTGAAAGCATTAAATGCAGGGAATCATAACTATACAAATGATGAAAGCATTAAATGTGGGGAATCATAATCATACACATGTCGTTGTTGTACGTAAAGCAGCTGTAGAAATGATTTTATATATATATATATAAACCCGAATGTTGATTAAGGCAAAAATGAATGTTAAAAGAAAACCATGGGTACATTAATAGTGGACCACGTGGAGATAATGACCCCATATTGTCGTTTTATTATAGTACAATAGCTAACTAGAGTGGTATTTATCTTCTCAACTTGCAGGTTCTTCACATTATTGGCTATCTGTTTGCACATGCATAGATAGGTTTGATATTTAAATCCATTCAATAATAAATTATGCTAAAGAATCAAGTCATTGGGAAATTTTTTGTTTACTTTTTTTTTTTTTTTGGTGACAATTTTTTTTTTCTTTTAAAAAAGAGTAATGCTCATCAATCATTATTCTTCGGATACAAATGATGTATGGAAGGAACATAAAAATGTAAGGTTCATTTAAACTTCATAAAGTAAATAATTACTTATCATTAAGGAAGTTCTAGCATGGATATTATATATATTAAATCTCATAATTGATTACAAGCTGAATTTTTGTGCAAAGTCTAGATATCCCTTTTTAATAAGTTCGGAACAGATGCTGGATATGAAATAAGCGTCTTGTGATTGTCACCCTACTGGGGGAACACTGTATAAATTATATATGAGAGGTCCCAACAAAGAGACAGAGTAAGTGTGGTGCAGTGTGTTTAGACTTTGGATCTTAAAACACAAAAATAGAGATTTGACACTGAACAAATGCAAACGAATGTGGTAGATAGAACCACTTCAATTCCTATTAACTTTCTGCTCCATCCAAATATGTAGAATATAATTATAGGGAAAAATGTTTATCCTTTTAAATGACATAATTTATATCCTTTCACTCTCACAAAGAGGTGAGACCCACACCTTTATTTTTTTTGTCGACTTTCTCTTCTTCTTTATTTATCTCTTTCTTTCTTTTAAAATGACATAACCTTGCATCCTTTAAAATGACACGCATTTTACCCATAATTATAATGCTATTCTTTGTCTTATGGTAATGAGAAGCTGCTTGGAAGAAGCAATTGTTTTGGACTTTTGGGTCTCGGTCTCATAATATCAATCAATTGGGTCCTAATAACTTCCTTTAAGTTTAAGGGAGGCCCATTCAAATCAACAAGTTAACACAGATGCCTGTGTGTGCGTGCGTGCCCATGCGGGGCATCATGTGCGGCCTAGGACTATCTGACATGCTGTGCGAGGGTGCCAAAATTTGACCAATCGGTCCAATCACTAAAAACTCTGCAATTTTTTATACCTTTCAAAAGTTAGCCACGTGATCACGTGCCGTTCGCGGGGCTCAAAGTTCAAAGGCCATGTGATAAGTTTTAAATTTTAATTAACGACTTCTCATATTAATTATGGTATCATTTACTTACTATGATTTTGTCCCTTCCCACGCTAGCTACCATGTGACACCAGGCTTCGTATAGTGCTTACGTGCACCGTAGTCCTCACTCTAGGTACTTTTGTGAAAGGAAAATGATTCTCGTATAGACAAATTATGTACAGAACATTTAAATTTGATTACATGTTAAACATTAAGAAAAGAAAGTTGGTTTGAGTGATAAATGGATGATGCTTTTTCTATATAATTAACTTTATGTGAGATATTATAATAAGTATGTGTGCACATGTGAAAGTAGACCTTGAAGAGGAGCTAGTGCATGAAAATGAGAGAGTTAATAGTGCATGAAAATGAGTCAAAACGGAAAACTTTAACCTCATTTTTTTTTTTTTTTTACAGAGAGTCATGCATAGCAGTTGTAGTATCCATGTTTCAAAAATTGAATAGAAAATTTAACTACTTGATTTAGTTCGCTAAATTAATAATTCAACTAAAGTTAAACTAAACCACAAAGTAAAGAATAATCAAACCAGAGACACAGCTAATTTATAGTTTAACCGGTTGAAATGGCTAATGCAGTTCGAGTTTTACATCATGATTATTATCGTAACGTTCTTCCTGTCACCACCAATTTCAAGTGCTCTGGAACTGAGTCTAGTCCCCAAAGAAATCTGGTTTCTTCTCTTTTGCAATGCCCAAAACGAACCCTGTTTAATATGATTGTACAACTTTTGTTTTAGATTTCTGATCTTTATATAATTTTGGAATATTTAGTTAGTGCAAACCAATGTTTAAAACCCGCCCCATCCCGGGGTTGACCCCGCCGGGTCACTGACCCTCTATCTCTGATGGTTCAGGTTGATGGTTCAGGTTAGTAGTTAGATCCTACCTGCACGTTAACTCCTTTAATCCCCGAATCCCCCCAGTTGACCCCGTGAATTCCAAGTCAGAGGGATCACTGCAATTTTTTTTAAAGAAAAATTATACATGAAATGACGTCGTTTGATGTGTAAAAGAAACAAAAAACAATAAAACAAAAACTCATTGATGCTTAGATTTAGAACTAGATCTGAAATCTGAATCGTTCTTCTTCTTCTCTTCTTATCTTCTCTTCCAGACCCAGATCTAGTGGTCTCCTCCACTGTGTGATGATTCTTCTTTCCCCACCATTAATTTGTCATGTCGTTGTCTCTCCTCCATTATTCTCTATTGGGTAAGTGATCTACTTTCATATACCATTGTAAGTGCATGAGAAGGACAATAAGGGCTTCAATTTGATGATATACCTTTTCATCAACTCCATTGGAATATGTGTTTTATACTTAAGTATATTTGAATCTCTAATGATCGATGCTTTGATTTTTTTGAATTTTTTATATAGGATATATATTTATATTTTTTTTGATATATAAAATTGGATAAGCAAAATAACCCCGTGACCCCAGTTGAACTCGTGACCTCAACCGAGTCAATCACTGGGCCAGATTTTTAAACAAGGGTGCAAACAACACCAACAGAATTTTAGCAACAAATATATAGAATAGCATTGAAACTTTCAATCTAATAATAAATTTTGTAAATAAGTTATTCAACATTTGACTTTTAGCGCAATAGATTGTTTCGTTGATTTTTTTTTTCAAATTCTAGAAAGCTGATTTCAAGGGCAATCACTTTGAATCAGATAGAGCAGCAAAAAAATTGGATAATTATGAGGTATTTTGAACTAATCTTCGTGACTAAATTGATGCAAATTGATTGAGATATAACAACCTACAAGTCTGTCGCCTTTGAAACTTGAGCTAATTCTCCTATTGATTTTAATTTCTTTATGGACTAGTACTTATCAAGTTTGATATTTGGTTCACACTAAAAAATTGAGTTATCCTTTATAATTACAAAAGCTTATTATTAGGCAACTAATCTTCCGATGATAAGCTCTTTACCATTCTATTTTAACACATTACTTTTGAGACCTTGTGAAAGACTATCTTTGCACAAGCTATTAGACATAAAGTTTTAAGCAAACTCTTAAATTGGTCACCCAAATTTAAACGGGTTAATATTTCTCATGTTGGAAGAGACATTTTTTTTATCTCCTACACATAAATAAAAATATGTACGACCCATGTATGAGAGAGAAATAAAAAATATGTACCACAAACACTTTTATATGTGTAGAAAATAAATTTATCTCCAACATGAGACAATAACAAATTTATTGTTTCTCTTATCACAGAAAATAAAGTTTCTCCTGTCACAATAGAAAATAAAGTTATTTCCTACGATCTCAAAACTACGTCATTTTGAGACTTAAAGGAATTAATGAAGAATATTTTGATAAAATTCATATAATAAGATTTTTTTTTACTGAAACATCCTTTATTAATCCTCCCAATCCTCAAAATGAGATAATTTTGAAATTGCCGAAGATAACTTTATCTCTTATTATAGGAGAAACAATAAACCATCAAACTTATCCTGTTATATTACTACAATTCTCCATAAGGATAAATGTTATGATATAAAATTTTAAAGGAATAATTGAATAATATAATCCTAATTTAAGAATGGGGAATATGACTCTTCTGCAATAGGAAAAAAATCTTTTTTCCTACACACTAAATCAAAAATGGGACCCACCAAGAAACACAAGAAAAATAAAAATAAAACAGATGACAGCACATCACATATGAGTCTGCAGGAAAAAGTTTTCATCTTCTATAGCATAAGACAATACAACACTTTTAATATAAAAATTTATATTATGTTACATGATAAACATAAAACCCAAACTTTTAATATAAAAATTCGTCCAGTCATCTTACGAAACAATGACCTAAACCTTTAATAAAGAATATAAATACACCAAATCATACTATGATATGATACATGATATGATAAACAATTAGTTAATGTAAACTGAGTCATATCAGTCAGTAGTTCTATTCTGATATAATCTAAAAACAACTGACAATATTACTAAAAAAAAACTGACAATGAAATCACAAAAGGATAGAGTAATACTACAAAGAGATTCTCATATAAATATTGTGCACATAACTTGAGTATACCAAACCAATAAAATATTAAGACACTATTAATTCTTTTTCTTATAAAACAAAGATAAAGATCCTTACATAAATATAGTGTATTGATTATTTGTCAAAACCTTATTGGCTTAGTACACCCAATTCAGTGTACTACGTAAACACAAAAATCTCGTACAAAAAAGCACTCTTTGTTCTTTGGAGGGTATGAGCAATATAATACACAAGTGGCTAAATGGGCGTGTGGAGCTCATTGCTGAGTGTTGACGATCTCAATATATTTGCAAATAAAAAATTAGGATAGAACGTGAATAATCAAGGTCTGAATCAGCTAGGATCAAAATCACTGCATAAATAGAATTTTAATGAATGAAGTCTAGTATCAATGTCACTTTTCAGCAAATCTACTTATAAACTCATCTAAATGCAATCCCATTTCATCACTACATTTTTCACAAATATCCGGACATTTACTAGCTTCCATTGTTTTCTTAAGGACTCTTAACACTCACATTTACTACAAAATATGAACTATTATGTGCTTTATAGATTACCATGAAGCAACTGAACTCTAAGCTGCACATCTTGATTGTAGTTATTAACATAAAAATCCATTTCTGGCAACTCGATAACTGACACGTGGACAATTGGAAGAAGTCAATTCTGGTCAAATCCTCAGGAGGTTGAGGCACTCATCAAAACATCTAATTTACAAGGGCTATGGGCCTGGTCTCAATAGACACACAATGTATGGTGCACAAATAGATAACCACAAGAGACAAGGATCAATTAGACTACCTAACAAGAAATTTACGGATTAGAAACTTCTCTGTAAGCCACAATAGAGTAGATAATGCAGTTCTCAGTGCAAGCCTCCAGCAGTTTCATCTGATTAATCCATGAAGTGAACTAATTACGCTGATCAAAATTTGTGAAAATCCCAACCATAGACCAATACTAATGTGCTCAACCTAAATAAGTTGAACATGTATGAAAATCTACTGATAGTTCGCATTTTGTTTCTCTTCATCAACTAAAAATACCACACTACTTCAACTTCAACAACTATTAAGACGATATTTTTTATAAGACAACAAAAAGAAGGAAAGTACAACTAGGGGAAAATAAAAAAAGCCTAGATACAACAAAGAACGTGAAAAGACTAAAATTGCAACAAGGCCGACCAGTCTATCTGCATGCCCAAAATAGCAACACCCAAGAAAAGTCAAAGACAATATCCTTTACCATAAAAGATTTAGGTGGTGTTTGGTTGGGTGGATTTTGAAATAACCCCATGTAAATGAAGTTGGCATTCCTCAAAGCATGTGTTTGGTTGACAATGAATTGGGTGAATACCCATGCAAGGTTGATGCCTACCATTCTCATTTTTGTGCCATTTTCCTATGCTTCCACACTGTTCAGAATCCATTTTAGAAGATGGATTTTTTTAAAAACCCAGCTAAACCATGTAGGGTCCACAACATATGAGACCACAATACCCTATGATATTATATGTCCGTTGGCTTTGCCGCCGACCAAGGAAACAATCTCTTGATGGGGTCTCTTCCCATTTAAGAGAACCTTTGCTTAAAAAAATGGACTCTCTCTTTCCTCTCTCTCTCACACACACACACACATTCAGCTTCTGCCTTGTTTGCTATCAAGATTCGGTCATACTCTGTAGTATTTAACTTTGCTGGCCTAGAAACCTTTCTTTTCTCTCTTAAAGCCAAGAAACTTGGTTACATTTCAGTGAGTTGGTCCTCACAAGTGGGGCCTCTTCTCTTTACTTTTCTGGGAAATTTTCATACAACTCTCAGGCTAACTATGACTTATTGGATTTAGCAATCAGCTATTGAGTAGTGATGATGGGCATGAACCAAGGGCCCGAGCGTTGAACTGAGAAGCAGAAGAGACTTTGGTGATGGGGTGGTGATTTTGTTTTAAAAGAGGGATATTTTTGTAATTGTTACTTATTTTCCCATCTATATTTTATCTCGAACCAAATATAGACTTTATAAATCTTACCTAATTTGCCCGGTAAAATTTTTTCTAACCAAACAACTTTTTTTACATTTTCCTACTAAACTCATTTTTTAACCATTTTCCCATTAATTACATTTTGCTAGTATTCAAAAAAAATTCCCCTCAACCAAACGCCCCCTTAAGGGTAAAGAGAGCCCAAATGTGGGCATTTTGGTCCAGCTACTAGAAGAAATATAAATTCTAGAAGGCTCGAAGCAAAGCTTAACAGAGCTTATATCTAATTGAATTGGATCACACATGTCTAAATATTTTCCTGCCAAATGATGCTAACCCCTCCAATTATTATCTTGTGACAATATTTACATCTAATTTTTCTGGCATCTCCATCAACTGAAATACCAAATAATTTCTATTTTCAGGAGAAATCTAGTAAATTCTAGAACCTCCATTGTGGACAGTAGAGATTGTTAAGGATGAAAATGTGTCAGGCAGCCTATCAAAGACCTATGATCCGGCCTACGTCATATTAGGAGTGGTCTAGTATATAAAGTAATGTAGAACAGGCTCAGGACTTTAAAAGAGCACATTTAGAAAACATGCCATAGGCCTACTTTTACAAAGCCCAACCTACAACCTTATAAGTCAGCCTATATTATATTTTTTATTTTAATTAAAATAAAGTAAAATAATATAATTTATTAATTAATAAAATATATTATTTTATTTATTTTTTCTAATTCTTGATAGGTATTGAAGGCTTGATAGACTAATAGGCAATGAAGCACGGATACGCAAAAAAAAAAAATTTCTACGTATCGGACACACGTCCGATACGGATACGCAAGGATACGCACATTTCACGTATCATATGGGTCAATGGTATTTTGGTAATTTTCTTCAAAAATAAAACCTCTTTTAAGAAGAAGCCAGCCAAATCGATCGAATCATCAACCTTGAAGAACTTTGTCTCTCACCTGGTCATTCGCCGTCGCTGTTCCTGTATCCTCCTTCGCCGTCGCCGCCGCTGGTTTGCCGTTGCTGTTCCTCCTCCGCCGTCGGCCGTCGCTGTTTCTCCTTGGCTCCTCCACGGTTTCGTCGGTAGCTGTCCTGTTCGGTGGTAGATCTCTCATCTCTGTTTCTCCTCGATCTTTCTTCATCCTCGATCTTTCTTCCTCCTTGTCGGTCACTGCTCCAGCATCGTTCCTCTATCCTCCTTCGCCGTCGGTCGCTGTCGGTTGTCGCTGGTTTGCTTGCTGCTCCTCAGTCCTCTCACTCACGCAGCCGCAGGGAAGGACGGAAGGTAAAGGTAAGTAAACGAAATAAAAAAATTTGTAGATCTGAATCCTCTTTTCAACTTTTGTTTTTTATATTTGTATATTCTGTTTTTTATATTATTATATTTGTATATAATTATTTTTCTTTTGTTTATATTATATTATGTATATTATGTATATTTGTATATTGTTATATTATGTATATAAATGAAATTTTTATATTGTTATATTATGTATATTGTATATTCTGTTTTTAATGATGTTAGTGGAGATGCAGTTGATACCTTTAATGATGTTGGAGCTTTAGATGGTGCTACCCTTTCCTTAGATGAGCCAGAGATGGAGGCAAATATTATTAGTGGCACTTCATATCCACACACTAGTTGAGATATTTATTAATATTGTATGGATAATCTACTATTTGTGCCTATGATTTTATTATATTTTGTTAATGTGAAGTACACTATATTAAAAATATTATTTAATACTAAGACGTATCGGAACGTATCGAAATATTAGTATTTTTGAAGGAACGTATCGGACACACGTATCGGGAACGTATCGAAAATGACGTATCCGTATCGGTGCTTCATAGCTAACAGGCCTAGGCCAGCCAAACCTTTTGAATTTTAAATAAAGGCTAGACCAGACCTATAATAATAGGTCAGGTCAAACCAAGATCAAAATATTTTATATAGACATAGCCTATTTAGACCAAAACATAGCCTGACCCAACTCATTTACACCCCTAGAGATAGCACTAAAACTGCCACTAGCACCCCATTGCCACCATCCCACTTGAAGACATTTTCAAAGCTGAATAACAAAACAAAAGCAAAAAGAAGATTGACGCAAAAAAGAGGAGGGACAGGCCAACAACAGAACAGAGCAAAGGCAAGGAACCTAACACAGAGGAGAGGCCAAGAGCAAGTACTGTGCACAAAACAGAAAAAAAAAAAAAATTAGAACAAACAGTTGAATAGCAGAAGTGCAGAACATCTTCAAAGAGTAGATTGCTGAACAACAATAACAAGGGAGCATTAAAAGAGTCCGAACCAGTGGTGGCTGACCAGCCCAAACAGAAAATATCAGTGCTTGATTGGAGGAAAATTAGATGCAAATATTGTCACAAGATAATAACCAAAGGGGTTTACCCATTGAAGTATCATTTGGAGGGAATACAAGAGGATGTTAGAGCTTGCAAATCTGTTAGTGATGAAGTGAAGAAAAAAATGTGGGAAATTGTATCCTTGTTGCAAGATAGATTAATCAAGAAATCAATGACTGATGATGAATTTATAGCAGTTGGTAAAAAAAGAAAAAGGAAATAAGAGGTTGAGAGCTCTCGAAATATTTCCAAAAAAGGTAAGTAACCACTCAATCCACTATCAATACCATTTTTATGAATTCGAGAGACGATGCATGTCAAGAAATTGCTTCTTTTTTTTACAACAATATCATACACCATTCAATGTGGCAAGGAGAGATGAATCTATAAGATGTTTGAATTGATTGCAATTAGATTTAGGCTACCATCCTACCATGAATTTAAAGTGGAAGCAAAATTAAATTTGACAATAAAAGGGGACACTCGTAATTAGCCCAATTGAGAGAGTATTTGTAATATTTCAAAACGTAGGTTAGCTCTCTCAAATTAAACCCTTAAATAGAAGACATTTCAATGAACTAGTAAGAGTTACATAACATAAAGCAAACTTGCAATTTCTCATTCTGACGATGGCCATCATTTCAAAATCAGCTTAGCTTCCTCCCAAACACAAAAGGCATAAACTTTGTTACACAGGCCGAAACCCAGAGAAAGAATCAATCAAAAATGGGAAATGGGAAAACAAAGCTTCATATATTACATATTAAGCATTCAAAGCTTCATATATAATATATTATAACCAATTGAAAACATATTTTGAAGCTTACTGTTCTGCTTCAACATATCATTCCAACCAAAGAAAAAGAAAAAGTTGAGAGAAAGCATACCTCGCTACTTGTCTTTCACAATCTCCTTACTCACAAAGTTCGCCATTTTCTTCTTCTTCTTAACCTAAGTGCCGAAAGCATAGAATGAGCCCATTCTAAAGATTCAGGTGTGAGGCCCAATAGATAAGTTTCATCGTTATCTCATAGGCCCATCTTCCTAATTAAAGCTCATTTGTAAATTTATGTTGATAACAATGCAATAATAATTAATGATGATTTACCAATGTGAAAAGAACAATTAACGGAAATTCTCCAAAGTAGGAACACGTGTGTTTTCTTGTATTTCCGTGATAATTAGACAATGAGTTATGTTTATCTCATTTTACATATGAGATGAACAACTTTCCTACACACAAAAATGATTGGGTTCCATCACTCTTTTTTCTCTCTCATCTTACCTATGGGGTCTCACTTATACTTTATTTCTACACCATGAGGTAATTTTTTCCTATAACATAAGAAAAATATATCCCTTAGACAATAAAACAATCTTTAGAGATAAAATAAAATAAATAAGTTTCCATTGTCATGTCTTTCTTTTATTAAATTTTTTTTGTGAAGATGCAATTTTAACCGATTTATTTTGTAAATATTAGATATGCAAATGTTTTTACTGGTACTTCGTAAGGAAATTTTTCGCTTTTTCCTAATAATTCTATTTTTTAGTTGATCTTTTTTTTTCGTTGGGTCTAGTGAATTATGAAATTTTATTTTCTTGTAACCTCCTCTCTCTCTCTCATATCAATTTTCAATTCAACAAAAAATAAAAAATGAAACAAAATGAGTAAACCCCCCCTTACTATTAAAAATGATAAATTTGTTTACCGAAAAAAATAATGATAAAAGTAAGAAAGTAGCTAAGAAAAATGAATTCCAAGTTTTGCAAACATAAGTTTTAACATTTCAGACTAACACAACCACTTTACCATGTTAGTATACTTGTGAGTAGTCGTGAGTTGTAACTATCTATATTTGCTGCACTTTAGTGGTCCCCAATCGCGCAAATTAAAATGATGTTGGTAGATTATATTTGTTCCGTGAGGTTTATCATCTTCAGAAATAACAATATACTTTCTTACTCTTTTTTCTTTTTTTGTTCGGTCCAGATAAATCGTAATTGTATACCATGTAGGTGATAGAACGCATTCAGGTATATTTATGAGGGAAATATCATACATGTATAAAACCAATGTACTAATCACTATGCACTAATAATGGGCGTGTAGCCAAAGAATGTATGTGTGTGCACAATATTGTCAGCAATAGAGAATGAGCTTAAAAGTGTGTATTGTTGTCTTTAGCTTCTATATACTTTCTTAAAATCCACAGAGAGTTTTTCTTTTTTTGTTCGGTCCAGGATATTTGATATAAAACGTATTTTTGTTCTTTTTGAATATTTGGAAATCAACAAGATGAAAGTTTAGAAATCTATGAGAAAGTAATTGTATACCAATATATATCGTTTAGATAATTATCAGTAAAATATCAGAACGCACCTATATGAAATTAAGCATAAAGATTGATAATTAAAACATTATCATGTCTATCCCTAGAGAAACCGCAGATTCCTCTTGTTGGCCCTATCAGATCTAATAATAACAATACAATACAATCAGAGTAGAACGTATATATATATAAATATAAACTCAATCCATTGTATCAGGGGTTCTAGCCAACCATAATCATGGCTAAAAATCCAATATTCAATGAAAACATCAAAATAAAAGAACTACAGAAAGGTAGAAGAAGAATGTTTTTCTCTCCGAATCTCCAGACTCCTTCCTCCTCTAAATCAGAATGACCTAATTTTTATTCAGAATGACCAATTGTGTAGTTTAGGTTTGTCTTTTGCCCTTTTATACTCCCCATGGGCCTTCTTTCCTCGCAACTGACAGCTGTCCATTTCACATCCTACGCTTGGAGCGCAGGATCTACGCTCCAAGCGTAGAGACACTGTCTGATTTTCCTTGGCTACGCTTCCAGCGTAGGGTTCTACGCTTGAAGCGTAGACTCATTGCCTTGAGTCTCCTCCTACGCTCCAAGCGTTGATTTGGACGCTCCAAGCGTAGAGATACTGTCTGATTTCTCCCTACTCCTTCATTTGACCTTTTTTCTCCTATAAACACAAAGAATTTGAGTGAGAGAGTGTCTGAACAAGTTTTATTCAATAATTTCACAATATATACACCTTTATACATAATTTAGATATGATTCAATCCTTTTTTGATCTATAAAAGCATATATGCTGGGAGCATATCATTAACATATCTGATGCTATTGTTGAGATAAGAATCTTATCTCTTAGTACTCTAGTGGTTGAGTTGTTATAATATTTAATCTTTTGTTTGAGAGGTTGTTAAGATAAGAATCCTGTCCATAACAGTTGCCCCACAACCATGCAGTTCGAGAGCTCGGGCTACAGAAATTTAATGATAACCTCAACTGTTCTGGGATCTGTAAGTTAACTAACGATTCTATAATACAACTAAGTATGTTCCTTGGCAACCTAGTGATCCAAGTCAGGGCTTGCCCCGCTAAAGTGGTTGCGAATATTCGGGCCATGATAGGACCGATTATCCCGTTGAATAACATCTCCGTTTTAAAAGCCTCCAAGTGAGCCTCGGGATCCTGACTATCGTCATAAGGCAGCACCTTAGACTTCTTGAACCTCGACAGAATTTCCATTTTCATGAGTCTATCAATGAATAAGCTATTGTTTTGGTCCTCATTATACTGAGGGTTGTCATTTGGTCTGGGTCCATTGTTACCATCTTGACCATTACCCTGACCTCCACCGTTGCCATGTGCTCCGTCCTGCCTCTTGGCCATCCTGTCCATCACCATTGTCTTGATTCTGGCCTTCAAGGCCGTTTCGGTTGTGGTTTCCGGCCATTTCAAGTTGGCCGAGTTGGTTGTTCATGTTTTGGTTTAGTAGTCGTTTTTCTAATGCTTTCATTCTTTAAGCATCCTGCCGCTATTGCGCCAGGAACCTGTTCTCCATTTTCTGCATCCTTTGAAGGATTGCATTGAGAGTCATGTTAACAATTTGGTTACCAGTTCCGGGTTGTTCATCCCGGTGAGGTTGGTTCACTTGATTTATCGTTGGGTTGCCTCAGCTTTTGGCCGGCATAGAATCTATCTTGGCTTCGCCTACATGAACCTCCACCAATATTGGATCACCGCCAGCCAGGAGCTGATCAATGGTAGGTTGCTGCTGCAGCTGGGGCTGAGCGTTGCTATCTGTACCACGAGTGTTTGTCATCGCATAATGAGAATCGAAATTTACCGAATCCCCACAGACGACTCCAATGATTGGTCCAGATAAAGTGTAATTGTATACCATGTAGGTGATAGATGTATGCGCTTAGGGATATCTATGAGAGAGATATGGTACGAACATATAGCCAATGTACCAATCACTGCACACTAATAACAAGCGTGTAGCCAAGGAGCGGATGTGTGTGCACAATGTTGGTAGCAATATAGAATAAGTTCAAAAGTGTATACCTAAGGTCTTTAACCTCTATTTATGAGTTTACCTTGCTGGGTTTGGGCTTTAGATACCTCCCAGGTTGTTAACGTATATGATGCTATTGTTAAGATAAGGACCTTATCTCTTAGCACTCTAGTGGTTGAGTTGTTGTAATATTCTCCTTGATCTTTTGTTGGAGAGGTTGTTAAAATATGGATCCAATCCATAACACTTTTTTTTATATCAACCTTAATTACATTTTTGAAGTGCGTCGCCCCCAAGGTATTCCCATAAGCTTCAACTCTTTTTGAGCCGTCTACGAGACTAATTTCGAGTCGGGACTTAGTTATAGTTAAATACCCTCTTACTTTTTGGGTGTAAGTACGTGGGGTCTAATTAATTAAAAATTTTGGACTTTTACTATATTTGGTTATTTAGCTAAGTCCAAAACTTAAGTGTTATTTAGCTAAAAAAAAAACTTAAGTTCTATATAACTATATATTATTTAACTCTCACGCATTATTTCATGTAATATATATATATATATATATATATATATATATATATATATATATATATGCCAGGATCATTTTATACCAGTGTAAGTTACACTCTCAATCCTGTCCGTTAATCTCACTTATATTTAAGGGCTCATATTTTTTAGTAACGTGAACCATTGGATACAAGTGGATCAATGGTTAAGATTAAGTGTAAGACTTCTAAATCTTACACTGGTGTAATAATATCCTACCCCATATATATATAGGACCCTTTGACACCGGTGTCAAATTTGAAATTTGACATCTCATCTGAGAGTCATTAGATAAAAAAAGATCAATTATGCTAACAAATCAGAGTCATTGATCTTTTTTAATCTAATGGCTCTCAGATGAGGTGTCAAATTTCAAATTTGACACTGGTATCAAAGGATCCTACACACACACATATATATATATATATATATATATATATATATATATATATATATATATATATATATATATATAGGCATGATATTACTTACACCGGTGTAATTAACGAGTTAGAAGTTTTACACTCAATTTTGACCATTAATATATATATATCCAAAATGATTCATATAAGCGTTACTAAAAACTACGTCGTTTTGAGCCATTTAAATACATTGTAGAAAATAAAAATATTATATTTATTAACTTTGGGTTAAAATTGAGAATGTAACTTACACGGTGTAAAATGCATCCTGACGCCTATATATATATATATATATATATTCATCGTGGCTCACTAGACTTGAGATAATTAAAGGAATTAAGTCTTTGATTGTTGAAGTTAAATCAGAGCATTGCAAAAGTAATCTTCTACTTCTAACTTCCTTGAGAAGTGGGATATGCAATTAATTATTTAATTGCAACCTTAACATGTTGAGCAGTGCAAGTGAACGATTAATCAATTGTGATTAAGAGCCCTCATGTCTGGGTACTAGGTGGCATGGACCAGCTGGACGACGCAAACAATGATACGAGAATGTAAGATAGGTGTTTCTTGGTTTGTTCGTAGACGAAGAAAGTTATGTCTAATTCCAAGAAGTGTTTGTTTATTATAGTATATGAGATATATCTTTCATTGATTGTACTATATATCTGCACTGAAGTTACATGAAAAAGGTCAAGAAGGGGTCGTAATTAAATACTCTTCGTCCCTTAAACGCGCATAATGAATTTTTATTCCCCTTTGCTGAAGGATTTTCCTTGACAATAAAAACAAACAGAATGAGAGAATTGGTTAAGAACAAGTCTGCTAGCATTGCGATCGTAATAAATTGATGCAAATATAATTAAGCCTATATATTTTAAGAAATTTGTTAACAAGTTTTCTTAAAATTTAAAACATTAGATGATAAAAATTTAAATATTTATTACAATAAAAGTTGAAAACAAATAATACTTTTTTAAGTAAATAAAACACATAACATAAATTATTAACTACTCTTTAATTATTAATCAATATCATTAAGTCACTCATTGTCAACTCTTATATTTTAACGGTTATATTTATTTTCTTCGATTATTAGCCAAGATTAGCCAAATTTAATATTTAATATTTATTTTCACTTTTGGATGGTCATGATTTCCCATATTTAATGCTTTTACTTTAAATTTGGGGAACTGACCATATTAGTTTAAATAAATATAACCGTTAGATCAACATAAGTGATCTAACGGTGAGATTGACTGGTAGTAACATGGTAAAACAAAAGAAATTAAAAATTAAAAAAAATAATACTTTTACAAATAAAACACATAACATAAATTATTAACTACTCTTTAATTATTAATCAATATCATTAAGTCACTCATTGTCAACTCTTATATTTTAAAGGGTGTCAAGTTTGACTAGTGCGATTATTAGCCAAGACCTTAGCTTCATAGCAATAGTGTAGCTTCTTAATTGAATCAAGGATTTAAGAAAAAAACACATTGTTTTAAATGGCACTTAACACAAGTACAATTTTCACTGTTTAGTAATTTCTTAAAAAGTAGTTTTAAACACTTATGCCGTTGAATTATATCTAACAAACTAACATGTTAGTCTTCCGCACCAAGTTATAAATTTTTTTTCGAACACAGGGATTAGTCTTTATCCTACAACATGGGATTTCAATTCTCTTTAATATATCAAAAAAAAAAAACCTTTTAAACAATTATGCCGTTGAATTATATATAACAAATTAACATGTGTTAGTCTTCCACACCAAGTTATAAATTTTTATGATGCTAATTTATATATTATTGCCGTTTGTTTTGGGCCGAGCAGATTAAACAATTGGAGAGCAAGCCTTAGATATTTGAAGGCGTAGAAGCCGAAGCAAAGAGATTGTCCATAGCAGATACGGTAAACTAGTTGTGTGAGCTACAATAAAGTTATCACACAATTAATCATTATTATAATGTCAATCTTTACTATATATGATCCACATACACTCTTCAAAATATCAGTGATACATTCCATTGGAGTTTTAGGTCTTCATTTTGTCTCCCTCATATATATATATATATATAAACCATATACCCCATCCCCTATTTAACCAAAAAAATTTCCTACAATTTGTTCCACATCAACTCCTCCATCACACATATCTATCTATCTTTTTATCTATCTATTTTAAATGTCAGTTTCAATACCATGGCTGCAGGGATTGGAATTCTCTCCATGACCCAGATCCCAAATTTGTCACAATCCCAACAACACCATCAAAATCAAAATCAACCTCAAGAAAACCCTAAATCCACCGGTTCATCATCGAATTGGATGTGGAATCCTAGGGATGAACACAAAGAAGAAGACGACTCATGGGAAGTCAGAGCCTTTGCAGAAGACACTAGAAACATGATGGGAACCACTTGGCCTCCGAGGTCCTACACTTGCACCTTCTGTAGAAGGGAGTTCCGGTCAGCACAAGCTCTCGGCGGCCACATGAACGTGCACCGCCGCGACCGTGCACGCCTCCACCAACCACAGTACCCTGCGGCGGCGCCTTCACCCAACACAACAACAACAACAACAACCACTTCCTCTAATTACTCTCACTTCCCACCTCATCAGGAGCTTGTTGCTAATGGTGGATTGTGCCTCTTCTACCATTTGCCAAGCCCTAATACTCATAGTCACAGTGCTACACTGAATGCATGTTGTGGTGAATCACCCTCCACTCTTCTCTCTGTCTCTTCCTACCCACAAAACAACATGATTATGATGATGCCAACTTGTTCACCTTCCTTTGATATGGCTAGAGCAGCTTCTTCAGCTGCAGGGATCAATGGTTTTTCTTCTTACTCTAGCAAAGAGGATGAACCTACGAACTCTTCCACCAACCGTGGCCAACACCATGAGGAGCTTGATCTAGAGCTCCGCTTGGGGCATAGATCAACACCAACTTGAAAAAAGTAATTATTTTCACAATTGGGTGCGTGTGAGGAAGATCAAAGTCCAAAGAGAACTGTAATTTGCTCTCTTTTTGCACCTACGAGAGTACTTTAATAATTTATTAATGTTTGAAACACCATGTTCAACTCTCATCATATACATATAGCTAAAGCTGACAGATATTTTGAGGGTTTTTTTTCTATTTTTTCATTTCTTGAAGGGCCGGCTTGGCTCAGCGGTAAGCTTGCTTGCCATGGTGTGTCATGTCGCGGGTTCGAATCAATCTATCTGCAAAAAGTAGGGGAAAGACTGTCTAGAGTATTCCCTTCCCCAGACACTCACGAAGTGGGTATTTGAATTGGGTCGGCCCTTTTTTTCATTTCTTGGTTGATTGATTTTATATTTATATGATGTTTTGTGACTTAAGATGTACTCGGAAGAGCAATTTGGGGGGGTTAGGAGATAGTGAAGAAGAGAAAGGAAAAGGCAGTGTAAATTCAAAGAAATGGAAAATGAAAGTTGGTGCTGGGAATTAGGAAATAGTTTATTAATGAAAGAAGATTAGGGTTTGGGTGAGACACTGATCAATGTTGTAGTGGAGTGTCGTTTTCCGTTTCAGAATTGTCTCAGTACATATATGTCTGGTTGTGCATACATTTTACGGGGATTTGATCTTTTTCTAGGTAATACATAACTTAATGGAGTAAGATTGTCTTCACTGTTCACTCCCCTTGTTTACACAGAATTACAAGTATACCATTTTCAATTCCATATTTTTTTTTTGTTTTATTATTTGTTTATCTGTTTCTCTTCTCGTAAGACTAATATATAGAAGGATTTAGTTATAAGGATTCTCTAAAAACATTTGATAATGAAAAAATAAAACAAAAAATCATTAAATGAAAAATAAACATTTAATATATTGAAATTCAAGCAATCTAGTAAATGTTTTATTTTTATTTATTGATTTTTTAATTTCATAATAAGTGGCGTATTCTTGTTAGAAAAATAAAATTCAAAATTATAAATGGCAGAGAAATCATAAAATTTTAGTCCACAGAAAAGTTCATATCACCGATTGAAACGCAACATTAACGATCTTTAGGAAAGTGTACCTTTGGTGAACGTACTCGCCTATAGGTTTAACCTTTCTAATGGAAGTTCCAAGCAGTTAACTGTTACAAAATTTTTTACGATGATGGAGTACGTACATGAATACGCTAAACGCTTGACTGAAATATTGCAACTAATTTCTTAGAGGTTAATATAGATCGTGTTCATTTGTTGGAAATTCAAGTGCAAGTGATAAAATTTTACATAAAACAGAAATTGGCTAAGCAATTAATATATAAGTGAACACATAAACTAACAATGTAAGATTTCTAGTGGTATTAGGTTCATATATTGTGGTTAGTGTAAATTGGTCTATTGAGGGTAGGTCTTTCATATTTTAGATTCTCCCAGATCGTTTAATTATACATAGTTATATCATATATAGCCAATGGTGATTGTCCGGACTAGTATTTGGAGGTAGTGATTGATGTTTGGATTTGTGTCTTTGGCTCATGTTGTGGAGTCAAAAACTAGAAAGTGTGAGTGATAAAGTCTCGTATCAGATAAAAAGTGACTAAACAAACATTAAGTGGAAGAAGCAAAAGGATCCATGCATTTAATGTCCTAAAGTCTTATATTAGAGAATAATATAAATCATTAAACAAGTCCTTATCCAACGTTTTAAAATTTTGGGTTAAAATGATTATTTATAGGGAAAATTTCAAAAACCCCCTTATAAGTGTTTTCAATTATCATTTACCCTCTTCACAAATTTTTTTATCACACTTTTTTTGAATCATTTACACTGTGTATTTAAATTTTTTTAAAAAGCAGGGGACCCCATGCCCTTCCCCAAATTTTTTTATCACTTCCCATCTTAAATTTTTTTATCACTTAGAGGGGTAAATGATAAAAAAACTTTAAGTCAGGCGATAAATGATTCAAAATTTTGGGGAGGGGTAAATGATTATGAGAAAAGTTATAGGGTTTTTTTATATTTAAGTTTTCCCTTATTTATACGGTTTCAGAGTTTCAGTGACCATAAGGTCACGAGTTCGATCCTCACCGGCCCCACTTGTGGAATTAAATAAGCATAAGGTAAAAATAAAATAAAAAAATGAGCCTATGCAATATATACGTTTCAAGTCCAAAAGGCTCTTATGTGAGGAGATGTGTTAAAGAATAATATAAGCCATTAAAAAGCTCTCACCGAACACTTTAAAATTTTAAGTTGGAATGATTCTTTACATCTTGTTGTGGTTGATATAAACTTGACTCATTAGTCGTAGTTCTCCCCCATAATTATTGAAATATATAATCTTAAATGGTTTGCTTTAGCATATAGAAATCTACTTCTAATTGATTTAACAAAATAAAATAAAATAAAGAAAGTTCAAACTACTTCTGTTATTGCTTTTCAATTCGCTATCTTTCTATGAAATAATGACTAATGTTATCCAGCATTTAAATTTTAATAACCTTAAATTTGATTTCTGAATTCCTGTGTTGAAAGTTATGAGAAAAGTTTGGGGAGGGTTAAATGATTATGAGAAAAGTTATAGGTTTTTTTTTTGAGATTTTGGCCACTGTACTGGGAGAATTTTTTATTTCTTGCATTGGGGAGTAAGTGATATTTTCTGTTTCAAATAACTTAGCAGTTATATTCGGTTATTCTTTCTCTACTTTCAGACTTGAATTCACATTTTAGAAATGCACTAATTAATAATACACGTATGCGCATCTTACTAGTTGGCTATAAGGTATGAAAATACGATACGAGGAGATATCCATGATAAAGGATTAATAAGGCTTAAATTTCGAAGAATAACATGGCACTAATTTGCTGCTATTATCAACCAATCTTCAATTCTCCCATTAACAAAAATCGACATTGCATGACCCCGACCAATGAATTGTCTGTTTGAATTGACACAAGGTTACCCTCAAGTCTCGGCCGGGCTTATAGTAATTAAATGATAAAACATGCCACCAAATGGTGGTAGCTCAGTTGACGCATGAGAGCATGTGTTCGATTCACCATAGTATCATCTTTGGAAAGGGTTTAAAGCCTTAATTCTGGACCCGCCCTGAATCGGACTAGTCGTGAAGTGATGAACCGAAGGAATATTTCCATTTTTTTTTTTTTGATAAAACATGTCACAAATTTGTATAAAAATGTCAAATGTTAACTCCCATATATTTATCTCTAGCAATTCAAATTATTATTACATGTTGGAAGGACTCCTACAATGCTAGGGATTTGATTTTTCTAAAAATTACTTAAGAGAATTAAAAAGTTTAGTATTATAAGCAATGGTTAATTTCATATTCAAAATGTGTAAAAAAAATATCTCGCATTATCAAAAGAAAAATTGATTACACTATATTTATATACAAAATGTCCTTGATGCATAACAAAACTAACCCAGCTAGCGAGGTTTGATTATTAACTTTGTGTCTTTTGTTGGAATTAAAAATTGCAACTAATCTACTGATGAGTCACATAACTTTGTTTGTACTTAACTGGTTCTGCTTAAGTGGCACTAGATTAATCCAGGAGAACCTATTGAGTATTGAGTCACTTAATTATGTCATTATGAGACTAAACCCACATCTCTTGTTCCAAGTAGAACTTAGAGACCTAATTAATATTGGTTCTATATCCGAATTTTCATCAATCTTATCTATGACACTTAACTACGAAGCTTATACGTAGATGGATTGAGAGGTTTAAAATAAATGTTTAATTGATTTTCTTCTATGCATTTTGAACAGTGAAAAACATCATTTTGAACTGTACCTGGCTTCGTGAATCAGTCATGTGAGAGAATTTATTGTTCAAGTTGCTATGGGAGTAACAGACATCCATTTCTGGAATTAGAGTTAAAGCTTGGGACTCAATTGATCATTCGAACAGCCTAAAAAGGAGGGTGGACGAATGCGGATCACTGCTTCTCTATTTACTTTTTCACAGAAATGGGGCATACTGCTACCATATTTCCGTACTGTATCATAATTACAAAGTGGCGAATTTTCAGCATATTCATTTACACTTTTTTTTTATTGTTATTTTTACACCAAATTCTTCCACTAGTTTTTTTGTTTTTTGTTTTAAAAGGAAAAGCATACTTTTAATATATACTACTCTCTCTCTCTCTCTTTTTTGTAGAGAAAAGGGCCTTAGATATACGCATAGGAATAACATTTGAGTTTAATTAATTAAGCAGAGAAGCATGAGGGAATTAAATACAAATATTACTCATTTGCCTATATCTAAGAAAAGGTCACCTGTTCTTATATATATATATATATATATATATATATATATTCTTAGATTAGGTAGGCGTGACCTTCACATGCAGATATATTTCCTTGATCAAAAGCTGAAATATTTTCTCATATATAATCCTCAAATAACCATCCCATAATCCTCAAATAACCATCCCAGCTACCCTAATATGAAAAAGTAGACAAAACATGGCCCAGAAACATGGCAAAAGATAATTAAAGACCGAAAGTTGGGTGCTTACCAAAAAAAAAAAAAAAACAAAAAATTGAAAGTTGGGTAACTTAAACTCCATTTATTGTTGGGAATTCGGTTCCCTCAACTCGGTTAAGAAGTCTTTTTAGGGAAGTCAATCAACAAGATCTTGGATCTCGGATCTCGGCAATCTGAACTCGGCTTGAACTTCACCAGGTCGGACAACTCAGCGGAAAAACAAAAATATAAATGGGAGAGAGAGAGAAACAGAACATAAGCAAATTTTAACGTGAAAAAACCTTCTAGTCCAGTTCAAATGTCCACTATGATAATATTGGGTACAAAGAATCAACCTTCACCAAAGTGGTGGTTCACTTAACCTCTCCAACAATGGTGATAATCAAACTTCCCTAGAGATGTTTCACTCAAACTCTCTAGAGATGCTCTCAAATGCAAAACTCAAAGCTTTACTCACAAATCTCTCAAGTGTCACTTAAGAGTCTCTCAATAATCTTCTTCTTCTAACCTAGCCTTCACCACAACTAATGAATATATAGAGGAAATGAAATCTAGGGTTTAGGGTTTTTAAGAAACCCATCAATGGGCTTAGGCTTAGCATTGAAGGAGGAAGCCTAACAAATCTCTCCCTCCCACTTAAATGTTTCGGCTTCAGCATCAACCCGACTCATTCACAACAGTCTTCAAATTTCCTTGCTGGAACCGGCTTCGTCATCATGTCAGACCAATTTTGATCAGTGTGAACTTTGACGAGTTCGAGCTCTCCATCTTCCACCACATCCCGGATCCAACGATACCTCACAACAATGGCTTAGTGCGAGAGTAATATGTCGAATTCTTTGCAAGATGAATTGCACTTTGATTGTCACATCCCAACTCGTACTTGTATGACTGAGTTCAGAGAGAAAATTCTTCATCCACAACATTTCTTTGCTTGCCTCAGTCGAGACTGTGTACTCGACCTCAGTCGTCGAAAGTGCCATATGCTTCTGTAGTCTTGATTGCCAGGAGATAGCTCCTCCTACAAAAGTCATCATATATCCCGTCGTTGACTTTCTCGAGTCGGAATCTCCCCCTAAATCAGCATCCGAATAGCCTTACAACTCTGCTTTACCTTCTCTAAAACGGAGGCATATTAAGTTGATCATACCTCGAAGGTACTTGAAGATCCACTTCATTATTTCCCAGTGCTCTTTGCGGGGTTCGATAGATACCGGCTCACCATTCCAAGAACATATGCCAAGTCGGTTCTAGTGAAAACCATTGCATAAATCAAGCTTCCGATAGCGGATTGGTACGAGATCTTCAGCATCTCATCTTTGTTTTCATCAGATTTTGGACATTGCTTCTGGTTAAGCTTTATGTGTCCGTCTGGTGGGTACTTACTGTTTTGGCTTTGTCCGTGCTGAATTCAAAATCTTCTCAATATACTTCTATTGACTCAACCACAGTAGCTTCTTTTGTCTATCTCAGATAATCTTGATTCCGAGTATTTGCTTTGACGGTTGAGGTCCTTTGTTGCGAAGGACAAGCTCAACACCTTCTTCAGGGAGGCTATCCTCGATTTGTCTTTCCCTACAATAAGCATGTCGTCAACATATAACAACAAAATCAGAAAATCTCCGGCCTCGTACCTTTTCACAAATACGCAGTGGTCGGACTCTGTCTTCTCAAACTGGTGATCAGTCATGTGTAACGCCCGGCCACTTCAAGAATCAACGGCTATTCCCACATACTAACACGAGACTTTTCAGTGTGCTTTTTCCTCACTCACAAACGTCTTGGGAAAACTTCCCAAGAGGTCACCCATCCCGGAATTGCACCAAGTCAAGCACGCTTAACTGTGGAGTTCTTCCGATCTGGGCTACCGAAAAGAAGATGCATCTTGTTAGTATAGGTAGTACCAATTAATTCTTATAAGCTATTCCAAACTGTGCAGTCTCACATTTGTACAGTCTTTGGAATCCCTCTCTTTCGGGTGTCGATTCGATTCATCCATACATGTAACCCCCACGCTGGAAGCCTATCAGGAGCCGCTCCTTGTCCATGCCCTTTCACACCGGCGATCACTCCCCGCCCTCGTCAGTGCTCGGGATGTTACATCATGAATGATTCAAACTTCTTGTACCACTACCGATGTGTTTGTTTTAAGCCATATAAGCTCTTCTTCAACCGACATACCAAGTCTTCTCGTTCTGGAGCTTGGAACCCCTCAAGTTTCTCCATATATATCTCTTCTTCTAAATGACAGTGAACAAATGTTGTCTTCACGTCCATTTGTTCTACCTCGAGGTCCATCGAAGCTGCCATGGCTAACATGGTTCGGACTGAGGTCATTTTCTCCACAGGAGAAAAGATCTCCTCAAAGTCTACTCCTTTCTTCTAATTGCAGCCTTAACTACAATTTCGATTTCTGCCCGTTTTCTTTATTTTTAATCTTGTAAACCCATTTATTTTTCAAAGCTCGTCTACCTTCAGGAAACTCGGCTAGCTCATAAGTTTAATTTTCGTGCAGAGACTTCATCTCGTCTTGCATTGCCTTTTCCCATTCTTCTTTCTCTGAGCTCGTCATAGCCTCATCGTAACTCTGACGCTTATCGTCTTCAGCAACAACAATGTATTCATCAAGTGGGTACCTTGTAGAGGGTCTTCTTTCTCGAGTTAGGTATCTCGGCTGTTCTTCAGCTTGAGAACTCGGTTCATCATTCTCATCCCGGATGAGATCCGGGAAAGAAATAAACCCACACTTTGCGGGAGTAGTCATCAATTCATACGCGTTTGTGAACTCAGACACGTGCTCAAAGAGGCTCTTGTCAATATATTTTCTGATCGTAGCTACCGCCTTACGACTCAGAATCTCCCACTCCTTATCGGTTTTGCCTGCTGGTCTCTCATCAAGGATAATGGGCTCATGCAAATCTTTGCAATAGAGATGATCTTCCATCATCGGTTTCCAATGGGTGAAATTGTCTGCGATCAGCTTGAACATATCTCTATAATGGGTTATGCCACTGGTCTCCACCTCGTCTCCCTCAGAACCCGTAGAACTCGGGCTCTGATACCACTGTTGGGAACTCGGTTCCTTCAAACTCGGCTAGAAAGCCTTTTGTGCGGAAGTCAATCAACCAGATCCGGAGCTCGGATCTCGGCAGTACCACGGCCTGTATATCACCAAGTCGGACTGAGCAGCGGAAAAATCAAAAATAGATAGGAGAGGGAGAAGAAGAACACAACCAGATTTAACGTGGAAAACATTCTCCAATGAAGAAGTAAAAACCACGGGACCTAGTCCAGATCAAAAATCCACTATGAGAATAATGGTTACAATAATCAAATATACCAATGTGGTGGTTAACACAACCTCTCCAACAATGGTGATAATCAAACTACCCTAGAGATGTTTCTCTCAAACTCTCCCTATAGATCTCTCAAATGCAAAGCATGAAGCTTTTGCTCAAACAATCAAATATTTTCTCTCAAATTTTTCTCAACTCAATCTTCTCATATCATTAGCTTCCACCCTAACAATGGGTATTTATAAGAGGTGGAATTAGGGTTAGGGGTATTTTAGGAAAACCCCTCAAATGGGCTTGGGCTTAGCATTAAAGGAGGAAGCCCAACAAGATCGGACCACCTTTAATTTCTTGCAGTCTCCCTTTCAACCATAACATGAAACTCTTTAAAGGATCAGAGTACCTGATCTCTAGATTTCAACAAATAAACCCACACTTTGCGGGAGTAGTCATCAATGAATGAAACAAAGTATTGAGCTCCTCCAAGGGATCTCTCCAACATGGAGCAGACATCAGTTTGGACGAGGTCAAGAATATACCTCGTCTTTTGGGTTGACCAGGTTTCACAATGGAAACCCGATGCTGCTTTCCAGCTAGGTAGCACGTACAGCTCTCCAACGCTTGGCCTTTCAACCCGGTTAATAATCCTTTCTTGTTCAGGATTTGGAGTCCTTTCACGCTCATATGGCCGAGGCGCTTGTGCCACAGCTCCAAGCTATGTCTATCTCGAACAGAATTGTCTTCAGCACCATTCATTTTTCCTTGCATCACGTACAAGGAGCCTTCCTTTTTATCTCAGGAAACAACCAAGTTTCCCTTGGCTAGCTTCCATCTACTACTACCAAAGTAGTTTACTAACTCGGCATCGTCAAGCTTGCTTACTCAGATTAGGTTCAATCACATGTCAGGAATATGCCTTACATCTTTCAACACAAGTCGGAACCCAACATCCGTGGTCAGGGTCACATCACCGACACCAACAATCTTGCTGGTCACTTGATTTCCCATCTTCACGACTCCAAAATCACCACCTCGGTAAGAGGAGAAAAAACCTTTATGTGGAGTAACGTGAAAGGATGCACTGGAGTCAACAATCCAAGCGCATTCATCATATGCAACATTCAAATAAGGGTATTTGGATTCTCATGTGACAACAAAAAATTGCTTCTCTCCTGTACACTTAACTTCAAGTGGGGCCCAATAAAAAAGAAAATAAAAAAATAAAAAGAGAAATGACACATGTTTCGATGTATGAGTAGAAGATAGGAAAATTTTTCTGTTGCATGCGATTAGCATTGCCATTCAAATAATTGTCTTCTCAGAGGAGAAATATCTCGGCATCTGAGTTGGCAGCCACCGTAGTGATGCTCTTGTCTTTCTTCTTATTGGAAATAATCTAATCCAGCTTCACAGAGCCATTCTTCCCGTCATTCTGCAGAGTCCTGCATTCTGGATTCTCCTGCCCTGGCTTCCCACAATAGACGCACTTCAACTCATATTTTGGCTTAGACCGGCGTCTGGACTTTTCTTGTCTATCACGATATCGACTCTGACTCTCACTTCTATCCCAAAAGTCGAATTTCCTTCTATTCTCAGCAACGTTGACCCCGAACGTGCTGGAAACAACTCATTCTTTTCTCTTTGCTTCTTCGTTCAGGAGAATATCTATTTTGGCATCCATCTTTAATTTTCCTTCTGGAGCCGAATTACTCAAAGTCACCACCAGAGTATCACAACTTTCTGGCGGCGAGCTCAACAGCAGCAAAACCTACATCTCGTCATCAATTTTCATCTCTGCTTTAGATAGCTGATTAACAATACCTTTGTAGGTGTTCAATAATGCTCATGCCGTCCTTGTTTTCGAGTTTCACAAGTCGACGAACCAGTGTGCTTTGTTCTTGGGAGTCTTCTTCTGAATCATGGACTTCAACTTCTTCCATAACTCATACACGTTCGTGAACTCGAACACGTGCTCAAAGAGGCTTTTATCCATGTAATTCTTGATTGTAGCTACCGCCTTACGACTCAGGATCTCCTTCTCCTTATCGGTTTTGCCTGCTGTTCTCTTATCAAGGATAATGGGCTCATGTAAATCTTTGTAGTAGAGATGATCTTCCATCATCGGTCTCCTATAAGTGAAATTGTCTGCGGTTAGCTTGAACATATCTCCGTCATTGGTTATGCCACTGGTCTCCATCTCATTTTCCTCAGAACCCGTCGAACTCAGGCTCTGATACCACTGTTGGGAACTCGATTCCTTTAACTCGGCTAAGAAGCCTTTTTGCGGAAGTCAATCCACAAGATCCTGGATCTCAGATCTCGGCAATATGAACTTGGCTTGAACTTCACCAGGTCAGGAAGCTCAGCGGAAAAAAAAATACAAAAGGGAGATAGAGAAAGAGAACACAAGCAAATTTTAAAGTGGAAAAACATTCTCCAATGAAGAAGTAAAACCCATGGGACCTAGTCCAGTTCAAACATCCGCTATGATAATAATGTGTACAAAGAATCAACCTTCACCAATCTGGTGCTTCATTCATCCTCTTCAATAATGGTGATAATCAAACTTTCCTAGAGATGTTTCACTCAAACTCTCTAGAGGTGCTCTCAAATGCAAAACACAAAGCTTAACTCATATCACAAATCTCTCAAGTGTCAATCAAGAGTCTCTCAATAATCTTCTTCTTCTAACCTAGCCTCAATCCACAACTAATGAATATATAAAGGAGATGTAATTTAGAGTTTAGAATTTTTAAGAAATCCCTCAATGGATTTGCACTTTAGCATGGAAGGAGGAAATCCAACAATTATTGCTACCTGTACTTTTCTCTTTACTAGCTATACTTTAGTTTCCTCACTCTCTCGCTGATTAGCTCAACAAAGCAAGGTTAATATATGGGGCATTAAAAGTGAGTCAGTGGGCTACAATAACTGTACCAGGAACGCTGAAGGTACATATGCATCATGTCTCTATGCTAGTTGTGTAGCCGCTCTACTGGCATGCAATCTTTATTGTAGTGGTATAGCAGAAAACTTACATTCACTGAGCACTTTCTATTGTTAAATATGGCTTCATCCATGTGGTCCTAACTCGAAACCCAAACATCCGAAATTTGAAATGGCTGTATGTGATGAGTACGTCACCTAATCCTTATTAGGTTGAGGATATCGTTTTGTCATTGTTATAAACAACTTCAATTCTTTCAGCACTAACTCATAGGATAACATATACTAATGTAACCCAAAAATAAATAAATAAATAAATCATATGGGTTCAAAAGAGATGCATTGCATATGATTTAGCGTTTGCAGCAGCAACTTCCATAGTAAAAATTAGTAATTAATTACAATAACTTCACTCTGATTAATCTAAACTTGCATGGTATATTCATGAAATTGTCCTTAAAATGCTAGTGACAATTGAATTTAGTACGTTATTTCGTTATTTGTGACAGCTTTTATCATTTCTCCTTTCTGATCATTTTTAAGTTACGGATTGCCTCTTTTACATTTTTACATAAGAGAGTAACGTCATATATAGATTAATGCAATCACAACTTCACATGTATGTCCACAGGACCATACTTGATTTGTGTGCAAGTAACCCCACACAGCCATCCTAGTGTTGCCCCATCATTCTCATCAAGAATTGACTTTATCTTCTTCTTTTTTTCTTTTTGGGGCCAAGCACAGAAAAATTGACTTTAGCTTTAAGGTTTACAACTTACACTATGATAAAATTAAAGATAAATCCGTCCTTTACTTAGAAAGGGCCGAACCAGTTTAAATACTCATTTCGTGAGTGTCTAGAGAAGAGAATACTCTAGGCAGTCTTTTCCCTGCTTTTTTGCAAAGAGACTGATTCGAACCCGCGACCTAACACACCACGACAAGCAAGTTTACCGCTGAACCAAGCCGGCCCTTCAAATCCGTCCTTTACTTGAATATGGAAAATATTAACTAGTCAATTTATAGACACACTGATAAACTCATAGTTTATTATAATTTTAAGATCTAAAATTATTCTTATATCTAGTCGAAAATATGAAAACTTAAGGTTATTTGATTAAAAAACATAGATATTGAATTATTGACTCATATGAATGATCATTGCTTGTTTTGTAGGTAAAATCAAGTTAAATTGATGAGGTAAGGAAGGGCCAAAGGATACACCAAGCGCGTAAAGGAAGCAAGGAACAGTTTAGAAGAGCGCGCTTTAGCTAGCTAAAATGAGCTAGATGTGTAAAAAGGAGAAAAAAAATTCAGAAAAAATGCAAACTCTCTTCAGAAGAGCGCGCTGAAACGAGCTGTCACGTGTGATTTGTCTCTGCCAAGCGTGCTAAAGCACGCTCATGGGCGCTTTAATGCCCATAACGCAACCCAATTAAGGCCCCCAGAGACATAGTTTACATTGTTGAAGTGTGTCCTTAATGCTTTTAAGAGCCAGAAAAGAGTCAGAGGCAAGACTATGCTGGAAACCTTACAGAATAATTCACCGCACCATCATACCAATTGAGTTTGGGAAAACTTTTATGTTTTCTTGCGTTATTGTTTCTACTATGTTAAGTTAGTTTTCTTTGTAGCTAGGATTAGATGGAACCCTATCAAATCTTTATGTGATTGAGTAATCTTTAATGCCATATTTTTTCTTTTTTATTTTTTTTGGTGAAAAATGCCATATTTTTTTTATATTGAATGATTTTATCTTTTTTCATACCTTATATAAGTTATTTATCTTGTAGATTGATATAGGGTTTGTGTATGCCAATAGGAATGTTGGTATATGAATCAGACTTGGTAAATTCATTATTAACTCATGTGATCACTCTAGGGTTATGCAATCTTTATGATTATTGAATTTAATACTTATTTTCTTTGAAGAATAATCGAGGAACTAAGATTCTTTAAAGCGAGTAAAGAATTAGGATATCAAGCGATTAAGTCTTAATTAACTTAAGGGAATTGATTGACGATATGAAAAAGAGGTTTAGTTAAGGATTTTAATTCATAACATAAACAAGTGATTGAGAAAAATCGAAACCTTAACTGCATTTTCTTGATTGCCAAGTAACTCGATCTTTGCTTTTTTGCTTTGCTTTTTAATTTGATTTTCATTCATTTCTTTTGATCAATTATCCAACTTAAACATAAATAGCGAATTAATGGTTGAAATCTAATCTCCATGGGAATAATACTCTTACTCACACACTTTATTACTTGTACAACCAACGCATTTGCCAGGTTCACAACACATACTCAAATATATAATTAAAAAAAAAATTAAGAACTCATATTGACAAAACAAATGAGATGTGATCCGTACACTTTTGTTCCATTCAACATCTAATAACTGCCCTTAAATTTAGTTGAATCCCTTCAAAATTTTAACTAGTTCTTTTTATTACCGTGTGACATTAACATATAAAAATAAATAAATTGATTTGGGGTTTCTGACATATCTATGCCCATATAGATGTCTGTCTGTCAATAGAATATGTGCATGTTGATGATCGACCTATATATGTATACAGAAGTACTGCTTCATGTTTGTTCATTGATTAAGCACACGAATCAGCTTATGATCTTGCAAATAAAACGGTGAAGCGTTCAAGTATCATAATAGCTGTAAGAAAACCTTTTATCATTGAGTACTTTTTGGAGATGCAGATGCTGTATCTTTGTTATAATAATATAGATTGTGTTCAGTCTTCAGTGCTCGCTCTCCACTCTTCAAGTGAGTATACATATATAACAGCTCTACTTAACCTTACCCTGTTGGGGACCCCACTAAAACCATAGGAGGACAGGATAGCCAGCTAACACGAGCACAAATATTTATAGGCTCTGCATGACTTCTGCAACTCTCATTTGGCACCACACTGTTATGATTCACCCTTTATGTGTGCTCTGACCTTGGTCCCCTCCGCTAGCGATATCTCCCTATACCCCTCTCTTTTATCACTTATGCAGGTTCTGATCATTGCCCTTCGTCTCTCTCTTCTGTTACTGATATAGATGCTCAAAAATCTCACAACCATGAATTCAGTGTCCAGTACTTTTTTTACATGACATGTCTGTGTGCATGTGTGTCCCTTTGCATTCATATGGCCAGATAATATTATAGGCCGACCTAAGGATTGCTTTTAAGGGAACAAACCTAATCTAGCTATACCTATAATTAGGGACGTAAATGAATTAGGCTGGCCTATATGAACCTAAGACTTAAGCCTATATTAGACTAGACTTGGCATATAACAAATAGGCAAATAGAACAAGCTATTTAGGCTTTAAAAAAAAACCTATTTAAAAAACAGGCTATATGCTTTTTTATATATGTCGGGTCTATAAGTCTATAGATAAGCCTATATCATATTATTTATATTAAATAAAATTATTTGTAATAATTTTGAATAATAAAATAATATTATTTTAGTTATTTTTTAATTATTGAATGTTTAATAGGCTTAAACAAGCTAACAAGCCAAGATAAAAAATTTAATTTTTTAAATATAGACCAGACCAGACCAGACTTGTAATCTGGGCCTACACAAGTTAAAAGGCCAGGCTAATCGTAAAGATTTTTACACAGGCCTAACATATTTAAGTCAAAGCCTAGCCTAGCCTGACCTATCCTATTTACACCACCGGCTATAATGGCTAATTGATTATAGACTATTTAGCTTTTGCTGTGTTATGTGAATTAAAAAATAGAAAATGATACTCTCATGTTGCATAAGACTTCTATCTTATGTCATACACCCATAGAATTTCGTATCAATATTTTTTTTTCTTTTTAAATTATGGACCTTACATATTTGTGTCACCCACGTGAGAGTACTATCTCATGTAACATGACATTAGTAAACCCCTTAAAAAATATCACTCCCCCGTTACTGACCAATGAAGGTGGAGTAGCTGCGTTCTCACCCACCCTCGTCATGTCACATGCATCTAATGTTATTAAATCTGAATTGGTTATTGACGAGATATCATGTCAAGTTTGTTAATTTTTTCAATTGAATTTATATAAAAATATGTAATATATATTGTTATGGATTGATACTAGCCTACAGGTAAGAAACCATGTATAAAAAGAGAGGTTTCATCTCATAGATACGACCCTCTAAAATCCTAATTTTCTTAATGTTATTGTACACGCGCACAATTTCTTGCTGTGGTCTTCTCCATAAACACCGCTTCCCCCAAGATCCTACATAAACCTTTGATCCACATGATCAAACAAATATAATTAATAATAGAAATATTACACACGAACATATAACATTTACTTAGTGGTAAGTTTTACCTGTATGCATCAACATTTACATATAAATTTTATAAATCGCTTAGTATCTGTACTCAAGTGGATACAATATTTTGTCATTTTTTGAAAAAAAAAAATGCAATGTAGCAGGAATTTTTTTTTTAAAAGTGTTAATTTTTTTTAAAAGTGAAAAATTTGTACCCACTTGAGTATAACAGCGCTTCCAAAGATTTATCTTGTATCTACCGTTGGTTATTAGTTATTGTATTTTTTCAGTGTGACACGGTTTAGTAATAGAGGAGGATATTTTGACTACCAAAATTTTTCACTATGAACTTACTACCAATCTAATAATTATTGGATCAAAGAGAGAGAATGTTAAAAAATTTATGAAGAGAGAGAAAATGTTGATCCAATGGTGATTAGATAGGTAGTAAATTAGTAGTTAAAAAATTTGGTAGTAAAAATATTTCTCCTCTTAATAATATTAATTAATAAAAGGGACCAAGATTCGGAGAGTTAAAAAGAGTTAGAGAAGGTATGTCTTGTGGGTTGTGGGATTTTTAAAAGCAAAAGCTTGTGGGAAGTGGGGATATAAGTAAAGTCGTGATCAGTGCATGGGCTCGGATACCAAGTCGATAAGCAGTAATCATTGCCTCTCTCTTTTCCTCATCTGCATGGAAGCCTGACTCTTTCCTTTTTTCTTCCTTCTAAACAATTGACTGTTCTTAACAGTGACACTTCCATCCTAGAAATGTGTATATTGAGACTCTTACATGCATTCAGATTTTGCGCACCCCAAATATAAGAATATGACAATTCTCACTAAGTGTCACATTGGTTTTTGTTTATCTCATCTATCTCATCTTCCTCCAATCAGTTTGATATCTAAAACAATCAAAACAAATCTATGTATTGTTCATTTCTACTCGAGTACTCATCCTACCGCAAAAAGAACATAACTCTTTAAACAAGTTTGGAAAAGTTCACTTTATATCTACATATATATTTCAGCTGCTTTAAGATGAACACTAAAATGTAATTTTCAATATACATATATGTGATGATATAAAATCATTGGTGAAATTTTGAAAGCTATATTTGGTGCATATTTTAGCCAAAAGGGAAGATTTCAATACATGTAAAGAAAACATATAGGTTTAGGAATGACTATGATGAGAGCAGTACCTATCACCATAAGTTTTTGCTACGGGCTGTGACATTTATCCCAAAGTACCAATGAGCATTTATTTATGGTTTTATAAGAGTTATGTCGTAGAAAAAGTGATTGTGTTTATAGAGATTTATTTTGCGTGCCGGAATTTTATTTTATTTTTTTGCCACGGGCCCCACAAAATGTTGTGTGTGTAGGAAAATTTTTGTGGTCATGTTAAATGATAGATGATAAACCCTTTATTTATTACCCACTAACATAGAAACCACTAAAGTTGAAAAAAAAGGGGGGCTAAATAGGAGTAACAAACTTTTGTTTAAATACATTGATTCTTATTTTATAATTTTGACTATCTCTTTAATTGTTAATTTCCTGGATCCATCCTTAAATGTCCCAACCTTGAATTGTGATAACTTTTGCTACCCTAAACTGATCAGCATAAAAAATACATCGATAATAGCATGTGAATTGTGTTGGGAATAATGTTGAAATCGACTTCAGCCCAATTCCAAAGTAAGCTTCTGAAAATTTGAGTAAAAACAAAACAACTCTAGCGCCTAAACTAAATGTCTTGTTTCGCCAGTGTTAGTATTCATCCTTTGAGCTTCCCACATTGACTTTAAAACAGTGTGTTACGAGAAGATATTGTTTGGGTCAGGTGTTGAACATAGAATGGGCTTTACGAAGGTTAGTTGGCCCGAACTAGCTCATGCTCCTGTTAGTGAGTAGTAGGCCCAAGTCCAAACATAATCTGGTCTACAAATGTAACAAGCCCAAGTGACCCAACCCGCATGCAGAACAGTTGGACTCTCATAAAGCTTAAAGGGTTAAAGCCCAAAAGAGAGGAAACAGCCTGCTTATGTTTTAAACTGACCCATATAGGAATCCTCAAATGGAGCCCAAATCTATAGTACTGGATGTAACTTTTTTTTTTTTTTTTGGCATTTCAATTTTGTGGTGTGTGACCGAGTGTGTTTAAATTCATCAGAATAAAAACGAAGGACAAGAAGAAGAAATGGAAACTCATTATTTTCCCCTCTTTCTTCCTGTTGAGCTTCTTCTCCTTTTCCCCCTTACATGTCAGATTTAGATAATTACTTTAGGTGTGAGCAAGTGGGGAATGAGTTCGTGAAAAAATCATAATAAAAACCACAAAACACATGGCTAAGTTTGTAGATGGAATTGCAAATCTGTTGTCATCATTTCATCAACTACCTTGCATCTTCTATTTTTCTTAAAAATAAACAACTCTTATTATTAACTCCAAAACTCGATGCCACTAAAAAGAACCCGCATATACTGTATGAAATAAACTTGGTATTTTGATTGTATACCTATTATATTCAAAAGAAGCCTTTAAATAGGCAAACCAATACAAATGCTACGTACTCTTACAAACAGAATCTCTAAGATCCTTAGGCAAACCAATACAAAGGCTACGTACTCTTACAAACAGAATCTCTAAGATCCTAACAATCTCCAATATCTAAACTCCTAATTACAAACAGAATCTCTAAGATCCTAACAATCTCCAATATCTAAACTCCTAAACAAATATTATCTATAATTACAAACAGAATCTCTAAGATCCTAACAATCTCCAATATCTAAACTCCTAATATCTAAACCAATTAACAATCTCCAATACTCCCCCTCAAGTTGGAGCATGTAAGGATGAAATGCCCAACTTGGGAAGAAATCCAAGGAACGTGCGCTGTCCTAAGGCTTTGGTGAACAGATCTGCAAGCTGGGCAGAGGAACGAACATGAGCAGTAACTATGGTATTTGCCATGATATGGTCACGCACAAAATGACAATCCAATTCAATATGTTTCGTTCTTTCATGGAAAACTGGGTTTGCAGCTATATGTAAAGCTGCCTGATTATCACAAAATAATTCCATAGGAGTCGAGTGAGAGACACCAAGGGCGGCAAGGAAGGATTTAAGCCAAACTAGTTCTGCGGTAGCGGCTGCCATTGATCTGTACTCCGCTTCGGCTGATGAACGAGAGACAGTTACTTGTTTCTTCGTTTTCCAAGAGATTGGTGAACTTCCCAACATAATAAAGAAGCCGGTAAGAGATCTTCGAGTGAGGGGACACGACGCCCAGTCTGAGTCGCAGTATGCATGGATTTTAAGATCACAATCTGAGCGCAAAAGGAGGCCCTGTCCAGGATTTAGTTTAACGTACCTGAGGACCCGTATGACTGCTTCGAAGTGTGCTTGTTTAGGATGCTGCATAAATTGGGAGAGGATATGAACCACATAGCTCAAGTCTGGCCTTGTAATGGTAAGGTAAATTAACTTCCCAATCAGTCTCCTATATCGTTCAGGGTTCTCACATGCTGGCCCTTCCTCCAAAGCCAGGCGATGATTTTGCTCGATAGGAGAATGTGATGGTTTGCATCCACTAAGACCTGCCTCAGAAAGAATGTCTAAAGCATACTTTCGCTGACATAAGAACAAGCCCTTCTTGCTACGGGCAATTTCGATACCCAAGAAGTATTTCAAGTGTCCCAGATCTTTGATTTTGAAGCACCGATTGAGGTAGGCTTTCACATCACTGCATGCTTGTGTGTCATTCCCTGCCAAGATGATATCATCTACGTACACTAAAAGGGCCAAGAAAGTGGCTCCTCTTTGAAGTGTAAACAGTGTGTAGTCCGCTCTTGATTGGACAAAACCATACGTTGTCAAGGATGTGCTCAGTTTGGAGAACCAGTTTCGCGGAGATTGTTTCAAGCCGTAGAGAGATTTGTCAAGACGACATACCTTATTGTTTGAACCATTGCTGAAACCTGGTGGAAATCGCATGTAAACTTCTTCGCTTAGATCGCCATTCAGGAAAGCGTTGTGCACATCAAGTTGGTGTAAGTCCCAGTTTTTAGCAGCTGCTACTGACAGCAGCGTCCGAACACTCACCATCTTCGCAACGGGTGCATACGTCTCGCTGTAGTCTTCTCCAGCAATTTGATGGTTTCCGGCGATCACTAGTCGTGCCTTATAGCGTTCCACAGTTCCATCAGATTTATATTTAATTTTGTAGACCCATTTGCTTGGAAGAGCATGTTTTCCTGGAGGTAATTCAGAGATGTGCCAAGTGCCATTATCCTCCAATGCATTAATTTCTAATCTCATGGCCTCCACCCATCGTGAGTCATTCATGGCTTCGCGAAAGTTTTTAGGTTCTTGACCTGCATCGATGGCTGCAACAAAAGCTCGATGTTGCGCAGAAAAATTATTCAAACTAACATAATTACTCATTGGATACTGAATACCTGAGGCGAGATTGGTGTGGACGGTGGGAGGTGAATGTGTTTCAGCCATATGACACGCGTAGTCCTGCAGGTAGGAGGGCGGCTTTCGTGCACGTGGTTGACGTTGAGGAGAGGAGTGCTGCACTACATGTTCCGTTGTAATCGGACGATCTTCTAATGGAGGCTGGAAAGCTGTTATATCAGGACTTTTTTCCAAACGAGAGTCACTCCCCCTTTCCTCCGAAACTGGTTCCTCAAGAATTGGAAGTTCAGAAGGTTGTTCTCTCACCATAGTCTCCTTGTCGATTGCGGGTTGTGCTGGAGGTGAGTTAGGCACAGGCTCATCTCTTGGTTTGGCTTGAAATGGGAATATATTTTCTTGAAAGGTAACATCCCTTGATACAAATCGTTCTTGTGTTTCCAAATCCAGCAATCTCCAACCTTTTTGTCCAGTGGGATACCCAATGAAGGCACAACGTCGTGACCGTGAGGCAAATTTGTCATGAGGTTTGGGTCGGGTGTTAGCATAGCACAAGCATCCAAATGTGCGCAAGGTACTGTAATCTGGTGCTTCTCCATTTAGTACTTCATGAGGTGACTGATGCTCTCCGGCAAGTATACCGATCGCACAAGTAATAAAGTGATAAATAAAGTTCGTCTCCACAGGGATTGGGATCTAATATCAATTAAACTTTTTCTCAAAGAATGGAAGAATTCAAATAGGGTTTTGACAAATATTGTCAATTTGATGGAAATTGAATTTTGAAAATAAAATACTTGTTTTTGTATTTTTAGATTGAAAAATAAAACAATAAAATTGAAAATTGATTTGTAAAGAAGATGAGAAAAGCATTGTAGCCAGGGTTCATTCACCAAATGATCCTCGCTTTTTACTCCGGATTGATTTACAATAATTATTTATATAATCACTCAGATAAATTATTCTCTAAAAAAGAGTTAATAGTTAACCCTCAATTCCTTGCAAGGTTAACCCTTTAATCCCATGAGAAACCCCAATTCCTTGCAATGTTTTTCAAGGGATCAAGCAATGGGCGCGATAATTTAAGCATCTGCAATCGTATACACGTCTATTCCTAGCACGCATACAGATTGTTATCTTACCCCCTTTCGAGATCAAAACCCCAATATTCCTATCTAGGGTTTTGATCCTCAGAATATCCCCAACTATTAGATCGATCAATTCTAACAAAGGGAATATCGAATTCGCACAGAGTAATGATAAAGATAATTATATAAATCAAAAACCATAAACCAATCCTTCGTATCAAGGGTTCACATATGGATCGTGACCCTGACTACAATAAAAATGATCTAGCCGATCAACATCATGATCGCTGATCTAAAATTCAACATAAAAATAAAAGATAAAGAAATACTAGATGTAGATGAAGAACGAAGAACAACTCCAGTGCTCTTCTCCTCCAATCTCCAGATCTGTCCTTGAACTCTGTATCTGTGTTTTTTTTCCTTTTTTTTCAGATCTGCCAAGTCTGCTGACCTAATTCAGCAAATGTCACATTTATAATATTCTCTTCTCCTTCCAAAAATGCCCTCAGAAAAGACGGAGATCTGTTCCCGCAAACCCGCGCTGGTTGGCGCCACTTTTGCACACAAATGGCGCTAGTTAGCGCCACTTTCACTATTCATTGGCGCTAACTAGCGCCACTTTCACTATTCATTGGCGCTGACTAGCGCCACTTTCACTATTCATTGGCGCTGGTTGGCGCCACTTTTGCAATATATATGGCGCTAGTTAGCGCCACTTTTACTATTCATTGGCGCTAACTAGCGCCAACTCCCTTGCCTTTTAGGCGCTAGCTAGCGCCAGTGCACTGTCTTGCGGCGCTAGCTTGCGCCATTTCCTTTGTAAATTGGCGCTCCCTTGCGCCAACCTTCTGTGTTATTGCGCTGAGAAGCGCCACTTTCTTTCGTAAATGGCGCTAGGTTGCGCCAAGGTTCTGTCTTGTTGCGCTGAGGAGCGCCACTTTGTTGCTACCTCGCGCCACTTTGATGTCCTCGCTGCAAAGTTCGTAATCTGGTGCGGTTTTTGTGCCAATTTGGTGCTGACCCGCGCCATGCTTGGAACTCATAGTGTGCTATAACCGTGGAAAATTGCATTAACAGGTTTTTTTTTATAATTCTTCATTTATTTTCCCTGTAAAAATACAATTAAAAGGTGAATATTATTGACATTCAAAGAATCAATATAATTAGCAAATATGTATTTAATTTGCTCTCTTATGACTCAATTCTCGTCAATTTTATCACAGAAAAATCACACTTGCCAGAGGCACATCAAACCATTCCCAGATTTAAACGTTGCTGTCCCCAGCAATGTAAAAGACTTAATCCAGGAAATATTCACTTAATCTAACATAACAATCATAGTCACTCTCAGATTCAATATGTCATATATGCCTGACTCAATATCATGAACTTCTAATAATGCCATCAGCTTCTTAAATATATAAGTCTACATTGATTATCCCTCACACAGATAAATAATGTTCACTCAACACTCAGTGTTTAAGGGTATCATGAGCACTCAATTACTCAAAGCTATAACACTACCATATGCTTGATTATATTCTATAAAATTCTTGAAATTGAAGAATCAAACACATGCATTAATTGATCAAAAGGACTTCACAGGTTGTAACTTTGGCTGGGGTAATAGGTAGGAAAATTTGGATAGTAGCTCAAACAACCAATAGATTGAAAACTGATATTATTTCATTTTTAACAATTTCAACTCAATTGTTTTGCTCCACTAACATTCCCACAGAATTCCGGGAATTCATTCCTTCCTGCCACCTTTTACTCTTTTCCTTTTTCTTGCTTTCTTTTCTTTTTCTCTCTTTTTTTTTTTTTTTTTTTTTTTTACTTGACCATTGTGGAGCTTACCTCACTTTCTTTACTTTATTTCCAACACTTTCAGTGATTCAATCTCAACCAAGGTAAGTTATATGGATATTGGCTAAGCCATTAATCAGGCCACAGGTCATTTTACAATAAATCAATTCAGGCTCAAAAGGGCTAGCAAGGGAAAATTTCATACAGGTGGGCTATTTTGGCCAAAAGCTAATAAGAACAAAATGCCTTTATCATATCAATCAATGCATGCATTACAGAGAAACAAATCAAGTTCTAGAGTATTACAACAGTGAGGCCTTTCAACAAAAATTTCAGTGTTTAGGCTCAAAACCTCACAGCTATGGTATCAATGTAGACTCAAGAAAATTGACTCCAGACATTATCAGAATTCACAATCTTAATTCAGACAACCGAGCAATCATGCAATCTAATTATGCCTATGCAATGTTATGTCAGAAAGTCATACAATATATTCCAAGAATTTAATCATGTACATTAAAAAGATGAGCACATTTAAACCTGGGATTTGTTCAAAACACACCATTTTTTTTTTTATAGCACACAAAATAACTAAGAAAATTAAAAGAGTTAGAATATCTCCCCTGATAGAAGAATTGCAGTTCTAAGGTGCAAGCCAACCATTCCCAGATTTAGAGCATTGCTGTCCTCAGCAATAATTAAACCCCAAGAAGGAAGAAAATCCTGCACAATAGAACAAATAGTGGCATATAGAAGAAACTATAATGCACACATTAAAACATCAGAGAAAAATATACCAACACAAAATAACTTAAAAATACGAAACAGAAAAATAAACTAATATACAAGATCTCCATCAGCAAGGAGATAAGATCAGCCCTCCATGTCATCCCCCTCAGCAGTGTGGGATGACTCAGCAAATGAAGGGTCTGGTGGTACTGGTTGCCTTGGTGTATGGGACCACCATTCCCAGATTTGATCCAAACCATGGATCCATGTTAAGAATTCTTTGAAACTTTGATTTTTCCGAGAGATAGAGTCTCGGTGTCTCTTGTCAAATTTCAGCTCCCGGTATCTCTTCCAACTTGTATCAAAGAATTTCACTACTTCCTTTCTTCTTACCTTCTTCTTTGTAGGAGTACGTCTCCTTTGGGGTTTCCTCCCATGTTTATCATCATCCTCATTGAGAATTTTGTGGGTATGGGAAGAAGGATCTTTATCCTTCAAATCAGTCTCTCGTTCCTTCAGTGCTTCAATCACCGCCTCCTTATTACCCCAGAAGATATCTTTTAGAGTTTGAGAAGGCTCCTTCAATTCAACTTTTGAGGCACTATCTTCTTTGTCCTCTTCTTTCTTTAAAACATCAAGATTAAAACAATCATCTTTGGGAGAAGAATATTTTATTGAGTCAAAGACGTTGATGGTAACGGCCTCATCATTCATTCTTAGCTCAAGCTTCCCGTTTTCAACATCAATCAATGCACGAGATGTAGCTAAGAAAGGTCTTCCCAAAAGAAGAGGCATCTCTTTTTCTTCCCCCATATCAAGTACCACAAAATCAGCAGGAAAGATGAACTTGTCCACCTTCACAAGAACATCCTCAATGATTCCACTAGGTTTCCTTAAAGATCTATCAGCAAGTTGAAGAGAAACCATAGTGGGTTTTAGTTCCGTGATCCCCAAAGATTTGCAAATAGAAAGAGGCATCAAATTAATGCTCGCCCCAAGATCACATAGTGCCCTTCTGATTTTTGTATTACCAATTTCAATGGGAATGTTGAAGCTTCCGGGATCACGAAGCTTAGGAGGATATTTTCTTGTAAGGATAGCACTGCACTCCTCAGTAAGTGCTACAGTTTGGCACTCTTGTAACTTGTGCTTCCTTGACAAAAGATCTTTCATAAATTTAGCATAATTTGGCATATTGACCAAAGCTTCAGCAAATGGAATATTAATATGAAGCTTTTTGAAAAGGTTCAAGAACCTGCCATAATGCTTTTTCTGATCATCCTGTTTGAATCTTTCAGGATATGGTGCCATAGCCCTTACATATTCAGGTTTGAGCTCAAACCTCTTCTTTTCAACAACAATAGGAGGCTCTTTTTCTTCACCTTTCTGAATAGGTGTTTGGACATTAGAAGGAATCTCCTCTTCTTTTTCTGGCTCCTCCACCACCTTAAGCTTTTCTGGAGCTCCTACCACCTTACCACTTCTAGTTGTGATAAACATACAATCCTCCTTGGAATTTTTAAATGTGTTACTAGAGGAAGTGCCTGGATTTTTATCAGCAACTTGCTTAGCCAGCTGGCCAACTTGATTCTCTAAATTCCTGATAGAAGCATTCATGTTTTTAGTGGTGGCCCTAGTCTCTTCCATGAAGGCATTGGAGTGTTGGGCCATTTGTCCAACTAACCTTTCCAAATCAGAAGGCTCCTTAGCTTGGACTGGTGGAGGCTGCAAGTAGTTGTTGGAATTGTAATCCAGTCCCGTGCCTTGAGTTCTCCTCTGAAAATTGTTATTTGCAGAAGGGAAATCCTGATTCCTAGGAATGTTTCTTGGTGGAGATCTTTGCTCGTACCATACTCCATTCACTTGCACTTGTTGAGGAGAATCAGAAGATAACAAAGATGAGCATTCATTGGATTCATGCTCACCCTTGCAGTATTCACAAATCACATATGCAACTTGCATAGTGGAAAGTTGCATCTTGTCCAGCCTTGAGGTCAAATTTGCTAGCTGTTGTGCTAACAATTTATTTTCAGCTAGAACTGCATCATTGTTATCCAGGTGTAGAATCCCTCTCTTAGGCTTGGCTGTCAAACATTCATTTTCATTGGCAGCCATTCTTTCTATTAACTCAAGAGTCTCATTTGCTCTCAAGGATTTGATGCTACCACCTGCTGCACCATTCAGCACCATCCGAACTTCAGGTTTACACCCATTGAAAAAAATTCGGACCTGATCACCATTGGTCATGGGGTAATGAGGGCATCTCCTCATTAGATCCTTGAAGCGGTTCCAGGCTGCACACATAGTTTCACCCTCAGCCTGGGTGAAATTGGTGATATCATTCACCATCTGGTTAAACCTCTCCATGGAAAAGAACTCAGCAAAGAATTTATTTGAGAGACTCTCCCATGATGGAATACTTCTTGCTGGTTGCCTTTCCAACCAATTCAAAGCCTTCCCTTTAAGAGCAAAGGGAAACAGTCTTAGCCTGACTGCATCATTGGACACCTGGGGGTGTTTAGTGGAGTCACAGATCATCAGAAATCTGTCAATGAACCTGTGAGGGTCCTCATCAGCCTCTCCACCAAACTGAGCTCGCTCTACCAACTGAATATTGGCAGACTTGAGCTCCCAATGGTTGTTCCCCACTTCTGGATGAACAATGCTTGAATTTGGTCTGTTGAATGCTGGTGTAAGGATTGTATCCATGAGTGGATTGTCCACATCATCATTATTCACAGCCATTGTTTGTGCTCCTTCAAACAGAATTCCTAACTCGTTGAATGCAAGCTTCTTCCGAGCAAGTTTTCTGTTCCTCTTTTCTGCTCTAGTGATTTCCAAATTAAGTGGAAATTCTGGGAGTGTACCTCGCATACAACTCAGAAAAGAGATCAGTAGCACTGTTTAAATAATAAAAAAAAAATTAAAATAAATAAATAAAATAAAAATATTCACAAATATTCACAAATCCAATCCTAAAGATCAAGAATATATGATATAAGATAAACCAATCCCCGGCAACGGCGCCAAAAACTTGATGCTCTCCGGCAAGTATACCGATCGCACAAGTAATAAAGTGATAAATAAAGTTCGTCTCCACAGGGATTGGGATCTAATATCAATTAAACTTTTTCTCAAAGAATGGAAGAATTCAAATAGGGTTTTGACAAATATTGTCAATTTGATGGAAATTGAATTTTGAAAATAAAATACTTGTTTTTGTATTTTTAGATTGAAAAATAAAACAATAAAATTGAAAATTGATTTGTAAAGAAGATGAGAAAAGCATTGTAGCCAGGGTTCATTCACCAAATGATCCTCGCTTTTTACTCCGGATTGATTTACAATAATTATTTATATAATCACTCAGATAAATTATTCTCTAAAAAAGAGTTAATAGTTAACCCTCAATTCCTTGCAAGGTTAACCCTTTAATCCCATGAGAAACCCCAATTCCTTGCAATGTTTTTCAAGGGATCAAGCAATGGGCGCGATAATTTAAGCATCTGCAATCGTATACACGTCTATTCCTAGCACGCATACAGATTGTTATCTTACCCCCTTTCGAGATCAAAACCCCAATATTCCTATCTAGGGTTTTGATCCTCAGAATATCCCCAACTATTAGATCGATCAATTCTAACAAAGGGAATATCGAATTCGCACAGAGTAATGATAAAGATAATTATATAAATCAAAAACCATAAACCAATCCTTCGTATCAAGGGTTCACATATGGATCATGACCCTGACTACAATAAAAATGATCTAGCCGATCAACATCATGATCGCTGATCTAAAATTCAACATAAAAATAAAAGATAAAGAAATACTAGATGTAGATGAAGAACGAAGAACAACTCCAGTGCTCTTCTCCTCCAATCTCCAGATCTGTCCTTGAATCTGTATCTGTGTTTTTTTCCTTTTTTTTTTTTTTTCAGATCTGTCCAGTCTGCTGACCTAATTCAGCAAATGTCACATTTATAATATTCTCTTCTCCTTCCAAAAATGCCCTCAGAAAAGACGGAGATCTGTTCCCGCAAACCCGCGCTGGTTGGCGCCACTTTTGCAATATATATGGCGCTAGTTAGCGCCACTTTTACTATTCATTGGCGCTAACTAGCGCCAACTCCCTTGCCTTTTAGGCGCTAGCTAGCGCCAGTGCACTGTCTTGCGGCGCTAGCTTGCGCCATTTCCTTTGTAAATTGGCGCTCCCTTGCGCCAACCTTCTGTGTTATTGCGCTGAGAAGCGCCGCTTTCTTTCGTAAATGGCGCTAGGTTGCGCCAAGGTTCTGTCTTGTTGCGCTGAGGAGCGCCACTTTGTTGCTACCTCGCGCCACTTTGATGTCCTCGCTGCAAAGTTCGTAATCTGGTGCGGTTTTTGTGCCAATTTGGTGCTGACCCGCGCCATGCTTGGAACTCATAGTGTGCTATAACCGTGGAAAATTGCATTAACAGGTTTTTTTTTTATAATTCTTCATTTATTTTCCCTGTAAAAATACAATTAAAAGGTGAATATTATTGACATTCAAAGAATCAATATAATTAGCAAATATGTATTTAATTTGCTCTCTTATGACTCAATTCTCGTCAATTTTATCACAGAAAAATCACACTTGCCAGAGGCACATCAGTGACTTTCCTTGAAGGATTTTTGTGGGTGTTCTGTTGATCAAATGCGCTGCAGTGAGGACGCTTTCTTCCCAGAATTCAACTGGCATACCTGCATGAAAGACCAATGCTCTTGCCACATTAAGTATATGTCTATGTCTCCTTTCTACCCTACCATTCTGCTGTGGTGTATAGACACACGTGGTTTGCTGCAAAATTCCTTTCTCACTAAGGAGCCTCATTATTTTATTGGATTTGAATTCCGTCCCATTATCAGAACGTATTGTTTTCACACTCTTACCAAATTGATTAGTTACCATAGCCAGGAATTTACTTACTCGATCGTAAGTTTCACTTTTGTCTGCCATCATATATACCCACAAACTCCTACTAAAATCATCCACAATAGTTAAAAAATAATGAGCACCCGAGAAAGAAGAAGTCTTGTAAGGTCCCCAAGTATCACAATGCACTAAATGAAAACAATCCTTACTTCGGGAATAGCTTAAAGGAAACACAGATCGAGTTTGCTTGGCACGTTGACAAACTTCACATGCCTTATTAATTACATCTTTATTCAAAACAAAATTAAATTCTGGAATCAAAGATAATGCTTGATATGACGGGTGTCCTAGCCTGTTATGCCACAACTCCACAGATTTTCCTGCTCGAACTGTTGAAGCTGAAGCACGCGTGGACTGAAACACATATACTCCATCACTAAGTTCACCCAAACCAATCTCCCTCTTCAGCATTAGGTCCTGCAAAGAACAACTTTTATCAGTAAACGTCACTATATTTCTGTTGTGTTTCAACAATTGCGAGACGGAAATCAGGTTACATCTCAATTGAGGCACATATAACACATTTTCCAGATCTAATTGTCCATCAAGTACAACAGTTCCTTCCTTTTTTGCACACGTGACAGATCCGTTTGGCAAGGTTACACACAAAGGTTGAATATTTGTGATTTTTTGTAAAAGGTTTAAGGACCCTGTCATGTGACGAGAGGCTCCACTGTCCACAAGCCATTGGATATGAGTATTCTTACCAGAGAGTTTTTCACTTGATGACCGTGGTTGATCGATCAGTGCCATCAACTTGTTGACAATTTCTGGTGTCAGCATCGAGTTTGTAGTGACCTGCTGCGGGGTGTCAGATGGCTGAGACATCACACGTTGGTTGTTATCCCAAGTCACCGCTGCATGCGCATGCTCCTGCATATAACGTCCCCCTGAACGTCCTCTTCCTCGCCCTCGTCCACCGGTTCTATTTGGTGGGAATCCAATGATATTCCAGCACTTGGAAGGATCGTGGTTAGTTTTTCCACAGTGAGGACATGGGAACCGTTCAGTCTGTTTCTCAAATGGCACACGTTGTCGTTCAGTCTGTTTCTCAAAGGGCACACGTTGCACTGTTTTCTCCATCTTCTCCTTGGATTCAACACGCGATGCATAGCCCACCACGTTCGCTCTTTCTTCTTGATTACGCGCTATGTTACGGTGAGTTTCTTCTTGCGTAACCATGGCATACACTTTGTTCACAGAAGGCAGGGGCGAGCTATTCAATATTTGTGACCGTAAGTTGCCAAATATGGTTTCGTCCAAACCCATAAGAAATTGGTAGACTCGGTCATGTTCCCTCTCTTCTTCAGTCTCCTTCGCGTATGCACATTTATCTCCACATGCACACGCCTTGCGAGCTTTGCTCCCTTCAAGCTCGTCCCATATTCCTCGCAGCTTTGTGTAGTATTCTCCCACACTGCTGCCAAGTTGTTTTATATTAGCCAAACTCGTTTTGAGCTGGTACTGACGGGAGAAATTTTCCACAGCATACCTTTCTTTTAGCTCGTCCCAAAGATCCTTCACCTCATCAAAGCATTTGATGAATGGTTGGAGCTTTGGGTCAATGGTGTTGTGTATCCAGCCATTGATCATCGAGTTACACATCTCCCAAGCTCGCCATTCTTCTGCGTCTTCCTCGTCTGGTTTCTTCACGACTCCGGTTATGAATCCCAACTTATTTTTGGCCTTAAGTGCGTTTTTCATGAGTTTAGCCCAATTTTCGTAGTTGGCCTCTCCGCGCAGCAATACAGTTGTAAGCAAAATGCCTGGGCTATCTGAGTTTGCCAGGTGATACGGGGACGCCGGGTCCGACGGCTTCAACTTGCTGGCTCCTTCTCTGGCCATACTCGTAGGGCTAGCTTTCACACTTGTCTACACAAACTTTGCGGAAAGCGTGGTTTATCAGGAAGGCTCTGATACCAAAATAAACTTGGTATTTTGATTGTATTACCTATTATATTCAAAAGAAGCCTTTAAATAGGCAAACCAATACAAAGGCTACGTACTCTTACAAACAGAATCTCTAAGATCCTTAGGTAAACCAATACAAAGGCTACGTACTCTTACAAACAGAATCTCTAAGATCCTAACAATCTTCAATATCTAAACTCCTAATTACAAACAGAATCTCTAAGATCCTAACAATCTCCAATATCTAAACTCCTAAACAAATATTATCTATAATTACAAACAGAATCTCTAAGATCCTAACAATCTCCAATATCTAAACTCCTAATATCTAAACCAATTAACAATCTCCAATAGTATGCATGAGATCTTAACTGACAATATGCGCTTAACTTTCGTTCCATTTGCACGATTAAAAATTCTAATACATATACAAATTTTCACCTAACCCTATATATATGTGGAATTTTCAAAATCTACTATCAGTTTTTTTTTTTTGAGCTGTTGTATCCTATGATGTATTTTACACCATGTATATTTCGAAGGCCTTATTCCAACACCAATGTCAGAACTTGAATGATATGTGAGAAGAGATCCACAAAGGAAATAAAGATTTCTCATCAGATAGTAGAGCAATAAAGCCAAAATCATGTTTTTAAATAGAAATAATTTTTTTTTTCAAAATTTAAATTTACCCCAACCTTTACTTCAACCAACCCCACCACCATGATTACCACCTCAATTATTGTCGCTACTTGCTGCCATCGTCGCCTCCATAACCCCCACCATTACTATCAAATCTTGCATCAATATTTTTTTTTTAATTATTATTTCATCCCAACCCCAAATGTTGTTTCCAAGATTTACTTTCACATTTCATTTATTGATTTAATAGATAAAAAGTGATATTTAAAATTTGGGAAGGTTATACTTACGACCTATTTTTCTTTATAACCTCTTACAACTAATATCTTAACCGTTGATTTCCGTCAATCAACGGTTAAGATTTTCACCAATAAAATTTATTAATTAATTATTAATTCACAATAAATCTTAACCGTTGATTGGCGGAAATCAACGGTTAAGATATTGGTTGTAAGAGGTTGTAAAGGAAAATAGGTTGTAAATATAACCTCTCCCTTAAATTTTACATTCAACCAAATTTTTAGGTAAAAGCATTTTTCAAGTAGCATTACAACCATTATGTACCTTACATTATTTTTGAAAAGAAACAAATATTTTCTATTTCTGTGCCTTGAAACAGTTTTTGAGAGAAAAAATGCTTGATAACATATTCTTTCCTTAGCCTTGGCTCCCGTCCGAGGAGTATATACATTAAATAAATAGAAGAAGAGAGAAACCATACATAGGAGGTTGAGATAAGAGCACACGTGCTCAAAATCCCAAACGAAGGCCCATGAATTTGGATGAAGTTGCGTAGGAGCAACATGAAGCCTTCGTAACACAGCCATTTGGAAGTCAGAAAGAGGAAACCGAACTCCTATTTTAGTAATCAGGTCCCGGTAAAATAAGAAAAAATTAGGCTCATCTTCATTTGAGCCCGCACAAACCGGGATATCACCAGGTGGGAGAAGATCTACCCTAGCAATATTACCAACAGGAAGCTGGGCGACATCTTTAACTGACATGCGAGATCGCATGTGCATAATTTCTAATAGCACCTAATCTAGAGTGCCAACTTCCCCCATGTCTGAAGACCCTGCCATCGATGACCAGGAACAGGAAAGATGAGGGTCATCACAAATATAAGTTATATCTGAACTCCTTTTGACAAGGTCAGATGTAGAAAGGCTAAGATCGGAAGAAAGTGAAGAAGACGAGTTATCATCAAGTTCGATATATGTAATTGGGCCCGAACTCGAACAGGGTACCAATGCTGAAGAGGAAGTCAGAAATTTTACAAGGTTTAGTTCAGAAGAAGATGAGGTGGATAAGCTATCACTAAGATCCAGAGGTGGAATTTAGGAAAAAATTGACTTAGAACTTGTGGAAGGAGTTGGGGGCAAAATGTTTCACCCTACGTGATTAATATTGCGGGAGTAGTTAATCCCAGAGCATATAGATGGGGCAGAGGCTGGAGAATTCCCACCTCGACCGAAAATGTTACTAGAGTGAGACGGTTGAATTGCCCTCCAATGGTTAATGAGGTTTGTCCGCGTCCCTTTTTTGCCGACATAGTTCGACCTCATCCTCTTACAGAGGAAACTCTACGCTTGTTGCATCCACCTCGATGACCACGAAGAAGTTGTTGTAGCTTCTCCTCCTCTGAGTACTCTTTGACATAAAACCAGTACTGAACTGATCGAGGTAGTTTTTCGATGAAAGCTTCTTCGTCATGAACGTCCTTACCATTACCACCTCGGCCAGAACCAGAGACAGAGCCTTGACTAGAAGAACTCATTTTGAACGAGAAATTTACCAGGTAACGAAATGGGCCCTTTAAACATGAACGAAAGGAAATCCCTAGAAGGAGAAAGGAACTCCAGAGTCACCCATACAATTACTCGAGAAAAATGGACACAATATGAAGTTCAACAATTTAAACATCAAATCATGAAACTCTCAGTATCAAAAATTCAAACATTCAAAACAATGAAATGTGTAAGGAAGAGGTATATGAAAGGTACCTATATAAGTGAGAGTAAAGGGAATGCACGAGAACTGGACGAATGCTTAAACATGAAAACCTTCAAAATCCAGATAATGCAAGGAGCTTAACATTGAAGGTAGCAAGAAATAGCAACGGCTCTTTGAGATGAAAATATATAGTGGCATTAGGACAGAAAGCCAAAAGCCAATGCAGAGATGAAAGGTCAGGGACAAAATAGTAATTTCCATAAGCACACATTTAATGCGGGAAATTATGGCACACACTCCACGATGCGCGAACCACCAATGGTTACATGACATGTGGACTTGCGAAACTGACAAGCCTACCACTGAAATGAGAAGTCACTATGATATGACAGGGTTCAAATCCGACCTTATCCCTGGCGCAAATATCGATACTGAAATCAAAATAACCAAGAATGAGAAATTTGGTCAAAACCCACACTTTCTCATATGTCGGATGTATACCTCGGTTAACATGGCAAACACATGGTCATTTCAATGTAAAGATAAACTACCTCGGTTAAGCTAAGGTTGAGTTAATTCGTCTGCTCCCCAGCAGTCCGAGCTCTCAAACGACTGGGTTGGGGGGCAACTGTTACGAACTGAATCCATATCTCAACCGCTTATCCAATAGAAGATGAGGATGTACCGCAATCTTATCATGTCAACATATATAATCCATACAGGATCAAGGAATATAATCCTTATCTCCAACAAATAAGACAGTTATCATATCAACCGAAGAGGTATCTAAAGCCCAAACCCACAAAAGGCAAACCCTATAAATAAGAGGCTAAAGACTCTAGGTACACATTTTTGACCTATTTACTATTACTGCCAACTCTGTGCACACACCCACACGTCTTGGCTACACGCCTATTGATAGTGCGTAGTGATTGAAGTATTAGCTATAAGTCAATCAGGACATCTATCTCTAAGATATCTCTAAGTGCATGCCCTATATGTATCTTTATCCGATTCAATAGGACTAAATATTTTATATACTTACCTGACACAGGATAATAAAAAGGAAAAAGAACTCAGATCGATGTGCAAATTTGTGCCATTTAATAATGTCAGCTCAGTGAAATCAAATGCTACTTGTTCTGAAGTTATCGTTGTAAATCCTTGTTACACTGTGGTTTTCAATAATCCAAGCTCCATGGAAGAAACAAAGGCAACTAAAGCAAAATATACACCTGAGTTATGTTATGCTGTAACATGCATGCTAGCTACTGAATCTAGTGTGGTTGTAGAAGAAAGTGAAAACAAAATTATTTCTCGTAATGAAACTTTCTTTTCAGAATCCAACCGTTGTAGACTTGATGATGTTTGAAGTTGTGGATAATTGGATTGTATATTACAACTAAATAGACACAATGCTCATACGGACCTAAATCGTCTAAATGAAGAAAAGAAAAATGAGAGATGTCATCCTGAGTGACCCACTGAAGTTACTACAACTATAAAAAAACAAAAATCATGCACTAAGCTTTATTTTGATGAAAGGTCCCAATTTGAGGCATCAATTCTTTATGAGGATTTTTTCATCCCAAAGTCTCATTACATATGGCTGTATGGATCCTTTTATTTATTTTTAGTCTAACCACTTGACTTTTGTCACTTTAAGGGTCTACCATTATATCTTATTATTCATGTAGAGGAAAATTTCGGATTCACATAAAGGAGGAGATTGCAAGTACTGATTTTGGGATACAAGCAAAGTTATCAACTTATGTGTAGAAAAATGTTCATGAAGTAGTGGACAGATTACCTGATATTATTGCATTATAGGATCAACCTCGCTTGAGGATGTGGGCATCTCAATTTGTGGAAAGTCTAGTCACATAAAAATATTGCTCTTTATTTTTTTGCAAAAGATATTTATAGGTATGTTTTAGACTTTCTGCCCTTTCTTTTGTAACTAATAAACTCAATTTATATTGTCTACTTATACATGTTATTTTTCAAAAGCTATACAACATATAGAGGATTGCTGGAATACATGACCAAGAATGATTTGGCTCTCAAAGGAAATTTGGATGTGGTTGAACTTTTAATCTTTTCATCTAGTGTTCTACCTGAGAAAACCAGCGTAAGTAATAATGTTTTACTAATCTATATTTTGGATTTAAACTACATTGAGATTGCAATTAATGTCTATCACATGTTGAATAATGTTCAAGAAAGTTTAAAAAATAATGTTTTACTAATCTATATTTACTAATCTAACACATGCTTATTGTCTTTCAACAAGAAAATATAGCTATTGTGAGTAGTTGTGCATTGGATCTCAGTGTTCATACTGAAGATGGAAACAGTGTGGTAAGAGTCCCTAAAATCAATGAATTTGAAATTATATGTACAAGTTCTCCACGAGAAAGGATTTTGGTAGGTTGAGATAGTTATAATTCTATTCGTTTTGAGCCAAGCCAATCACTTGATGGAGAAGACAAAATGTCAAAGTCTGTTCTAGATCTTGATATTTCACTGTGTCCTAAAAATGCAACTCCAAAAGATGGCCCATGGCCACCTGTTGCAAATATGGGCGACAAACCTAACAAAGATGTGCTTATGTGTCTGTGAACTTTGGCTTTAAAATATAATATAAATCTTTACTGATTGCTTTTCCAACGTATAGTACGTGGTAGTTCAGTTTTCTTTAAAAATGATATACAATATAATAATAAAAAGAAAGAAGGATTCTTTTTTAACTTCACTCACACACTTTTGATTTGGATATCAAAAAGAAAAGTGTTCTTTCTCTCTGCCATTTTTGCGTGAAAAATAGAGCTCACTTTCTCATCTTTGTAAATTGTTGTTCCAATTCTTTCATCTTCGATCTGCACAAAATAGAGTGTGTGTAAGTATTTGATACAACACCTTGTATTCATCTTCCTTCCAAAAATCCTCAAATTCCCATCATCAAATTTTCTCTTCTTGAACCCTAAACGAAGTGCACCTTTGTTGATGAGTCTCTTGATCGATTTCTGAGTCAAGATTGGGTGATTTGATTCTACAAGATTGGAGGATTTGAAGCAATTAATTCAAAATTCTTGGAATAAAAAGTTAAAGAACCCTAACTTCATTCTTTTTTTCTCTTTGCTGAAAATTTGAAAGCTATTGAGGTAATATCTTAAATCTTGTTTTGAGCATCTTTTAGTCTAGTCTTAAGACTTGATATTATTGATTTGATTTTCTGGTTTCATTTTGATACCTTGTGAGTATTCCAATTTCTCTGTTTTGATTTTAAGTGAATATAATAGAAATCTTGATGCTTTTAGAGTAAGATTTGTGTTTCTAATTTTTGTGAAAGATCGTTAAAAATATCAAATATGAATTTGTTTTTATATCTTGTTATACATTGTGTTAATTCAGATTTTCGTTTGAGATTCACTGTTTAGAAGCCTAATTTGAATTGTTCTAGAGATTTTATTTCTGGAATATTAAATCTGAATTTTCTGTTTTAATTGAGGTATATTGTGCTTAAAATTCAGATTTTTTGTGATTTATCAATAAGGGATTTATCTAGAACTAATTCTATAATTTTTGTGAAATTTTGAGAGAAATTACAAATATGATTTTTCTTGATATAGTGTGATAGTTTCTGCTTATATAATAATTTTTAGTGTCCATCATTTAGATACTTGATATTATTATATATAAGTTCCTTACTGCTAAAAATTTGCCATTTGTGATACATATACTTGTGCTCTACATTTTCTGCATACGTCATACCATTTTGGAGCTAGTCGTTATACCTTATTTGATACATCAAGTGTGATAGGACATTGTAATAGGTTGATAAATTTCTTGTTATAAATCTGAGATATTGTATTACTTGTTTAAAGCGAAACGCATGTATGTGTAAAACTTGTCTTAGGTGTGTGGGTGCAACCGAGTGGGTTGGCGACCTTGTGTTTGGCTTGAGAGTGTCTCAAGTCCTAGAGCATCAAGAATCCATAAGGGAGTGTGGAGTTCTTGTGTGTGGGGAGTTAGTGAACTCCTAAGTTCGACTTGAGAGTATTCATAGAGCTTGGAGCAGTGTAGGCACTAGGAAGAATTTTGGTAGTTTGTTTGATTGCTTGTGTGATGCGTGTTTGTAAAACAGTTACACTTGTGATAAATAAAATATCTACGGCTACTTCAGTCTGGACGTAGCACCCAATTTAGGCTCAGTGGGTGTGAATCAAGATATATCGTGTGTCTCTTGTCTCTCTGATTTAAATTCTGAATATTCTGTTTAGAGACTTAAAGTAACATTGATTTCTGATTTGAAAGTGCTATAGCAGTTTTCTGGTGACAAATTCAAAGAGTTGTAGTAGAATTAATATTTTATGTTTTGTTTGAAAAAATTACGTTGCTGCATTTATACTCTGTAAATTACTAAGGTACACTTTTTGTTACTATATTGTTCATAGCATTTTGCAAATTATTTTGGGCATATAAGGACCGAAGAAAAATTGCGTGATTTTTTATTGAATTCAAATAGTAATATAAATTGATTTCTGTCAATTAGTTAGTTGGTGTGGTGATTGAACTGTTAAGTTCAACTTTGTCTAGAAATATTATTTTTAAGGATCTACATGCAAAAAAAATGAAAAGTTTGGAAACACCTATTCACCCCCCCCCCCCCTCTTGGTGTTCTTCTGCGTCCTGTGTAAGAAGTGTAACAGCTCGTTATGTACCGATAATGTTAATATTGCATATGGTATTAAGCGCAGTTACAATCACAGTGATTGAATTAATTAAATTACAAGTAAACTTTTCTTTTCTTTATTAAATCCTTGTTGTTAACCATTAACCATTTCTGTAATCAATTAAAACCAACACCGTAATTATAATTGCAAAACTCGCGGAAGGATAATACTTATTCTTTATAACCCCTCCGAGCAATACCATCTACTTCGGGTTATAAAATAACATCTTTTTCAATTCTGCATTTAGGTAATCGATTACCATTCATGAGGTAATCGATTACCAGCACGTTACTGTAGAAGTCAGTAGCTAATATTTTGCTCCCCTATTTTTGGTAATCGATTACCATACTCTAGGTAAGCGATTACTGAACTAGATAATCGATTACTATCATTCACAGTGGTTGAATTCTTCGTCCCCTATTTCAGGTAATCGATTACCCTACTGGAAAAATCATATTTTGACAGCTTTTTGACTTTAATAGAGACCAAGTGTCTCACTCCTAACCCTCTAATACTAAATATAACACATGTACAATTACTAATGTAGGCCATAGGCCCTTCCATCATGCATAAACCTTATATAATGTATCAATTACAAGATTCATTATCTCATTGCCATTTAAACATCATATGGCCAATTTATATCAATAAGTCTCAAATGCCTCAAAACATAATATGTGGCCATGGAAAAGCTCCATACTCACCAAAATATCAATATAAACAAGAGGCATAAATATACATCAATTACAAAGACTTAGAATCTAGTCATGAACACTCAAAAGCATGGCAATATCAACATGCAATATGTTCATAACCTAAGTCCAAAATACTAGATACAATGCTATGTGCATCAAATATAAATCTCCAAAATGCTATGCTCTCCATGTGCACGCCATGATCAACTCCTCCTCTATGCAGGCCTCTTGCCCGAAGATCCTCCATGCTCACTAGAACCTGAAAATATGGCCCCAAACGCAGGGTGAAATATACAAATATATCTCAGTAAACCAAGGGTACTGGAGGATCACTACACCCAATGGCTCACTCAATGTGCATACAATGATCATCGTATAAAATGCATAACATAAAAATATCACATAACACTAGGCTCACATCCAAGAACGTCCACACAAGGATTCCGTTCAAGGACCACATCATATAACTTCCGGGAAGCTTCCTGGTGACTCTCTCATGGTTGAGATGACTCCATGGCAAAATTCAATTGGAACTCTAAAGAGACCTATCCAGAGGAAGTCCCACGTTTGGATCATCCTGGTACCGCTCCCAAAGACGGCCCCACGGAAAAACTCGACCGAAATTCCCCAAAGAAATATCACCGGCGGAGTCCAAACCACACACATCTACAGGTTCTAGTACAGATCGAGTGATTGGTTTGTGTTCAATTGGAGTGATATTAAGATTTAGGTTAAGAGTGATCAAGTGGTTGGTCATAGTCTTGTAATTGGTTTCTGGTACAAGTGGAGTGATCCCAAGGGTTTTGGTTAAGCGTGATTGGGGAGATTGCAGGTTTTGTAAAGTTTCTCTTGTAAAACGGTTTCTTCAAGTAGCAGTTGGAAGCTTAATGATAGTGGAACGATTAGTTTAGTCTGGTTATAGCTCTCAGTGGTTGAAGAGTGAAAAAGGATATATCTTGGTGTTATCTTCTCTTTTCCCTTGCCTTTTATTTTCTGCTGCTTATAACTCTCTTTGATTCATTGTTCTTGATGTTATGAATCTGTTTTTAGGTTTGGAAATTCTTGTTAATTGTTTAAAATCTCTCTTGCATGTGTTTTAGAAAAAAGGGGCTTTTATTTTCTTTAGTTCTCACGAAAAAGCTTTAAAACACAATTCACCTCCCCCTCTTGTATTATTGTTTAGCCATTCTTTATTTACAACATATGCCCAGCTACATAATGTTCATGAAAGATATCTTATTAAGGAAGAGGATGATTGAAGAATATGATACAATCACTTTAACCAAAGTGCAACAACTATCTCTCCACAAAGTTACCTCAAAAGTTGGAGGATCGAGGTTCTTTTTCAATTCCATGTGTGATTGGAGATAGGTATATTGGTTGAGCTTTGTGTGATTTAGACTCAAGCATAAATTTAATCCCACTTCTATTTTTTAAATACTGAAAACAATGATCTAGACTTAAGCATGTTCAAAATTGTTGAGGAAAAGCATGATGAAATACAACATATTTGTATAAAAATCCGGTTAATTAGTATAAAATGAGAAATGGGTTTGTTGATGTTGGTCAACAAACACATTAATTAGTGTTTCTTAGTCACTAGACATTAAAGTTTCTTTATTAGGTATACAGAGTTTCTCTTTCTAAAATAAATGATGACTTTAGAGTATTAACATTTTGCAACATTTTTCTGAATTGAAACTACAGAATGTTTCAAATAAAAACTTAAAATTCAATTGAGTGGAGCAACAACAACAACGACAACCAAGTTTATTGCATACATTTTTGCTGTTAGAGTCGCAGTGATCTGTTAAGAGTTTCTTTGGAGCTGTACTCATTATGAATTTGATTCAAATTGCTGCGATTTCACTGCCCTGTCAGTTGTCACAGTATTGATTTAGTTTTTCTCGGGTATAATCACAGTCAGTTAGCATAGTATAAAAGGTGGGTTTTATATATATCATGTTTAGTGTCATATTTTTTTCTTTTTTCTTTTATTTTAAAATGTGTGGGCCCCACCTATTATTTGTATTTAAATTTATTTGTTCTGTTTTAAAGGAAAAAATAAAATATATTAATTTTTCTGATAATCACAGTCAGTATATAAAACCCATAAAAGGTATTCGGTAAAATGAGTGTGTGGAGATCTCTAGGTGAAAATAGAGACTTGAAAGATGAAAGAAGACGGGAGAAATGAAAAAAAAAAATGAATAAAGATATGTGACGTTACTCGGGAAAAGTTAATAAATGGAAAGCAATGTGGATTTGGATTCTTTTTAGTAAATAAAAAAATATTTTATGATTATTGATAACATATATCAATTGAAAATGATAATAAAGTAAATAAATACAAATCTTCTGGTTGTACTTTCTCCTTCTCTTTCTAAGCAGTGGTAAACAAAATGTTAAAAAATAATTCCTGTCAATCTTATGCTTATTTTATCTGTGCAAGTTAATATTTCGAAAGTTAAAAAGAGTGAAAAGAACAAAAAAACAAAAAGTCAAAATGAAAAGGACAGAATAATATAAACAAGAGAAAGTTAATAATATATGATGGGACATGAATGCTATAATTTAATAGATAATAAAACAAAGATATGACATAATAGTGACAATGGGAGTTAATCATTCATATTCTCCACCCAAAAAAAGCATTCATATTTGTGTTGATTTTTTTTTTTAACAAAGTAGGTAAACCCTTTTTCTATAATCAATTAATTTATTGATAGCTAGCTAGCTATATTCTTAATACTCACGTTTATAACATTTGATGAAAAGTTAATACGCTTTGATAATTACATTTGATTTAATTTCAGACCGCTAAACGATTATCTAAAATAAAATAAAATAAAAGACAAAAAAATTATAAAGGACGGGATGAATGCAAACAGCCTATGGAGAAAGAATAAATAAATTTTTTATTATTATAAATGTAGATAATAGATTTCTCTTTCGTATAGCCTATCTTATGGATCCCCATTATGTTCGCCAGTGTACTACCTACAAGCATGGCGGAGTTTGGGTCAAAAAAATTAGATATGTATTTTTTTTATGTGTTATATGATATATTTAAATTATATTAAAAATAAAATACCTGAGCAGACAGCATAAAAAAGAGTTATAATTTGATTACAAAAAAAAATTATTAAAATTATTAAAATTTTTTAATTTTATTACATATATTTTAAAATTTTTATATAAGTGGAAATAGAACACGTAACTTAATACAATTTATCCAAATCTCTTACCAAATATATTTTAATTTTTCGATAGAACCAAATTATAAATTTTAGCCCGAGTCAAATTACAATTTTAGATCGGACCAAATTATAATTAATTATATAATTATACATAATAAATATAATTTATTTAAATTTAACTCGGACCGAGTTCACCCCTTATCAGTGAGTGGCTCCGCCACTGCCTACCAGCCGTCTCTTTGTCATGTGTTATGATGCTTTAGTAGCTAGTGTAAACTCCATAGAAAAATAAATTATTAAAATTAAACAAGAAAAGGATGTATTCCCTTTCTAAAACAAGGACATGCTTTTGAACTTAACTATGAGTTACTATGATAATTGTTATATATATTACGATTGAAAAAGGATTTATGAGAGAAAGAACAAACTTTAAGTTTTTCAAACCGTCATGGTTTACCACTTGAACCGATTCCGTTGGATCTGTAGATTCTTTAATTTTGAGCCATTTTAGACTGGCATTTCCTTTTGAATACTCTTTTCCTTAATATTATATTAGCACGTACAGAATAGTATTAACTTTCTACGTATTTCGATTAATTAATTTATGGTTAAAAAACCTTTGGGTTAATTTATTTAAAAATGAAAATTTTAATTAATTTTTAAAATAGATTTTAAATTGAAAAGAATCATTTGTAAAAAAAAAAAATTAAAGCAAACATGTGCCTAACCTCGCTAATCGTTTCTGCTCAGTATTATATCAGTTTGAATACCGGCCGTGACCCTTAAATTAAGTTCGGACAAGAGTGACTCGACTCAAAAAAAAAATATAAATTGACCCAAGAATTATAACTGGTTGTTGCTAATGTAATTTTTTTTTCACCCAAAAAAAGTTTGAGAACCATGCAAAGACATGAATTCAAAATTTATTTAAATTTATAAGTTATTGCTGCAGATTCATTTGGTGGGGGTTCCAATCTGCCTATAACATAAATTAAAGATAAAAAAAATAATAGTTAAAGCTTTAAAAACTTTTATTATTTTAAAAGCATATCGTGCACCACTATAAACATGATTAGTAATATTTTATTACATGCAAAAATAATTTGATCAGTTTTTTTATTCATTTGTCACTTGTTGTCCTTTGTTACTCTTAATGTATTTTATTACTTTGTGTTGCTAGTTCCCATTAAGAAATATAACTATATAATTATGTAGAAGTAACTTTTACAAGTAAAACTCTTATATAATGTTTGTAGGTGTGAGATCAATTCCTACTTTAATGTGAATTCGGCACTAGTAATTGGAAGTTTTTAGTGGTTTTCGAACTATATATATATATAGGAAGGTTATATTTATAAACTTTGTGTTTACAAACTCTTACAAACTACACTAAGTATGACCCGGTCATACTTCAATCAAGAGTGGATGACCGATCATATTTAGTGTAATTTGTAAAAAAAAATTGTAAACGGATCATTCCCTATATATATATATATAAATATATATATATGGTATGATCCTTTTACACCGGTGTCAAGTTTGAAATTTGACACCTCATCTGAGAGTTGTTAGATCAAAAAAGTTCGATGGTGTCAAATGCTTACAAATCAAAGCCGTTGATCTTTTTTGATCTAACGGCTCTCAGATGAGTGTCAAAGGATCCTACCTCGTATGTATATATATATATATATATATATATATATATATATATATATATATATAGGTAAAATTATTTCTGCAACCGCTTTATGTACAACAACGATAGATGTATGGTTATGATTTCCCACTAAAATCATTTCTGCAGCCGTTTTATGTACAACAACGACAGGTGTATGGTTACGATTCCCCACATTTAATACTTTCATCCTTTGTATGGTTATGATTCCCCACATTTAATACTTTAACAGTCTATATATGGCAAATATTTAATTGTTGCACGTATAACAGCTGCAGAAATGTAAACCCTATATATATATATATATATATATATATATATATATATATATATATATATATATATGGAGAGAGAGAGAGGTAGGATCATTTGACACCGGTATCAAATTTCAATTTTGACACATTATCTGAGTGCCGTTAGATAAAAAAAGATCAACGGTGTCACATGCTTACAAATTAGAGCCGTTGATCTTTTTTGATCTAACGGCTCTCACATAAGGTGTCAAACTTCAATTTTGACACTGGTGTCAACGGATTCTGCCTATATATATATATATATATATATATATATATATATATATATATATGGGTCAGGATCATTTCACACTAGTGTAAGTTACACTCTCAATCTTGACCATTGATCCCACTTATATCCAAGGGCTCTAATCAATGGTCAAGATTTAGTGTAAAAATTCTAACTCTTACACTAGTATAAGAATATACACACTATCATGTTCGTATCAAAATTAGATTTATAAGATAGAAATGGAATAAATAATTAATAATGAATAGACTTACATTAACAAGTTGATCATTATCCATATTTTTGGGTATTACATTACCCACAATTTTGTATTATTAAATTTTACAATTAAAGATCTTATCATTAAAGTACATCAAATAGTAATTATATGTGTAAGATTAATTCATGCTCAAAGCGTCCACTTACTGTGATCATAGGATACTTTGCCGTCCAATTTAATTAAATCTTATAGGTAAGACTAATAAAGAAAAACTATCACGTGACCAAATGGGAATAATCTATACAGCGGATGGTTCTCATACGGTTCTCATACGGTTCATCCACGTAATCAAAAGCAGAGTAGGATGATTTGAGGATTGGGGCCACTATTTAAAGTAGTATCTAAAATTACTTTATAACTATTTGAAAAATAAAAAGATTAGAATAATAAAGACTATTACAACCCTAAAATAAATTAAAATTAAAAAAACACCATGATTTCTGCCCCAAAACGACGTCGTTTTGGCGAGTAACTTTAGAAAAAACAAACCCTTAAAGCATTCATTATTGAATATTAATACACTTTCAATTAAATAAGAGGAGGGATATTCTTACTATCAAAATTTTCTACTACCAACTTACTATCTATCTAAACACCATTGGATCAACATTTTCTCTTTTTTCAAAAACTTTTTAACATTCTCTCTCTTTGATCCAATGGTGATTAGATAGATAGTAAATTGGTAGTAGAGAAATTTGGTAGTAAGAATATCCCACCTTATTGAATAAATATAAAATATTGTTACTTATTCTTTTAAGTTTAAAAATAATTTAAGATCGTAGAAGTTTAATAATAAGAATCTGAAAGTTGTATTTGTATAATTAATAAGTACGAAAATCCAGGTGTCTCGAAACTAAATTTGAGAGCCCTAGAACGACTGTGCTAAAGGAACTAAACTTCTGAGAGAGAAGATCAACGCGACCATTTTTTTAGTTAATCCAATTATAATTATCTCTTTAAAGTGAGTTGTCTCTTACTAGTATTCTTATAAATTTTAATTTTTTGAGCCGATTATGAGATTAATTCAGAGTACGAGCTTGTTAGAGATAAAAATATTTAAATTTATCTCAAAGGAAACATATGGAGATCGAACAGATGCCTGAATTTTCTTGCTACCCACTAAACTACCATCATTTGTATATCACGTGAACATTACTTGCGGTTAGTTTGTGTTAAGATGTTTTGGTAGCTAGAATAAACTTATGGAAAAATAAACTAAATTTTTTTAGTAATGCAACAACAATATTAAATGTCGTTTTTAGGATCAATTTATTGAAAACTGTTAATTAAATACTTTTCTACCTTTTATTCCATACATACTTAGATTTGATATGAAAATAAAGTTTATATTTAAATAATATTCCATGCATTTTAAAATATGTTACTTTAGAAAATAAGATTTATTTTAGTTTATCTATTGCTCTAGAAAGTTAAAAGTATATTTATTTTTTATTTTCACCTTTAATTTTGGTTTTTGAATTTCCACTACATAAGAAGTGGTAATATTTTTATTTACTCTAATAAAATAATTTAATCAATTTCACTTAGACTTTAAAAAGAATCAACCGTGCAACAATCTTAGGCTATGAACAGTGCACACTCCGACGCTCTCCGACACTCCAACACGTGTTATAAAAATTCAAGAAAAAATTTAAAGGTTGTGTTGCGTTGAGTTTTTATTTCTAACTATTAGATTCGTTGGATTACGATTACTATTTTATTGAGTTTAATATAAATATTTGGGATATCTTATGTTTCTTTGCAAAATTTATGAATATTATAAGTTTAGATTCATGTAAATTATTGAATATTAAATACAATATACACTACATAAATTAAAAATAATATTTAATATCAAAACGTGTCCTAACGTGTCGAAATCTAATACAGGATTAACGTGAAAATAGATCTTTAGGTGTAAACAATGTGAAAATGACTTTATTGGTGTACTTCATTTTTCTGTTAATATGTCAAATAATTTCGATAAGCAATGGAAAGTTTAATGTAGTTTTTGTGTATTCTAACTTAGAATTTCTAAGGCCATATCAAACTCTAGGAGTCTTTACTGCGGAGTCCGGACACAAGAAAAATGGAACCATATGACTGAGATGTTGTCTCCATGATTGCATCCATTAGGGACGAAAGACATCACTCATTACTGGCAACATTACGATCAACTGTTTTTGTTTGGAAAGATACTTTTTAAACTTACTAAAATGCATTGCACAAAAACTTTTCTTATTTTAAAAGATCTGAAAAGGACGGTTTGGTGGAAAATGCGTTATGTCAAAAGTAGCAAATAATTTATAGTTTTTGCAGTAAAAAGGCATGAATTATTGAGTACCCATGATGCAAAAGTTTTTAAGGAGTGTTAAGATATATAGTCCCATATTGGTTATATGTGCAACTAATGTGAAGTTTATAAGGCCTTGGATACACCACCCCAAAAGTTAACTCAAAGGGTGGGAGTGTCCAAGGCCTTATAAACTTCACATTAGTTGCACATACAACCAATGTGAGACTATATATCTCAACAGAATAGAAACTCTTTTTCGAAAATCATTTTGTGCGTATTATTTTAATGAATATTTTTTAGGTTTAATATTTTTCATGTTATAAAGGGTAAATTTTATTACCAATACAAACATAAAAGTGCATGGGGCCCATATGAGTCCATGTGCGGTGTTGTGATCACGACAAGTACTCATCGGTCGTACAAGTAATAAAGTGTAAAAGTATGAGATCGTTTCCAATCACTAATTCACTACTTTAGCTTAAGTTGGACAATCAATTAAGAGATTTGGATGAAATTTGAATTCAAAATTAAACTAGATAACTAAACACAAAGACAAAATTTGAATTACTTGACAATCAAGAAACACATTTAGGGTTTTAATTTTCCCCAATCTCCCCTTTATGTTATGAACTAAACCCTTAATTAACTGTCCTTAACATATCGCCAATCAACTCTCTTAGATTCATTAGGACTCAATCCCTTGATATCCCAATTCTTTATTATCTTGAAAAAACTCTAGTTCCCTGGTTATTCTTCAAGGAAACAAGCATTAAGTTCAATAATCAAAAGATTACATAACTCCTATGTCTATCCCTATAATCATAAGAATTACGATGATTTTATTATACGCGGTTCATGTACCAACATCCCTATTGCCAGACAATCACCCTAGATCTGTTTACAAGATCAAACTCATAGAAAGCATTAACAGAAGATAAACTCATACGATATAAAAAGGAAAATTAACATTAAAGATTTATTCAACACATAAAGGTTCAATTGGGTTCTGTCTAGCCTTAACTACAAAAAAATCTAGCATAACATGGTCGAATCAAGAACACAAGAAAACGAGAAAGCTTCCCCAAACTCCATTGGTGTGATGGTGCAGTGAATCTTCAAGGTTTCCAACGTAATCTCAATTCTGACTCGTCTCCGGCTCTCCAAAGCATGAAGGACGCGCTTCTCCGATGAAAATTAAGTCTTAGCTGTAAAGTGTTTTTTTGTTTTCTCTAAAAAAGATTACTTTAAAAAGGCATAAAAACCCTAACTTTGGGTCAAAGTAATGTGATGGGCCTTAATTGGGCCAAGACTGGCGTTAAAAGGTTGACCAAGGAATTAAAATGTTGAGCATAATTGAATTACGTTGCAGCGCGTTAAAATGCTATGTCACAACATTTTAACGCTGGAGGCCAGTGTTGCTTGCTTCTTTTTATGTCCAACGTGTTAAAATGTTGGGTTTTGGCATTTTAATGTTAGACAATAGTGGCTAAACCTCCTCTTTGCGGAGAAGTTCATTCAAACGCTGGATTTGCGTTTTTAACGTGCTTTTCCAGTAGCAAATATTTCCTTTGTGTATTCTTTGGTCCTCTTTTGCATGCTACAAGTCTTCTATCTTCTCCTTTTGACCATCTACAAAACACACCAATATTATTCATATAAGTCATCACTTCAAAATCCATGCTTCTAGCCATATAACCCTAAGTTCCCATGCTTTTGTCTGGCAATGATGTGATTTTAGCCCTTAAAACATGATCAATTATGGGTTTATCAAATAATTCCCATATTTAGAATATTATTGTCCCCAACAATCAATTAAGACAAAACTATAGGAAATGAGACGGGTTCGTGTGCTCAATAAATTTTTGGCAAGTTAATTAATCAGTATCACAATCAACGGAGTATTCAGGCTCAATGTGTAGAAATAATGAGGCACCAAGTCAAGCAAGTGTTCACAATCCATAAGTCATAAAATCATTACATGAGTTCTCATAACAAAGAGTAGGAAAACTAAATCAAAATATCCTCTAACTAGGATTTTTCATTCACTCACACTTAAGTGTCGAGGGTATGTGTTTCACTCATTCTCCACTGAATTAATACTACCATAGGCTTGGTTATATTCTTACTCTCCACGGTCTGAATGGTTTAAATAATAAATCAAGAGGTCTTTTATTAAGGCTGTAATGTGGCCCGGCTAAAATGAAGGAAATAAATGGGAAATAGTGGCTCTAAGATTAGAACTCAGATTCAAAGAAGAATAAGCATAACTGTATAACACTTCTACAAAATACATTTCCTTTTTTCTTTTCCAACTCTTCCTCCTTTGCACTTTTTCAAACCTTTTTATTCATGAAACGTAATACTTTTGCAATAAGCAAACTTTTTTCATTTTTTTTTTGTTTTTCTATGCATATGCATATATATATATATATATATATATATATATATATATATTTTCTTTTTCATTTAATCACATAATGTGTCCTTGCATCAATAATGACAATTATGCTCAATTCCTCGCTCTAAATCTAAAATCTAATCTAACTCTGGTAAGGATGTGTATGTGAAATAGGTATTCACATATATAGGTCATCAAAGAATAAATAGGCCTAGGCTCAAGGGGCTTAATCAAGAGGATTAACACACTGGGTCGCTATTTGGCTATCTGGCTAATGAGAAAGAAAATGCCTCTATCATTTCAACCAATATATACCACGACCATCTCAAGCAAGAAATAAAAAAGTTCTGGAATGATTCATAAAATAAAGTGCACACCAAATAAAGATTTATCTATCTAGTCTCAAAAGCTCACGGCTAATTTCCTATTCTCCATCTCAATCATTCTAAGTTACTCCCATAATATTCAGTGAATTATTCAACTTACTCAACCAGTGCTCGTTTATGCATAGAAAATGGTAGTACATCATTATACTTCTGATCAAGACATTAATCAACTTTTCTAGTTAATCATCCATTTATGCACTTACGTTGAACAAAATATTTTTTTATTTTCACCAAAAATAATAATGGAGATGGGGAACACAAAAAACTAACTTAAAAAATAAAATTAACATAAAAAAATAAAAATAGAAAAATAGAAGAAAAAAAGTTGAGATAGTTCCCTATTTTAGCCGGATAACTCAATGTATGTTCCTGAAATCGTCTCCAACCTCACATTGTAGCATACAATGCCTTGCATTCCTCCATTCCCATATTTAATATATTGTTGTCCCCAACAATCAAATTAAATCTATAAATTACCAAAAATAAAACTTTTTGCATATACTGGGAAGAACATGATCATGAATGTCATAGAGGGTAGAAAGGTTAGCTCAAAAAAGTATCAGCGTACTAAGCTCAACATCTCCTACTTATTAAAAGTACTAAAAGAAATAAAGGAAAACTAAAATTAAAATAACCGAAAGCAGAAAATCATTGGGTTGCCTCCCAACAAGCGCTTGTTTAATGTCACGAGCCTGACGTATCTCTTTGTGATCATGATGGCTCAAAGCATGAGATCAATGATGAGCATATCCCCTCAGTCAAATATGGAGCCCTTCCATAATAGTACTCATGTGTATATGGATGAAATGTAGTAGCCTCAGGAACTTTAAACTTAGTTTTTAGTATTTTCCCTTGCTACTGGGCTTTTCCATCTTAATTTTTGGCTTGCACTTCTTATATAGCTGATGATCTTCCTTCTTGTCATCTTCTTCACCCTTTTTTCATCAACAAAGAAAATCTCCTATAATTGAGTTGTAGATGGTGGAGCTTCTTTTTCAAATACTTTGAAAATGGCTTTCTCTCCTTCCACCTTTAAGATCAATTCAACCTTTGGTACATTAATTAATGCTCCAGATGTTGCTAAGAAGGTTCTCCCAAAGATCATAGGAACAACAACATTCTCCTCTATATCAAGGATAACAAAATCCATCTGGATGATAAACTTGTCCACCTTGACGAGTATATTCTCTATAATTCCATAAACTTGCTTTGTGAAGCGATCAACTAGTTGCAAGATCATCCTAGTCGGCTTTAACTCTGTGATTCCCAGCTTCTTAATAATAGATAATGGCATGACATTGACACTAGAACCGAGATTTAGATTTTTACAACTGTTGTGAGTGTCGGTTAGGCACATTTCTTATTATATTGCTGTCAACATGGCATTTAGATTTTTTTAATAGAGATTTTGTTGTCAACCATGGAATTAACTGTGTTTAAATTATTATATTATTTTTTGTTCCTACCTTAAAATTTACACGTTTATGTCATACGAACAAACCGATTTTCTTATTAATTCGTTTACGGGACAAAAAAACCGATTTCTTTTTTCTTCGTGCATCGCACGGGTAATCAACTAGTTTTAGAAGAAAGAAAGACCTGGAGTGCCTAACAATTAGGTATCTATTTTTCTTTTAGTTTGTTGGAAATCTTGGCAGTGGTAGAATGATTTTTGGTACAGGTTTTTGTTTCCTGATCTGACTTCTAGGGTGTTGTCTATACAAAAGATGGCTAGTGAAGTGGAAGACGCATTTTCCAACCCCAACAATCCTAGGTTGGGTCGCAAAATAGTAATCACCAATACTTTTTTGGCTATTCCCTAAGGATGGTTTTATCAAGATTAATACGGATGAGCCAGCGCGTGACAATCTTGGTCTATTTGCTTGTGGAGGTGTTATTCGAGATTCAAGTGGTACTTGGCTTTCCGGTTTTGGCTTCGTTAGGTACGTGTTCATCTTTCAAAGCGGAGTTGTAGGGCATTCTTCGGGGTCTAAAGTTAGCCCGGAATAAAAGCTTTCGGAATATTGAAATTGAAAGTAACTCAACATCTGTAGTCACTATGCTCACCAAGCAAGGTGCAGTAGTCTGTGAGAATCACCTGATTCTCATATACGGATATGGTTACGTAGAGACTGGAGAATAAAGATTTGTCATACTTATAGAGAAGGTAACATGTGCGCTGATTGGATGGCTAATTTTATCTTAGATACTGGGGAGGATTCGAACAATGTTATTTTTCGGGATCCTCCTCAGGGAATTCAGTATCTATACTTAGCTAATATGTCATCTGTAGGGAGGGCCCGTTCCCTGGTAGTCTTGTAGTGTTATTTTTTTTTTTTGCTCTTGTTTTGTTTTGGGCTACGACCCTTTTATTTACCAAAAAAGAAAGAAGAAAGAAAGAAGCCATCTTCAACCTTAGTATTTACTTTTATCTTCCTTATTAAAAAGCTTCCTTAATCTAATATTCCTTTCTATTTCTATTCCTCATTCTTAGTAGAATTTTCTCTAAATTTTCCAAGACCCTTGACTTCATGATTTCTCTCAATTTTAAGACAATGGTTAATGCTTTATCTAGCCTCTATTTATGGGGAAAATACTACAATGCTAATGGTAAAATTAATATGGTAATAGTAAAATATTATTTACCTAATAATCATTAAAGAAACATTTCCGTGCGGAATGTCTTGGAATTTTGTTTATGTAAACTTATGATTGATTTATATATTTTTGTAGTGCTGTTTGTAATAATTTATTATTGATTTATAGTTTTTGGAATGTTGCTTGTAATAATTTGTGATTGAATTGTATATTTTGGAGTATTGTTTGTAATAATATTGTTATTGAATTATATATTTTCGAGTGTTTTATTTAATATTTTTGTGATTGATTTATGTTTTTATTATTATTAATATTATTATTATTTTTCAAGGTTTTACAATTGATCAAGGAGAAAACTACAAGACCAAAAAGTGAAAGCATCCCTAAGAGAAATCCAACAAAGGTTCTAAAAAGTTCAAGGGCAATTGATATAATCACGGTAAGCCAATATGATGGACACAAATTCTAATGAGGTTGATGATATGGACCCCGTGGCAGTTGTGTCTGAACGTATCTTAATGGAAAACATAAGGAATAATGGGTGGACATCGGAGCCACTAGGCATATGGGTGCTAATAAATGGACATTTTCTTCCTATGCTCCAACTAAGGAAGATGAAAAGCTCTATATGGGCAATTCTGCAACCTCGAAGGTTGAAGGCGTTAGAAAATTGGCCTTGAAGATGATATCCGGAAAAGTGGTAACTCTGACTAATGTTCTTCATGTGCCTGACATCTGCAAGAACCTGATTTATAGATCTCTCTTGAGTAAGAATGGCTTTAAGCCAGTGATGGTCTCTTCAAGATGAATGTAATGACTATAGCAACCAAGGATGCTAATATCAATAATAATGTTTCTTTTGTATTTGCTTGAGTCTCCTGATTTATGGCATGCTAGATTAGGACACATTAATTTCAAATCAATTAATAGGCTAATTAATATGGATTTACTACCTATATTTGTTCAAACAAAAGGTGTCAAGTTTGTGTTGATTCCAAATTTTTAAATGAATGGGATATAGAAAGTAGGGGTTTAAGGAAGCCTACATAGGACGAAAAATGAGAAGGCTTTATAAGGCCTAGCCTCACTCTCCATTATTGCCTTTTGGGGCATCCCATTTTTGTAAGGTAGGAGGACGTAGGTGATGTGTGGTTCTCCACACAGTGAGTCATTGTCGTCCAACTAGCCTGCAGCCGCGAGCGTGGGAAATAAATTTTTATTTAAAATTATTTTAATTTTTTGTCCAAAATGTCTTCCCTAATTGGAAAATTCCAAATTTGTCCCTAACAGTTTTCCCTCAATCTGTCATAATTTTTCACGATCGTTCATACGTGTCTTTTCTGAATTGATCGAAAGTAAATGTTCTCTAGGGTCATTTTGCCGCGGAACTGGTGCGTTTCCAGCGACCGTCTAGTGTCTATAATTAGGACCAATGGCTTTAGAAAATCCACTCAATTTTCTAATTCCATACTAATATTTAGCCAAAATTATTCTGCATTCTTTGATCTCTTGTGAGATCTTTCCAAGCATTCAATTGTGTCCATTGAGGCTCTTGATCGATAGTGTCAGCGTTCTCGAGACTAATCCGTTCTACCCTAAGAAGTGATTTCCATTGTTCTTCGGCACCGGTAGAGAGGGCATATTCGATTTAAGGGAATAACTTTGGTTTGGATCGAATTTTCTGCATTTGTTATCATTCACCGTGTTATTTGTTCCTCTGTAACAGGTCCTTAGTTTATAAAGTAAAGTACTTTTTGGGTCCTCAACAAAAATCATGTGGCTCTTTTTAATTCTTAAGACAAAAAAGTCGACTTGTAGTTCCTTTGAAATTCAAAATATATACAGTTAGTTGAAATCGTGGCCACTTTGAAATTCAAAGAAAACCCACGTTAGTCTCACAGAAAGACTAACATGTGTCTATTTTGAATTTCAGATGGATCACGAGTCGACTTTCTTTCTAAAGTATTAAATTGAGCCCTATAATATTTGTTAAGGATCCCAAAGGTAATTTACTCTAATTTCTATTTCTGTTTTGGATTCATCTACATAAGTTCTTATTTTCTTTTGTTTTATTATATATATATATATATATATATAGGCAGGATATTTTACACCAGTGTAAAAATTACACTTTTTACACTCTCTTGTCATTGATCCACTTATTTCCAAGGGCTCTAATTTTTTAAAAATATGAACCGTTAGATATAAATGGAATGAACGGATAAGATTGAGGGTGTAACTTACACTGGTGTAAAATGATTCTGACCCATATATATATATATATATATATATGTGTGTGTGTGTGTGTGTCTCAGTGTCGTTAGCTGTATAAGATTTACATGTGCAAAATCTAGTTTGTTTCTAAAAAGGAAAAAATGTGTGTCATTTTAAAGAGAGAAAGAGATAGATAAAGTAAAGTTATGTCAAGGTTTCAAGAGAGAATATAAATTGTGATAAATAAAGAATTGATAAATGTTGCAGATAGTCACAATGAAAGAGTTGATAAAAAAATAAAAAAATTTTGGATAATTCGTTACACAGTGTAGCTTATGAGAACGAAAAAATATAAATTATGTCATTTAAAAGATATGGCATGCCAAAATTTGGTGGCATTTTTGTCCTGAGTTTTCGCCACCTTCTAAAAATTGATAAATGTTGCAGATGCCAGATGGGGCATTGAGTCACAATGGAAAAGACAAAGCCGAGAAAAAAAGGACACGTTGTAAAATCGTAAATAAATAGGCAGCCATGGCACATTAATATTTATAATCTCATTTGCATCTTTGATCTTTCCAGTCCCACTCTTAAAATAAATCTCGTTGTGACACTGCTTGGTGAGGATTTAAATAGTAGTATCAAACCATGCAGTTGTCAAATTGAAGAGTTATTCCTAATTATAATTTGGGAAAAATATTTATGCTTTTATTTGTAAAAAAAAAATTTGAGTCATATTAAGCAGCAGACCCGGGAAAATTGTTTTATGTGCACACATTGTCCCTGAAATTTTTTTTTATAAAGAAAGTTTAAATTAACGTTTAAACACGCTTATAATCTAGTTGTTTCATAACAAATGATAAAAAATCATGGGAATTAGTATGTGACAGGGGAGGAAGAATAAATTTTCTCTCTAATTAATTTGCGTTGTGTTTTAATTATCTCTGTACGTTGCTAACTAATATAAGAATAAATATATTTTTGATCCCAACAAAAAATTTGATCCCCACTTTAGTCCATTATAAAAAAATGGTCTCCTAGTCCCTACGAAATTTAAAGTGGACCTATTTTAATCTTTTTGAGGGACTAATATAGATTTTTTTTGAATTTGTGAGGGATCACAATTTTAATGAAATTGATTCACTTTAAATTTCTTAAGGACCTACTCGAAACTAATTTTTGGTAAGGGACTAACGTGGGAACCATTTTTTTTGTCAGAGATTTAAAAGAATATTTACTCCTAATATAAATATTGAACCAAGACCTACATGGCTAAAAAAAAGAAATTCAAAATTTCATGTCCGCAGTTACGGTTACGGACATAGGCGCTCACTTGCGTCCGCCACCGGTCATATTCATATAAAAATAAGTGCATTTCATTATGTAAAAAGGATAAAGAAAAAAAAAATAGTAAGATACACTCATTTTTTTTTATTTTTTTTTGATAAACAGATACACTCATTTTTATATGAGTGTGGCAAAAAATATTTCTTTAATAAAAGAAAAAATGTTAAACTCTTATAATTAATCACATTTTTCAGCATTATCTTATTATTTTTTGATAAAATAATAAGAAGATCCTAAAGTAAATTATAATGTTATAATAAAAAAAAATTAGCAATGCTTAAAAATAGTTATAAAGTTGTAGCTGAAGCAAAGTGAGTGTTTATAAAATATAATTTTTTATATTTTCCTTAAACCTTAAAATAAAATTAACCATAATATTTTGAAAAAAAAAATATTAAAATAGAAATTGAAATAAAATTAATATCACATAATAGGTTGATAAAAAAAAATCACATGATTAAGAATTGTAAACTTGACTCAATTATTGAGATCAGTGTGTTTAATATCACATGATTCATATTCCACATTACAAGCTCCAGGTGGCACATATAAGAATACAGATTTTTGTGTGTCTCTCTTGATACCGAATATATCTCACGTCAACTTACCATTTTTTTATGATATAATTAATGTCCATTGTTCCAATCCAACGCACAAATCGTCACCACAAATCTCAAGAGAAAATAGTAGATTGTCCAAACGTGCTTTATTTTTTAATACCTCCCTTTGTTTATAGCCCGTGTGGTCCGTGGCTAAGGGCAGTGGAGGACTTGAAAAAAAAAGTTGAGAACTAGCGCTATAAAGAGTCAACAAAGGGTAGTACTATTCTGCACCTAACAGGAATAGTATATCTCTGCTTTGTGAAACAGAGCTATAATATAAGTGTTACTGTCAATTACATTTCAGTGACCACTAGTTATGAAGGAGGAACTAAAAACACCTATGGATGCATCAGCAGCTAGCTGGTTATCTGATTTGGTGGTAAGAAATTCATTTCACTCTTTCAATCTTAAAATTGCGAAAATAGATGATTATAAATTCTTTTAACACTTTTTTTTTTTCTTATGCAGGAAATGGATGATTACAATTTATTTTCTGAGGAATGCCCTTTGAACTTGCTTGATGTTGATGATGAAGAGTTCTTTTCACATGACATAGCAAGTGCCCTAGAGGGAGGAAAGGCACTGCAACAATCTTTATCTCCTGAGTGCACTTCAATAACTCTGAGCAACTCATCAACTGATGAAACCAGTTTTGACTTTGAGAGACCAACTAAGGTGTTGAAAACAATTAGCACAAGTTGTAACTCATCAAGCATCACTGAAAACTTTTCATCAAAACATTCCCCATCACCTTCCATATCTTCCTTTCAGTCACAGATTCTGTCTTTTGACAACTCAAACGCTTCCCCTGCTAACACCACCCAGTTTTATGGGTTTGACTGTGCCTTAAACCCAAATCAGAACGATGTGGTTTCAGTGTCACTTCCCCAATTGGGAAATAAGCATTTCCCAACTCAAACCCCAAATGGGTCCTCAAAAAATCAAAACTTTGAAACAAAAACCTCACAAACTAAGAGGTCACCACTTCACGCTCAGGATCACATCATGGCTGAGAGAAAGCGAAGAGAGAAGCTTAGCCAAAGCTTCATTGCTCTTGCAGCTCTTGTTCCTGGCCTAAAAAAGGTACATTGCATTCTACTATGCTAGCTCTTAGATCAAGTTTTTTTTATGAATTGGTTAAAAGATAAGCAATTTAAAGGGGCGAACCGGATCAGTGGTAAAACTATTCTTTCATGACTGAAAGGTCATGGGTGGTTCAAATCCAGCGAACAGCCTCTTTGCAATTATGTAAGGTTAAGGCTGCGTATTTCCTTCATCCTACACTCGCTAGTCGGGTTTAACAGGAGCGGTTAAAAGATAAGCAATTTATCAATACTCTAGCTTGAGTCACTAATTAATCATATGGAAAATCTGTTGATCCACACAGATGGATAAGGCTTCGGTATTAGGAGACGCTATCAAATATGTGAAAGAGCTCAAGGAGCGTTTAGCGGTTCTAGAAGAACAGGGTAAGAAAACGAAGGTAGAGTCTGTGGTGGTTCTGAACAAACCAGAACTCAGTGGTGATGATGATTCCTCCTCATGTGATGAGAGCGTTGATGCTGCTGGTGCCACTGAATCACTCCTCCAAGTTGAAGCAAGAGTTTCAGGGAAAGAGATGCTGATTAGGATCCACACCCAGAAACAAAAGGGTCTTCTGGTCAAAATACTGGCTGAGATTCAAAGCCTTCACCTATTCGTCATCAATAGCAATGTCTTACCTTTTGGGAAATCTATAATTGACATAACCATAATTGCTCAGGTAGAGGACAATCTCTACCTTAATAATTGATTATTTTGTTCAGTTTCCCTCATTTTATTATCACTTTGACACTTATTTTATTCTATTATATATTTTTTGTTGTGTAAATTTTAGATTTAGAGGGAAAAATTTTTTATCCTGGAATTACGATTTCTAGAAATATGATCAGAAATGAGTTTTTTGTGAATGTTACTAAAGAATTATTTGGTAGAAATATTTTGGGAATATTGAATTACTTTTCTTAATGTTATATTTAGTTATATTTGGGTAGTATTTAGGATAGTATTTTCAAAAAAAAATTACACACAGAGTAAAATCTCAAAAAAATCAAATTTTCGGAAAAATGTTAGAAATCTTATATCAAATATGGATAAATAAAATTATCACTTTCAATTTTCAGAAATTCCAAAAAAATCCTTTTACCAAAACGCACCTCAAGATATCTTACGATTTTAGTTTAATTGTATTTGAAATTTGTTATTTTGCAGATGGGGGATGGTTACAACTTGACCATTAAGGGACTTGTCAAGAACCTACGCGCGGCAATATCTAGGTATATGTCACAACATGTGGCGTGAGCGTGGGAGTTTGTCCTCGGATAAATGAATAAATCTATAGTGCTACTGTAGCACCTAGATTCAGTGTATCTCACAAATTGAAGTATTACACATAAGAAGAGAGAAAAAAAGTTTGGCAGATGAGATAGAATTTTGGCTGACATGTAACATTCTCATTGCTGAGATGTACTAAATTTTTGGTGCTACAGTAGCACTAAAGATTTATCCCGGATAAATATGAAAATGGATTCTCATGTAAAAAAGTGGTCATGTGATCACAATCACTTGTTTAACAATTATATATTTTTTTTTTCTTTTATCTCATCATCAATGAGTGACGATGATTAAATAATATGATCACATGAACACGTGAGATGATATTGAGAGTCTGAATCACATTTAATGCACCATCTACCAAGGGAATCCCCAAAATAGAAGCCTTTCTATTAATGGGTGATGTATGTTCCACCGAGATATTTTTATCAAGAAGGGTAGAGCTCGATCTCCCATGTGATATTGTCTTTCACTTGTTAATTTTTGCTCTCTCAGGCTTTCAGTGTTTGCCTCCTTGACAGGAAAAGAATAATTGAATCATTTTGTGGAGATAGTAGAAATATTTAATTCTGACCCAGCTTAGCGACAGATAGTTGAAATAGTAATGACATTCTTGTTGATCAATTAATTATAATATTGAGCCGCTTACGTTTTCGTCGGTCACCTCCATACTGGGCCAACTAGCCTCTTTCTTTTCTTTTTCTTTTTTGGTTAATCTTAAAATGCACAAATATCACATGGTAGGATCTGCTAAGATTAACCCACAAAAAACAGGAAGTCAGAATTTTGATAGATGTGTAGAAGAAAAATCTTCTCTCATATGAGAAAAGATTAACTCTTTTTTTGGAGTATTTTTGTATAAACGATTTATAGCATGGATGATACGAATATACTCTACTGGTAATAATTTCTAACTGGTAAGGAAATAGGAATATGCCACTGACTCAACAATCCAAGTCTAGTTCGAAAAACGAAGAGCTCCTAAAGATTCCTTTTTTATTATTAATAATAGGATTTTATAATTATCATTTAACATTTTTTTTACACACCCTTCAATTTTCGTGTTGACATGAGTCTTATATATAATTTTTTCTTACACATGAATTTCACACATGCTTTTTATCTCTATAACATGAGATTTCAATGCTCATTCAACATGAAAATTATAAAATTATAAAACCCTTAGTAATAATTAGTTTGTGCCGTAAAGACAATTTCAAGCTTATTTTTGTCTTAATTGTCATTAAGTTTCACCTCAACGAATCAGTTCGGAGCAGTGCTGGACCTAAAAATTTGTATGAGGGGGACCAAAAATCTAACAAATTCAACTTATAGAATTTTAAATAAAATATAGTTTAATAAGTATATTAAATTAACGAATTTAACCAAAGTTATTTCATTGCCATGTGTCCATCATAACAGTGGAAAATAAGAAAATCACAATCTAAAACCAGAAAACATGTATCATCACTCACAAAAAATGAAGTACATATTCTATGTTGGGGGCATATACATGTTTTTTCGGATTTGGGGAGGGGGCGGCCGTCCTTCCACGCTCCCATGTAAGTCCATGGTTCGAAGTATTTAAAGAATTGATTAATTCTTCTTAATATTGATTCAAATTTTGAGTCTAGAGTGAAAATAGAATATTCATCAATTCAACTTGCTAGGAGCTTATTCTTCATACTAAGAGATTTCAAGTTTGAATCATAAAAAAGAAATTAATATTAAGAGAGCCAACTAGATATGAATCCAACACGGTTCAAATTAAATTAAATCGATTTAAGTAAAATAAAAAATAAAAAATCCGCTAATTGATTAATCATAACGAAGTCGAAACTATTATGGTGGCTTTTTTTTCTTTTTTCCGCTCCATTGTTGTAATTTTTCTACTCAATTGTTGCAACAGAATAAAATTGTTCAAATTATGATGAAAAATACGGAGTTTTTGAAGAGGCAAAAAATATAAAGGGTTTTAAGATATCAATAAATGAACATATAACTAATACATTAGAAAAGGTTAATGTTTCTCCTGTAACATCGGGTGAATCTAAAATATAGTCGTTTTGAGATTAAAAAAATGTTTTTATAATTTTAATATTATATTAATCTTTATAATTGTAAATTTTTAATTTTCTAATCTCAAAATAACATTCTTTTAAACTCATTAAAAATAAACTATTTTCATTGACTGAAGGTATATTAAACCGTTAAAAAAAATTGCAACAAAAATGTAAGGAAAGATGTACGAGCGTCAGTAGCGTTTAAAAGAAAAAAGAAAAAATTGCAAGAGAAATGTAAGGAAAGATGTACGAGCGTCAGTAGCATTATTTTACCCTATCGATTGGACGATGCATATCCCTTTCCCATAACTTACATGTATCCCGCAAACTTGTCACAAACTCACAATACAATTTAGGCATATTTGAATTCTATTTAAAAAATGTTTGATAAGATGAAATAATTATATAAATTATGAGGAAAGTTTTACGTATAATCTATTTTCTTTTATATCATCTTATAATCATAGATTAATTGTTGGTTTCCGTCAATTAATGATTATTATTTTAAGAAATCAAATTCATTAATTAATTATTAATTCGTAATAAATAATAATCATTGATTGACGAAAATTAACGATTAAGATATGATTGTAAAAGATTATAAACGAAAATAAGTTATAAGTATAACATTCTTCATAAATTATTACTGTTTTTTAATTCTTAGAATCAAATTTACAAAACATATTTAAGTTATTTTTGTTTTATATTTTGACTTTTAATCTTCAAAAAAATACAAAAAACGCCTATTTTCATTAACTATTTTACAAGATATTTTAAGAAGAAAAAAAAACACAATCAAGCATATTCTTAAACTACATGGCATTGCTCCTATTCTATATATCACGTATTTCAAAACAGAATTTTTCTTATACAATAATAGCAATGAGATTCGAACCTATAACCTCATGCAAATTATTAAAACTCTTCATCCTAATGACTTTCAGAATAGAATTAGTAGCATGGCTTTAATACGGATATTTTCTATTACTATTTTTCAGTTGTGCATCAGGGTGAAAATGGACTGGGTTGGGCATGGCTTTAACTCGAAAAGTCTAAGTTTACGTTAAAAAATTTTAATTTGGCCTGCCCCAAACCTAGTACGAATCTAACTGTTAGCCTGTCTTGACCTGTTAATAAAAATAAAAGGCCTGGCCTAACCCGTTAGCCTGTTAATTTTTAACTTCCAAACAGAATCATGAATCGACTTTATAAAATACTCAAATTCTGTTGTTAAACCAAAAATCATAATTTCAACGTCCAAACAGAATCATGAATCACAACAAAACTCATACAATCTGCATTTAAGTCAATTTCAAAAGCAAAATGCTCAAACTAAATAACATATATTTCATCAGATCCAACAAGCAAATTCATATTATGTAAATTAAAATATCTACATGAATATAACAAACACATCACGATGCTTGTAATAAGTATAACATCTCTCAAAAACCTTTTTAATATATTGATATACACAATCTAACATGATGAGATGTTGGTTCCTCCTACATAAAAAATAAAGTCATATTTCTATTAAAATATAAAAGAATATAATTAAGTTATAAATAATTGCAATTGATTAAATTTATATCTTTTATTTTTTTCTTCAAGTCATACTTATTCTATTTTATTTTACTTAAAATAAATAATACAATATAGGCCGGCCTGTAGGCTCATAAGCTAGACCTTGTGAAAGTGAGACTACAGCTTTTTTATTAAACAAACTTTTTCAATGCTCAAGCCAGCCTATTTTACGAAATATACTAGGTCAGCTCTAGCCTACCATAGGTCGGCCCGGTCCAGTTTCACCCCTAATTTTGTAAAGAACCCTAGGATACACCACCCCAAAAGCTAGCTCAAAGGGGTGAGAGTGCTCAAGGCTTTATAAACTCCACATTAGTTGCACATACAACTAATGTGAGACTATATATCTCAACACGCCCCCTCACACGAGAGCCCATTGGGCTTGAAGAGTGGATGATGCAACAGGCCCAACCTACCTGTGCTAAGAGAATCTACAAGAGAAAGTGGGGGACGATGAGGCTCTGATACCATGTAAAGAGCCTTGGGATACACCATCCCAAAAGCTAACTCAAAGGGTGGGAGTGCCCAAGGGCTTATAAACTCCACATTAATTACATATACAACTAATGTAGGACTATATATTTCCACAAGTTTTGTATAACTTTTCGAACTAAAATTGTAAGAAAATTGATCATGAATCATGATCCTAATTTATAGCCATTTGCATTCGGAATTACGTAACGGAAACATTAATACTCTGCAATGGGTGAGTAAGGTTGGTGAGATTTTGAGTTAGCGCATCTTGCTATCATAAATTGAAGATCAGTATCTTATTCATTCCTATTTGATTTTATTATCTTATATCCCATAATCTGCCTAAATCTTTGTGAATTTTAAGGGGAGTACAAATCACATGGTTCCACGTGACATTTTAGACCCCACAAAAAAAAAAAAAAAACTTGTTTCAACAATTATATTTGTCCTTCGTCGCTACAATCTAAAAATGATTTCACACGATGCTGGAAATTTTTGTTTGCCGTTCAAAAAATACGGGGACATTTAAATAATTCAAGCACGTTTTCTTACTTGCAATGGGAATACACGATTCGTTTTTTCAACTTCAATTCATAGAATTTTTAATTGGGAAGAGGATTTATAGACAATTATATATGGATTTTATAAGAGTTATGTTATAGGAAAAATGTTTGTGTTATATTATAGATATTCATTTTACGTGTCAGAGTTTTTTTTTTTTGTGGGTCCCACAAAATGTTATGAGTATATGAAATTTTGTCTGGTTATGTTAAATTATAGATAATAAACCCATTATATATTGCAGTCTTTATTTAAAAAAAAATTGCAGTCTTTTTCTTTTCCATTAATTTATATTAGATAGTGTTCAAGTCAATTTTTACATATTTAATTTAACTAATGAAGATTTTTTTCCCCCTCTCAAAACCAGACCTTTATGTCAAAACTATGGGATCGACAAAGAATTTTTTATAATCTTAATCCGAATAGTTTAAACATGTGACAATTCTTCTTGTTTACATCTACATCTATCACTAAGATGATCTCTAGAGCTTATTATGTAAATTACAGCAAAATCTGTTAAAAATCCTTCTTGAGTAAATTACTAAGAGCTCCTTTATATAGATGTTACAGACTCGACAAGTGCACTATATAAAATAATAAAATAAATAAGAGTATCATTCTCATGATGATTATATGTAAGGGTAAAATGTTTATGCAGTTAATGCAGATAAATTATCTGCATTTATTCTTAAAACGACGTCATTTTGGTATTGAATCTAAAAAATAAATAAATATAAAGACTATTATAACCCTGAAATAAATTAAAATTACAAAAATACCATGATTTACCCCCAAAACGATGTCGTATTGGGCTTACTGCAGATAAGTCTGCAGATAACTTATATGCAGTAACGGCAGAAAATGCAAACCCTATATTTAAAGCAGTAATTCGCTATTTATACTTAAGTTGAACAATTGATCAAGAGAGTTAAATGAAAACTAAATTAAAAGCAAAGCAAGAAAGCAATAATAAAGCTTCTTAACAATCAAGAAAATGAAGTTAGGATTTTGATTTTTCCATAATCTCCCCTTCATGTTCTAAATTAAAAACCTTAATCAAACGTTTATTTTTATGTAGACAATCGATTCCGTAACTTAATTAAGAAACAATTCTTTGATATCCTAATTCTTTACTCTCTTTAAAGAATCATAGTTTCCATGTTGTTCTTCAAAACAAATAAGTAGTACATTCAAGAATCATAAAGATTGCACAATTCCTATGTCTATCCATAGAATCCTACGAATTAATGATGAAAATAATGTTTGGGTACCAATAAGCTATTTGGGTACCAACATTTTGGTATCAAAGCACTTTCCTGGTAATCTTTGGATGGTGCTAACAAGAAACATTGATCACAAAATGGAGGCATTAGAGGCTAGAATGGTGGGAACCGAAGAGGGGATTCATCGGATTGAGTCAAATATGGCAAAGGAGATGAGGACGCTCCAAGAACTTGCAAGGGTGAGACACCAAGGTGGATCAAATGAGGGAGAAGCTGGACACCACGGTGGGCCAAACGAAACAACTCCATAAATAGTGAGGAATGAGAGGGGATGCATCAAGTGAAAGTTATTTATTTCATTGGCGATGACCCTTACAGATGAATTTTTCTAGTTGAACATTATTTTCGAGTCAATAGAATACCACCAGAGGAGCAAGTTGAAATGGCGGCGAAATTCTTGGAAGAAGAGGCTCTAAGCTGGTTTCAATGGTGGGAACCACAAAATCGCTTGGCTTATTGGACGATATTTTGTACTACGATTCTATAGTGTTTCCATGCCTCACCGTCTAGGAATCCATACGAAGCTTTGATAGAATTGAAGCAAACTAGGATATTGGTGGAATCTTGAAAACAATTTGAGGTGTTTTCAGCGCCATTGAGACATACGGACAAAAAGATAATGCAGGCCGCATTTCTGACGGGGTTGAAATTGGAGATAAGAGTTGAGCTCCATTTGCACTCACCAGAAGACCTTGGAAGCATGATGCTACTTGCACAACGCACTTAGAAGAGGAAACGAGTGCTGGATAGAGGAGACATGAGCTTGGGCCAAAATAGGTTTGGGTCTACTAATGGCAATGAGTTTGGTGGAAAGGTAGCATTAACTAATATGGGATCAAGATTTAGGGAAAGTGGGCCCGTTACTTCGACCCAACAAGCCCATACACTCACAAACACACAAACCCAGTCATATGATGCTAGTAACTCCAGTATAAACCCTAATCGAAATGTGAGGGGAACAACAAAACAAGGAGGAACGGCTCAACAGACAAAGGGACTAGTCAAAGGAGTGGACAGTCGCCGTGAAAGCCAATTCCATCGATTGACACTTGAGGAAATCACTGATCTTCGACGTTGCAACCTATGTTTCCATTGCGATGAACCATTTGGTCTGGGTCACGTTTGCCTAAACCCCCACCTGTTTGTCATGGTTTTGGATGATAGTACGAGGGAAATAACTGCGGAAGTGATTGAGCAAGGGGAAGGTGGCGGAGAGCCCAACGAAACTCTCTATCTCAACATTCAAAGTGTGGTAGGCCTTATATAACAGCCTGTTACGTACCGGAAATGTTATCATTGCATATGATATCAAGCGCAGTTACAATCACAGTAATTGAGTTAATTAAATTACGGGTAAATTTTTTCTTTTATTACATCATTACTTTAAAACAAAATATTTATGTAACCAATTAAAACAACGTCGTAATTGTAAATGCAAAACTCGCGGAAGCATACAACATACTAGTTATCATCTCTTTAAACAATACCATTGGTTTTAGATTTCAGAAAACACATTTTCAAAATTTAACACAGTGGTAATCGATTAACATGCTTGAGGTAATCGATTACCAAATGCTCCAGAATGAGACAGTAGCCAAATTTGGGCTCCCCTGTTTTGGGTAATCGATTACCTTGACATAGGTAATCGATTACTGAACTAGGTAATCGATTACCTATGCAAAAGTAATCGATTACTTTGAACACAGTGGCTCAATTTTGCGTCCTCTGTTTAAGGTAATCGATTACCAATAAAAAGTAATCGATTACCCTTCTGCAGAAATGATAGATAACAGCTTTAAAATCTCAAAATGAGTTATGTAACTTACTACTAACATCTTAATACTTAATATACATCTTACATAAGTACTAATGTAGGCTCTAGGACCTTCCATCATGCATTTTCATTATGTAATGCATCAATTATAATAATTCTCAATATCATAGCCATTTTACACATCAAATGGTCTATTTACAACACAAGTCTTCCAATGCCTCCAAAATACAAAATATGTGGCCATGGACAAGTCTCATGCTCACTCAAAATACAAATATCACAAGAGGCATAAATATACATCAATCACATAGACTTAGAATATAATCATGATACCACAAAAGCATGGAAATCTCAACATGCAATATGTTCACGATCTAAGTCCAAAATGCTAAATGTCACACTATGTGCATCAAATAAACTCCTCCAAAATGCCATGTTATCCATATGCACCTCATGAGCTAACACCACCACTAAGCGGGCCTCTTGCCCGAAGCTCCTCCATGCTCGCTATATCCTGAAATGATGTCCCCAAACGCGGGGTGAGATATACAAATATATCTCAGTAAATCAAGGGTACTAGAGGATCACTCCACCCCATAGCTCACTCAATGTGCAATAATAACATCATGTAAAAATGCATAACATTCAAAGTCACAACAACTGGGCACAAATCCAAGAACATCCACATAAGGATTCCGTTCAAGGACCTCATCATATAACTCCCGGGAATCTTCCTGGTGCCTCTCCCAAGGATGAGACGATCTCATGGCAAAATTCAACTGGAACTCCTCATGAGTCATATCCAGCGGAAGTCCCATGTTTGGATCATCCTGGCACCGCTCCCAGAGTCGGCCCCAAGGCAAAACCCGACCGGAATCCCCAAAGAATATCTCCAGCAGAAGTCCAAACCAACACACATCTACTGGCCAGAGATCACACAATTTCACACACAACATGCTCCAAGCATGTCACACAATCAAGCAATAATGCATGAACATACATATTCACACCATGTCAATAAGCACGAAATTCATCCACAACCTTCCACTAGGTGTGGTGGAGCACACAAGGGATTAAAACCCAAGTTTCAAAGGTTTACCTCAACTCTAAGCACAATTGCTCCAAAACGTACGCTCCAAGTTCAATCCTCCACTATCGCGTCTGTGAGAGGCAACCTATATGATCAAAATCCATGACCATCAACCAATTGCAAACAATTAATCAATTCCATAATAATTATGACCAACAATAATACCTTAGGTTCAAAGGTCATCTAATAATTTATTCAACTTTCTGAACCACTTGAATCATCAATCTAACTCACTAATCCACCAATGCATTAACCATTGATTAAAACCACATTTTTCACATCATTTTCCTTTAATTTTTCTCTATGGTTCGAATTTCCCAATCAAGCATACACCAAGACTTTCAATTCAATTTAACACTCAAACACATCTTTTAATCCTATAATTCATTCATACAAATGATCCATAATTCAATTCTTCAGTTTTACCACATACTAATTTCATAAAGTATTGGAATTGAATCACAAAATTTCCTAAGTTATCCAACAATTTCACCAATAATTTTTATGAGTTTAATCACTCTAACACATCATTCTAAGCCACTTTTATCTAATACACATTTTCCATGTAAGCTCTCTAACCATATCAACTCAAGAACACATACTCTAGGTCACCAATTTCAAATCCACAAAATTAAACACCTACAAGTAGAGCTACTCACCAAGAATCAAGGCCAAAGGCTCCTCCACATAATACTCAAGCAATAACTCAAGCAACAACTCCAAGAACACCCATTTTTCTCCAAATTTTTGTGGAAGTGGGTGGTGGTTTTCTCCCAAAATAGTGAGTTTCAAGAGTGGAGAATGGTATGGTTGGGTTTAGAATGTCATTTACTTAAACTTTGATGTGCAACACTTTGGGTTTTGAAGATGATTTGATGATGTTTTGGTTGGAAGAAAGTTTAAACACCAAACCCTCAACAATGGGGAACTCCACGGGTTGGAGAGGAAGAGAGGAGAGAGAATGTGATGGAAATTATGCTTTTCAAGACACTTAAGACCCCAAAGTGGGTCCCACTTGCAAATTCACTTTAATAATCACCTAATTTAAATCACAAATTCTTATCCTACGTATTTTTCTTGTTCACCTCATATTTTTACTTCCTAAAAATACTGATCATAATTTCACACTTATCGGTACAATTATACCACAGTATTTTACACAGGTAAAGTCTCTATTCATCAAATTTTCTGAAACTTGCCTATCCACTCAATTTTTCGTCCTGGGTCCACTTCCGGCATTATTTTTATCATTTTAGATCTTCTACTCAATTTTTCACGCCTAGGGTAACGTGTTTAGTAAATTATCATTTTTCCCTTTTACGTATTTTGGCCCTAATTTCAGGATTTTTACTAATCCTACCCTTTTAACCAGCATTATCACATATAATCACGCATTTAGAAATATAAGGTGCTATACCTTACTTCTAACCGGTCTTTGAGACTCTGGGGGAGATTGGGGGCCACCAAGTGTTGGTGCTGATTGACATGAGAGCGTCTCACAACTTCATTGGTGAGAGCATAGTGGATGTCTTGGGATTGCCTTTGTTCAGTTCGAACTCCTTAGAGGTGGAGGTTGGAAATGGATATCAAGACAGGGAAGGGTTATTTGAGAAGGGGAGACACTCAACCTACCCACCATGTCAGTTGTCCAGGATTTTTATGTGCTAAACTTAAGGATGTTGATCCGGTGCTGAGTTTCACTTGGTTAGAAGAATTGGGGCACACCCAAGCTAACTTCAAGCAGTTGTTACTTCGAATTCCTTGGAAAGAGAAAGTTGTAACATTGAAGGGGGGATCTTAAATATTCTGGTAGCAAAGTGTTCTACAAAGGAATGACTCGTTCATGGCGAAAGAATACTGAAGGGTATTATATGGAGCTGTGGTATTATGCTATGGAAATATCGGATCCACTGATAGATTTTCCCAATCTCAGAATTACTTCTACTAGTATAAAGAAGTGTTTCAACCACCTTTGGAGCTGCCACCACCAAGGGAATGTGACCACAATATAATATTGAAGCCTGATGCAGAGATTTCAAACATATGCCCATATTTTTATCCTTATTACTAAAAGGAGGAGATCAAAAAATTTGTGAAAGGGATGCTGCTAACTAGGATGATAAGACCAAGTTCCAGCCCTTACTCAAGCCCATTGATTCTGGTCAAGAAGAAGGATGGGAGTTGGAGATTCTGCGTAAAGTACAGAGCATTAAACAAGGTAACCATCCCTAACAAGTCTTCTCTTCCAGTAATTGATGAGCTCTTGGATGAATTACATGGGGCTGGAATTTTCTCCAAATTAGACCTGAAATCAGGTTACAATCAAATTCGTATGTGGGTCGAGGATATAGAAATGAAAACTTTTCATACGCCTGAGGGACATTACGAGTATCTCGTAATGCCCTTTGGTTTGAGAAATTCCCCTTCTACTTTCCAATTCTTAATGAACACTATTTTCGAGCCATATTTGAGAAAGTTCGTCTTAGTATTCTTCGACGATTTCTGGTGTGTAGTAAGAGTATGGAACAACATGTTGATCATTTAAGGGTGGTATTAGAAATATTGAGGAAGAATTATTTTTCTGCTAATATAAAAAAATGTATGTTTGCAAAAAAAGAGTTGGAATATCTGGGTCATCTAATTTCCCAAGATGGAGTGAAGGCTGACCCACAAAAATTGGTGGCAGTGCAAAAGTGGCCAATTCCTAAAATCGAAGGGTCTTAGAGATCTGTGCACCAAAAGGTAATTGTGAAACGAGGATGATTCGATAAGCATACCAATATATCAGGTCCTAAATCGCATCCACATAAATCCAATAGTTCCTACAGTAGGTACAGCTGGAGCTTTTTAGGGGTAGTTTGTTACGCGGATTTTATTTGGTAACCCGGGAAAGCAAAGTTGGGAAAGCTTTTATGCCATGTTTGATACCCAAATAAAGGAAACTTTCCTGGTAAGAATAATGCCCATTTTTTGCTTTTGTTTGTAAGGTTATGTACGGCTTAGGAATGGGGAAGTCTATCAAATATGTGGAATACTTTGTTGCCCGAAGATGTGAAACACGAACCGCGAAGGAAAGGACCAAAATAACTTTTTTGTCTCAAATTTTGTGATTTCAAAATAATCAAAATAAGGGTAATTTTGATATTTATTTTAACATTCCCATCAATATTTTTTAAATTACCAAACATAGCATTCGTAAAATTAATTCAACTTTTCTGACAAATTTTTGATCAAACAAATACCTTTTAACAATTTAGCACAAAAAATTATTCCTATCATATTTTCTAAAATCTTCATTTTCTGATAATTTTTTTTTTTTTTTTAGAAAACGTTCTTTAAGGCTTTGTTTGGGAGTTTGGAGGGGAAGGAAAGGAAGGGGATCCAAGCGGGAGGGAGGGGAAGGAAGAGAAGGAAATTGGAGGGTATTCCCTCCCCTTGTTTGGAAGTTAAAAAATGGCAAGGGAGGAAAATGAGGGGTTAATGAGATATTTTTACCATTATACCAAATTTTAAAATTAATATAATTATTATATTTTACAAACTAAATTAAATTTAAAATTTCTAACAAAATTATTTATTTACTTTTCACAATATTAAAAAAGATAATATTTCTTATAAAATTTCTACGCTGCAATCTACGAAAATTGTCACAAATTTTTTTCATCGGAACACTCTTCGTCGAAAAGCGACGGAAATTTTTCTCCGATGAAAATGTTTATAAAAATAAATTTTCTATCGAAATTTAGTTTCTGGCAAAAGTTTTGACGAAAACGATTTCCTCCATGAAATGCTTTAAACGAAAAAAAATATTTCGTCAAAAATTGTGACAGAATGTTTTTCGTTCAAAATTTTGATGCAAATGTGTTCTGAAGAAAATTTTGCCGGAAATTGTTTTGTCAAATATTTTGAGGGAAATGTTTCATTTGAAACTTTCGACGAAATTTAGATTCTGTAAAGAATTTTGACAGAATATTTTTTCCGTCAAACATTTTAATCGAAATATTTTTCATCAAATTTTTTTACGGAAAAATTTTTTGTTGAGAATTTTTGACATAAATGTGTTCCGTTCAAAATTTTGATGGAAATATTTTTTATCAAAAAATTTGAAGAAAATATTTTCCATCGAAAATTTTCGATGAAAATGTGTTTCCTTAAATATTCAACTGAAAGTTTTTGTCAAAAAGTTTAGTGAAAATATTTCCGTCGAAAAATTTTGACGGAATGTAAATTCTGTAAAGAATTTTGATGAAATTTTTTTCCAGCAAAAATTTTCGATGGAAATGTGTTGCATTGAAAATTTTGATGAAAATATTTTTCGTCAAAAATTCCGATGAATATGTTTTTTATGAAATATTTTGACGAAATTTAGATTCTGTAAAGAATTTTGACAAAATAAATTTGCCAAATTCTTTTGCAGAAATGTTTTTAATCTCAAATTTTGATGGAAATATTTTCCGTAAAAAATTTAGACGTAATTGTTTTACGTCGAAACTTTTCGGTAGAGATGTGTTTCATCAAATTTTGGACGAAAATATTTTCGTTGAAAGTTTCAACGAAATTTAGATTCGTCAATAGTTTTGACTGAATTCTTTCCCATAAAAAATTTATGTCAATGATTATGACAAAATCTTGTTTCGTCTTTAGTTTTGACGAAACTTTTTTGACGTATGTGATTTTCATCAAAAATATCATCACTATTTTTTGACGAAATATTTTTTTTCGATAAATTTTGTTGGTATTTGAGACTTTTCTAATAATGTCACGTTTAACAATGATTCACATTTATGTAGTTTTTATATTTTAATGCTAAGGGTAGATAAGTAATTTTTAATATTTTCCTCCTCAAACCCCCAAATTGGGGGAACTTTAATTTTAGAAAGAATGAGGGTTTTGGAGGGTTTAGTAAAAACCCTAAATTCTTTCCCCTCCTTTTTTTAAACTCACAAACAAGGGGAGGGCTTACTAAAACCCTCCCTTTCTTTTCATTTCCCTCCTAAAACCAACATTCAAAGTCTAAGATTCAGTCTGTTTCCTGGTACATGCATTAATTGATCATGCAAGCTCCTAGGGATACCACACGCTGCAAACCACATGGCTTGCCAGATTGGGAATCAACTTTTAGAAAGATGCCGAGACAATTATTTTGCATTAATCATGGAATCCACAACTTTTTAGAAGTATATTCATGATTCGTGAATCAGGTGAACATTTTAAAGAAAATTAAAAAAGAAAACCCACGAATCAGATCAGATATCACCTTCATTTGATGGGTTTTATGTTTATTATGTTGTAGGAAAAGTGATTGTATAATATTATAGAGATTCATTTTGCGTGCCATATATTTTTTCTTTTTTTTGTTTTAAAATGTATGGGCCCCACAAAATATTATGTGTGTAGGAAAGTTTGTTGTGTTATATTAAAGGAGGGAATGAAAACCCTTTCATTAATTACTTGTCTTTCTGCGAATCAGGTGCACGGATATCAAAAGATATCGTCCTTTTATGTGTTGCATATGTTACCACTACAGAAAAAAGAAAAATTGTTTTGATAAACTTGCGCTTAGGAAATTTTAATTAAGACTAATTAAACTTAGCTGAATGTGACACGTTTAGTTCCCACTCCTAGGACAAAGGAAAAACACAAATATTTGTTTTAAAATAATTGAACAGAAAATTATAATGCTGATCATGAACATAAATTACTTAAGTTGTAGAAATATAGAATAATTTATAAAACAGCATAAGTAACTCCAGTTAATATCTGTAGCCTCGTTAACATGAATTTTATTTAAAATAAAATTAAACTCTGGAAAGTTGCGTTAAGATTCGAGCCTCCGTATATTGTATAAATATAGCAGAAGATCATGGCCTCTAATCGATGATTATTTTTTATCTTATTTTATGCCATAACTAAAATTTGAATCATAATTATATATGAAAGAGATTATATTTTATAATTTGTTTTCTAACTTTGTTATGATTAGCAATTCTCGGCAAAACGACCATAGTACGAATATTTGTGGAATGTATCTCTTGATCAAAGCAGTTTGCAAATGATCGACCGTTGTAAGGCAGTCAAACGCGTTAGAAAATTCGACGGGATCACTCCCGTCACCAATCATGCCAGGTCAGCTCAATCCCGTCACCTAAGGTGACATATACCCCCAATCCCGTCACATAACCTACCATGAACCAGCCGCACCTGACACGTTTTAATCCCGTCACAAAGTGTGGCAGGAATGGGTGACCAAACCCGTCACCCTAGCTGCCATGACCCAGCGGCACCTGACGCCAAACTTTGCCAAAGGGTCCATGGTTCAAACAAAAATATCTGTAAATTTAACTCAGAACCAACCTGATGTATCCTCTCTCTGACCACTAGCATATGCCCAGTTAACTTTGATAGGCTGCCCAAATCTGCAAAGCATTAAATTAAAATTAGAATGCAAATCCAAACCAATCAAACACAAATGTAAAGAGATGGCACTTACAGATGCCTTCCATTAAGAGATAATATGGCAAGAGCAGCAGATCTTCGATCAAAGTAATGAATGAATCCATAGGATGACTGCATAAAGAGGCACAAGATGTCAAATATAAAGCTCCGCTTTTAGCTAGTACTTTAAATCAATAAATTAGACAAAGTTAGACAGAGACATCCCGTCACAAAGTGTGGCAGGAATGGGTGACCAAACCCGTCACCCTAGCTGCCATGACCCCAGCCCATCTTTGGACCCATTTACTCCCGTCACAATGTGTGGCAGGAATGGGCGTGCAAGCATATATTCCCTGCCAAAAAAAGAGAATATATTCGTCTGTAAATTGATGTTAACGAATTGATGTTACGAAATAACAAGTACGTGACGATCAGTAACAAGTACAAAAGCATTTCTGAGGTATAATAAGTGGATGTTGGTCCCGTTATATATTGTTACGGGAATTGATTTCTAAACTGGGTATATATACATCCACCCGATCAGAGAATGAACTGCTCAAGACATGTGGTAGTTTATTTCTATTTATGTAGTTAAATGGCAGTGACGTTTTGTTAATTTTATTTTCCATCAATTTGCATTGTGAATTTTTTAATGTTAGTTTTTTAGTGTCTTGGTTCTAGTCATCACAATGCTTTAGTTTGGTGCTTATTGCATAAAAACACAGTTCTCCAATGGATCCATTTCGTTCATTTATATATTATAATGGTTCTAAAATTAACGGTGTAGGCGGTTTGAGCTTCGAAGGGGAAAAGCGAGCAATGTATATTGTCCGAGGCTTGTCCATTGAAGATCTACATGAGAATATTCGTAAGAAGTTGAAGTTGCAACAAAATCAGGTAATATCTTCTATTACGGGTAAAGTACCATGTAAAAATCGCAAATATGCAGCTTTAGAAATATCTGATGATGAGGACATAGACATTTTCCTTGCAACATTTGTCCAAAATTGTACTACGTCTCAATTTGTTGAGTTATACGTGGATATTGAGACATCAGAGGATTTGTAAACACCGGTACGAGGTCTGGACCTTAACAGTCAGACACAAAATCCGTTGTCATCAATATTGCATTCCACACAGTCAACTGTTGCAGATGGACAAGAAAGCGAGTATATGGTACATGTTGAAATTGACAATGAAGAGGTCTTGGATGAGGACGACGAAGAGGAAGAGGAAGATGAAGACACTCTATTAGCTAATGACCATGATCAGAATGATAGTGATGCAGGTGATGATTGTGTCCATAACGATAATCCCATATCACGTGAGACTGCTATCCCTATGTCTAATATTGCGGTTGTTCCTGCAGCATCAGGTTATTTACTATTTTGTATTATTAATTTTTTTATTTTTTATTAGTTACCATGTTTTACCATATTTATTTTAATGTTTGTATATATAAAATCTCATATCACGTGACACTGTTATCCCTATGTCTAATATTGCGGTTGTTCCTACAGCATCAGGTTATTTACTGTTTTGTATTATTAATTTGTTTTTATTTTTTATTAGTTACCATGTTTTACCATATTTATTTTAATGTTTGTATATATAGAGGTGACACCATTCTGGGATGCAATTCCACATTATGAGGCTGTTAATTTCGATTACCCTAGCGAAGACATACTGGATGTTGAAGGATTAGGGCGAGCTCCATGGACAAGAGGTGACGAAATGTATGTGAAACAAGAGTTTGGGTCTAAGCGTGATGTCCATGCCGCTATAAAGCATTACTGCATGAAAAAGCATCAAGAAGCTGTGGTGGTTGAGAGTACTACAACAAAATTGTCTATGAAATGTCGTAAACATGAAGAAGGCTGCAATTGGAGAGTAAGGGCAATTAAACCGAAGAATAGCAGCAACTGGGTAGTAAGTAAATGGGACGGAGAACATTCTTGTGTCAGCACAACCCTTTCGCAAGACCACAGACAACTAGATTCACAGTTCATATCTGAGCAAATTCTAGGTACCATGCAATCTTTAACTATTGCAACTCTCAGTTCATATTTTTTTTAATATTGGGAATATGGATATTAATCACTATTAACGAACAAGCTAATAATGTAATGCAGACATGGTGAAGGCTTCACCTTCGGTGGCCGTTATCCTTATTCAAGAACGTGTTACTGGCTTGTTTGGATTTAATGTTTCTTATAGGAAGGCGTGGAAGGCAAAGCAGAAAGCAATTGCTAAGATTTACGGTGATTGGGATGATTCATATGCGTTCTTACCAAGATGGTTCGGGCACATGTTGAACTTTTCTCCCGGGTCTGTTTATCATATTCAACATGAACCGTATATCATGAATAGACAAGTTGTTAACGGGTTCAGGGTTTGTCAACGTATTTTTTGGACTTTTGGTCAATGTCGCGAGGCGTTTAAATGGTGTAAACCAGTTCTACAGATCGATGGTACACATCTGTACGGAAAATACAAAGGGACATTATTGATCGCAACAGCCCAAGACGGAAACAATGAGTTATTGCCAATTGCGTTTGCGATTGTTGAAGGTGAAACCAAAGAAGCATGAGGATCTGCGTTTGAGGATCTGCGCCTAGAAACTCATACCCAGCGTCCTTATAAGGCTCCTACACAACCTATAAGAAGCATATATTAGTTGACCAGATACAACTTATTACTTTAATGTACACAACAAGCAATGTCCTTTCAAACTTCTTACATTATTTCTTCCCATCTGATCAAGCTCAATGCGATAATCTTTCAGCTGAAATTGGCGTCTCCGCAAGACGACATTATTAAACCTACAAAATATAATACAACAAATAATACAAATAAAATAAGAGAAAACCATACAAAGCATTTACAATCTCAAAGCACAATGAATGTTTTTGTATACCGTCGTCCATAGTGATCAGTTGGTTCACTAGGCAATGGGATGGGTGGTGCTATGGTGGGAAATCTGCTCCATGCCCAAATCTGTAACAACAAGGTACATCCCCCCATATCTTTTGCCCCCGAAGATGTGGCCTGACATAGCTCACGAAAAAGTATAGCGAGAACAGCAGACCCCCAACTATATGTACGAGTATGCTCAAAGTCCCCAGCTAAGAATTGAATGTATCGACAAGGCACTACTGAACTGGACTTGTCACACATCAGAAATCCTCCAAACAGACGCATCAGATAAGCACGAGTGTACCTTATCTGACCCTCGTGAGTAGCTGAATGGTCGGCCCAATTACCCCAATGATGGGTCAACCAACTCATCTTAAGATTCCCTCCGTCCAAATCCTGTTCGAGTGGAGACATTCCCATGTACTGCTGAATAACCTCCTGCCAGTTCCCATGCGTATACCCAGAAACAACTCGACCCTCAGTTGCTAACCCCAAGATGGCCTCAACATCCTGTAAAGTAACAGTCATTTCTCCTACGGGCATATGGAAGGTGTGAGTCTCCGGCCTCCACCTCTCAACTAGTGCAGTAATAAGCCGATGGTCAACCTGCCATGAAAAAAATTAAGAAAACAATATAAAGATCCGAACTTGTTATTGCTAACGTAATAATTACAAATAAATAAACAACAATCGTTTTGACAATAAAAACATACCGCTAATCGCCTCATGCGAACCGTATGCCAGAAACCTGCACGCATTAAATGTTGCTGCAAGTCTATAGGGATGTCGTCTGGGTTATGCACATCTGGGTTATCTTCTTGTGTGCGTCCCTTACCCTCTGATGCACGTCTCACTCTCAAGGACTTTAAATGACCTTCGTTCCAAACGACCTGCGATCTGTGCGACTGTTGCACGGCCTGATCCAGTACACCCCATTCTTTGGGACCAGGGTCAATGCAGGATCCATGACTAGCCATTTTACTAACAACAATTTATAAAAATAAATCAATAGACATAACTGTCATACAATTAAAATAGGCTTGTCCAATTACTATTTCATCAATTATACCAACAATACTTTCCGTTATAAATTACCACAATTTTCAAACAACATTTCCATGGCCTTGTTAAATTAAATATGCCACATAATAATTAAAACACTAATTACAATAAATATTTACTAATTACATTCTTTATTGAAAAACAAAATAGAAATTACACTAATTATAATTATTATAAATTTATTATAACACAATTAGTAATTAAATTTTACTTTATCATTTTAAATTTTAATTATCAATTTTACTACAAGGTTTCTATAGCATTGATAATTTAAATATGATTACTATATTAATAAAAAAAATAGTTGCAATTATTAATTAATAATTAATAATTACACTAATTATTATTTACTAACAGATTTAAACTATGTTAATTATAGATTACTTTACAAAAGCGTTGATAATTTAATTATGATTACTATAGCATTGATAATTTAATTATGATTACTATATTTTAATTTAATTATGATTACTATAGCATTGATAATTTAATTATGATTACTATATATGATTACTATATTTTTATTATTTATTTACAAAACAATTTTATATTATGATTAATATTATATATATTATTAATATATATATAATAAGGATTACTATTCAATACTTTTACAATACAACATTTTAATTTACAAAACAGTTTCTATAACATTGACTATTTAATCATTTATTAATATTTTAAATTATTTAAATCTTTCTTTCTTTGAGTTATTTATTATGATTAAATCAGTATTGATAATACAACATTTAATAGGATTAATTGCTATTATAAACATTATAAGAATATTAACAAAAAATTACTAATTATAATTTTAATATTATAAGGTATGATATCATCCACTTTATTTTCATTTTTATGGTAAATAAGGTATGCTATGTAACAAAAATGTATGCACAATCAATATCACTACATGCTCTAAAAAATACAATAACAAATCATGAATTCTACCATTTGCAAATCTCACGTTCTAAACTCATAAATATATGATAGTGAAGTGCATTACTTTTTAGGTCTAGAAATTACAATACTACTAAATGTCACTCTTTTAATCTACAGCAATTAGAATAATATTAATCTAATGCAAAAATAACAATTTTTCAACTCTTATGAAACAAAGAACCAAGAATATTTATATAGCCAAAAGATGTGGACATACCTGTAAGAATGATGAAGATATATGGAGCTGTTTGCAATTTGTCCGCGCACGAGGAGAAGCAAAGCAACAGGCAGAAAATGAGAAATGAGAGAGGAGGAAGAAAGAAGAAAGGAGGAAGAGCTCGTGTCAGAAGAGAGGAGGAAGAGAAGAAGGAAAGAAAGAAGAAAGAAGAAAGAAGAGAGGAGGAAGAGAAGAAGGGAAGAAAGGAGGTGATCAGTGAAAGAAGAAAGAAGAAAGAAGAAAGAAGAAAGAAGGAGAGGAGAAGGAGGGGAGAGGGGGGTGCGCAGGAAGGGCAATCCCGTCACCATCTCTGGCGGGTTGCAGACCCGTCAACTCACCTCTCAGCGTGCAGAGTCCCGTCGCCTGCAGTAGCGTGTTCCTGGCAGAGTGCCGTCACCTCCTTCGCCGCGTTCCAGCCACGTCAGACTGACGGTTCCAGACGCGTCAAGTCACCTGCAGGATGGCAGAGTCCCGTCGCCTGCAGTGGCGTGTTCCTGGAAGAGTGCCGTCACCTCCTTCGCCGAGTTCCAGCCACGTCAGACTGCCCGTTCCAGACGCGTCAAGTCACCTGCAGGATGCCAGAGTCCCGTCGCCAAAGTTGGCGAGTTCCAGCTACTTTTTTCCACTCCCGTCACTGTAGTATACAGCTATAATCCCGTCAGTAAAACTAACGTCTTTGACTGCCTTACATTGGACTTTCATTTGCAAACTGCTCTGATCAAGAGATACATTCAAGAGATGTTGTTACTATGGTCGTTTTCCCAGCAATTCTCACTTGATGTCGTACTATAATTGTTGGTTTAATTTTAATACAATAATAACGAAAATGATTTTTAAGATACTGTAAAGCAAAAGAATTGGTAAGTATAACCTGGGAGAAATTATATTTATAACTGCTTTGTTATAGTTGGATTAAAATTAAATCAATGGTTCTCATATGTTATAACCATTGATTTAATTCTAATCTATCAATAATAAAAAAGGTTATAAAAGATTATAAGTATAATTTCCCAAGTTATGTATTTATTTTCGAATACAATGGAGGCATTAAGATTTAAATTTATGACCTCATACATACTACATAAACCCTCACTTTTTTTTATTTTTTTGGAAATAAACCCTCACTTATTTTAATATAAAATATATTAACTCAGATACATATTTAATTATTAATCTTAGAGTTACAAAAGAAAGTTGTCTTATTTATACAAAATTTTCTTATTAGGTAGCGTCATATTTTATCGATTTAATCATTTATTTCAATTTTAATTTTCTAATAAATTAAAAACTCCCGATAATAAGTTTTAAATTAAGAATTTATGTATACATAAAAAGAAAGGTTATACTTACAACCTATTTTTTCTTTACAACCTCTTATAACTAATACTTAACCGTTGATTTCCGTCAATCAACGGTTAAGATTTTCACAAATAAAATTTATTAATTAATTATTAATTCACAATAAATCTTAACCATTGATTGGCGGAAATTAACGGTTAAGATATTGGTTGTAAAGAAAAAATAGATTGTAAGTATAACCTCTCCCTTAAAAAAATTAAGAATCTAGATTAAACATAACATTTAGGAAAATATTACTCTTCTTTCACATGAGGTAACTTATTTCATTTTCTCTCACTTCGATTTTCACACCCCATCTTTTTCTTCTTTTTTCTTTATTCATGTAATGGTGGGACCCACTCATTTTCTCTCTACCACATAAAATAACACCCTAACATTTATATGTTTTGGAAAAATTATTTCTGAGAAATATTTTCTTTTATCAATGACACTTCGAATTCAAGCTTTTGTAATGTGGGCCCACCATGATCATGCATATTCAGGAAGTTCCCCCTCTTCTCTTGTAGTAGGAGAAGTACATTTCCCATATTTTTTATATATTATTATTAAACATGTTTATATTCCTTTGCCTTTTTTCTTTTGGGAAACATTCCTATGCCTTTTCAGTACATCATTATTTAAACTAATACTTTACAAATTATTTAAACTTACATCCCATTGAATCACGCTTCCTGTACATTTCTATCAGTCTATAGTTTACATCCACTCACCTGTGTATTTTGTGGCAGAATAAATGAATCATAAAACGTGTGAAAAAGTATAGAATGACAGACTAATCAAACTGCAAGATCTCTACAAATGTGAAATTATAAGTATATAATTAGGTGTCTACAAATTCAAGCTGCCATTCATTTGTAAATTACAAGTGTAACAAGAACATTTGGGCACGTGATAGAATAGACAGAAAAATGAAGAATATATGCATGTGAGTTGCTACTAGATCTCTATATAATAATAAAGGAGACATCTTGTTTTTTTAACATATTGTTTTTCTTCTAAACTAGATTGAGCCGTTCAGCTATTGCTGAGGAGGTAATAGATTTCATTTTTCAGTTGGAATGTATGAATGATAGAGTAAATTGGTATTAGTATCAAAATATGACAATTTTTTTAATTTCTTTCAGGATCTTTGTTCCTCAACTTGCTTGCAAGTAACTGAAATAAAACTAATGGAAGAATCGTGGACTAGTTGGCTATGTGATATGGTAAAATTCATATTACACCATAATGTTTTCGAATCAACATATATTTCTTTACATGCTTCCTATTTTCTTGGAATGAACTTTAGCTCAACTTTTCCTCTGTTTTTCCAGGAAGAAGACGATTTCATCAATCAATCAGACAAAAACTTTGATGATGGAAGTTTAGCATCTCATTACCAAGATATAGCCAGTGCCCTACAGCAGGAGAACCCGCAAATGTCTTTCTCTAGTCACTGTTCTTATGCCACCTTCAACATCGAAAACACCAGCATCGTTAACAATTCTTCAGTGACAGAGAGTACTTTAGAGAGGCCTTCTAAGGTACTCAATACTTGCAGCACAAACTCACAAAAAAGGGGTTCTTTTCCCTGGTCCTACATTCTTTCGTTTGATAACCCGAATCCACCATCAATAAAGGTTGAATCAGCATTGAAGCCAGAAAGCAAGGTTGTGAATCATAAGAGACCTTTGCCTTCAAAGAATGAACTGATGAGACGCGTTGTGAATCCTCACCACACACATGATCACATAATTGCTGAAAGAAAAAGGAGAGAAAAAATTAGCCAGCTTTTCATAGCTCTCTCAGCCCTTATTCCAGGCCTCAAAAAGGTTCGTTTTTTTCACTCATTGTTCAAACATGTTACGAAGTACTTCAACCCCAAAACCCAAAAAGTGTTCGGGTGATTTTTTTAATGATTTATATTATTCTTTAACACATCCTGTCACATAAAAGAGTTTTGAACTTGAAGTGTGAGTTATGCACAAACTCAAATTTTGGTTTATATTTTGTGCTTTTTATTTTAATTCCACTTTAAAGTGGGGGTGAGAATCGAACTGATAGCATATTAAGAACCACTTCAATCCAAAACCTTAGGTTGTCGGATTAACTTTCTAATGATTTATATTAATGTTAAGTGTGTGAGGACTTTTGAATGATTTATATTAGGAAAAATATTTTCTCATTTTACATGAGGAATTGAATTCCCATATGTTTGTGACTCTTTAATTGCGTGCAAAACTTTCCTTTTCTTTTTTCATTTTTTAATAAATGTCGGACCCACCACTGATTGAGTCACAACATCAAAATTGAATTCTTATCCAAATGATAAAATCAAACCCCTTTATATTAATACTCAGACAAGCTAATTAATATTTGTATGTACTAAATTATTAATATTTGTATGTAGATGGACAAAGCTTCTGTGTTAGGTGACGCTATAAAGTACGTGAAAGAACTCAAGGAGCAAGTGAAACAAATGGAGGAACAGAGCAAAAGGAGAAGCGTAGAATCGGTGGTGTTTGTGAAGAAATCTCAGCTCTCTGCGGACGAGGATGTCATCTCAGATACATCCTCAAATTCCTTCGATGGAAACTCCGATGATCCATCGAAAATAAACCTGTCACTGCCAGAAGTTGAAGCACGGGTGTCAGAGAAGAACGTGCTGATTCGAATCCAATGCCAGAAAGAAAAGGCAACGCTGCTTAACATATTTAGAGAGATTGAGAAACTCCATCTCTCTGTTATCAATAACAGTTCATTTTATTTCGGTTCCTCCGTTCTGGTCATAACCGTCATAGCCGAGGTACAATTTTTATGGCTTTTTGAATTCCGTAATTATTTGTCAATTTAATTTTCTTAACAAATTATTTTACCAATTTAATGCAAAAAGCATCGTGTGCATATTTAAGTCACACATTATCTTCATAAATAGCTTATGAAAAGCTAGTCACGAGCGTGCCTGCAAAATATGCAAGGAGGAGTGTGCCACGTAAAACGTGTACGAGACTGATGCCATATTTTTTCATTTCAAAACATGGCAATCAAATCTTTTTTTCAAAATAATGCAATCATGCATTGATTTTTACATAAATTGCATATATAGTGATGCGCAGTCTATATATAATTAATGGGAAAAAATATTTCTAATTTTGTTTTAAGGAAAAATATAATATTATTAATTTTTCTAATTTTGTTTTATATGGGTACACAAATTAGCTCTATTGCATGAGAGAATTTTCTCCTATTGCATGAGATTAATAAAATCTTTGTTTTATAAGGGTAAAAGTCCTTTTTTATTTAAATTTAATGTTTTTCATATTTCAAGAAATAAAATTATTTTGTATACATGTTTTTTTCTCTTATCTTCACATAACTTTACATATATAAGATAATTTTATTTTCTATGACACGAGAAATATCAAAAAAATTTATTTAACTAAAATTATCATTGTTATTATTATTATTATTATAAGGAAAATATAAAAATTATGTTATAGGAATGACATTCATTCCTGGAATAAGCACTTGATTTCATATTCTGATAATATATAATTTATATACTGATCTTGTTTTCTTAAGCATGAACCCATACTTAATTTATGTGTAAAAAATATTCTTATTTTGTGACATTACAAAAAGTGAATCCTTATTATAAATAAAAAAACAGTTTAAACGTTACTTCCACTATTATCGTTTAAAGTCACATCGGACTCGGCATTAACATTATTTATTTTGTTTTGGTGGAAATCCAGATGGAGGGTGAGTTCAACATGAGCGTGAATGAGCTAGCTAGAAACATCAGAGTAGCATTGATGCAATGTATGTAGGGTTCTGTGCGCAGCAGTGAGCTATGGTAAGACCATAAATTCAGTGTAATAAAATTTCCTAATTAATCTCATTTTTGCTGTTAGCTACATGTAGTTAGTTGAAATAGTTAGCGACGTGGTTGGGGGAAACGATGTACATGTAATAACGCTGGACAGGTTGAGGTGGGTGGGAGCAATCCACGTGTATTACATCCAGTATGGTCAATTATTGGAGTTTGGAATTTGACTAAGCGCGCAAAAGGTTTACACAATCTTGGAAACTACGAGTAGCACACTATTTTTTTACTTATTTTATTTTGAAGAATAATATATTTCTTTAACTAGCATTCACTATACTTAATAAAAAAAGCTAATGCTTTAGTTTCGTTAACTATTTAATTTTTTTTTAAACTCAACAGTTTAATCCTCGGAATAAAAAATATGGTGCTGGGTGAATCAATTAGAAAACCAACAAAAATATAAATGTTTATGATTAGTTCTTAGACTTTGAATAAATTTTTATAATTTAATAAAAGTCAATAGAATTTTAAGGTCTGGTAAATTTGTTAAAGAAATAACAATACAGTATTGAAAAATATATTTTGTTTAATTTTAAAATAACATAAATGTTGAGCAAAAACTAACTTGTCTAATAAGTTTATAAAAACCATTTATTGAACGGAACTCTATTATTTAATGGAAAAAGCGTGTATCATTTTAAAGGATATAAAATTTTGTCATTTTATATGAAAGAGAGAGATAAATCATGGAAGAGAGAGTAGGGAGAAAAGTTTTAAAGATGGGAGTTCTACCTCTCTATGAGAGTGAAATGATGTAAGGTGTGTTATTTAAGACGAGTCATATTTTTTCCTTAGGTAAGGTATAGGGGGAAAATGTAGCTGAAGGAGAGTTTGCGTAAGTTAATGATTGGATACTATATCATGGGACAATAATATACACATCCCTTATTTAAGAGAATAAAATTTAAGTAAAACACGATAATATTATTTCTGAAGAATTCAATAATGCCTAAGATTATTTTGTTTAAGATTGTTCAAATCTTGAGAGCAACAGATCTTTAAGTTCACTACTTGCTGAAAAATAACTTAAACAATCGTTAATACGAGTGCACTCCAACACTCCTGTCCAACCACGTCTATACGGGATTGAAACCCAAACGGCCCAACCCAATTAATCAAGCTATTTTTATTTGTTTTTACGATAACTAAACAGTGATATTGTCGCTAAGAAAAATAAAAATTAGGAACAGTTGTTTTACGGGCCGTTTGGTATTAGGATTGGAAACTGAATTTTTCTAAATTTTTAATTTTTGAATATTTTCGTCATATTTTTAAAAATTGAGATTGTCGGATAAAAAAAATTCTCCTTTACCAAACGCCACCAACTCTCTGCACATGTTAAGAACCTTTCTGATGAATTATGATAGGGCTTTGTTTTTCTCTATTAACAGAAGGAGAAGAATTTTGGTGGTCCTGGATCATCATTGATTCAGTAGTCCAAACCAATCAGTATGAGACAACTATTAAAGAGAGAGGAGAGAGAAAAAATAAAATATAAGTTTTTATACAAGTGTCACTCATTGAATGGAATAAGAACCTTTCTGATGAATTATGATAGGGCTTTGTTTTTCTCTATTAACAGAAGGAGAAGAATTTTGGTGGTCCTGGATCATCATTGATTCAGTGGTCCAAACCAATCAGGATGAGACAACTATTAAAAAGAGAGGAGAGAGAAAAAATAAAATATAAATTTTTATACACATGTTAATGAATTATGATAGGGCTTTGTTTTTCTCTCTAAGAGAAGAGGTGAATTTTTCAAGCAGACAGTCAAACACGTTTCAAGTGGGCTCCACGTGAAGAAATTTTAAAAAGAAGTTATAATACCTAAATCAATGTATTTTTCTATAACATGAGAAAGTATTTCTATATAATGAAAAAAGAAAACAGAAAGAAGAAAAACACCCCGGCCAAATCAAGAGCAGCCGTGTTGCGTTTCCATTTTCAAAAATAACTTTTGTGTTTCAAAGAAAAGTACTTTTTTTTATTAAAAATTTACTTAAAAACTGCCCGTTTTAAAATAGAAAATTGAGAACGTCTTTGAGATGTTCTCCAAAATTGATCCTTTTTCTTTTATACAGTTGTAAACTTGGAAGTTGGAATTATACAACTTCAATAATCCTAACTATCTCTTTTGACACGAATCAGAATCCCCGGTATCTTCACGGGTTCGACTCTTTGAGCCGCCTATGGACTAATCCAGAAATTGGGTGCGAGTCCAAGGATTACGGTACTTATGCCCCTCCCCAATGTTGGTGGGATTCGAATCGAGGTCCTCTCCTACCACTCAATCCCCGTACTACCAACTGATCACTACACTTGGGTAATAAAGTATTTTTTTGTACATTTGAAATATCAATTTTAACGCATTAAAATTCAAGTAGAAATAGTATCTTAGAGACAATATATATATATACCATCCCCCAGACTGCGTATTCAATTTGAAGCCATTCTTCGTGTGCAACATTTTCAAGACATGCCATTTATTTCGATTACAAGCTAACCAAGATACAATCATTGTTGAAGGATCAAGCATTGAAGTTCTTGGGTTCAGAAGCTTCTCCGATGGAAGAGTGCGGTGCATGAGCTCCATGGTGAAGACATTTTTGTTTTGTAGACACATGGTCCTGTTTAGTTTTATAATTATCGAAGTACGCAAAACATCAATCCCCTTCTCTTTTTTATTCTACATTATTCTATCCTCGTGTCAAACTCTACTTAATTAAACTCAAAATTAAATGTAGTGTCATGGATGTTGACACCAACCCAATCAAATACAACATTTATCTCGTGATATAACCCACTTTATGTTTTGTCCTTATTATCACACGTAAACGAAGCAACATGCCCAAGATTCCATTAAGATTTTGAAATCTAACGTGTAAAGTTAAAATCAAAACGAAATCGATAAACGCGTATTTTGGAGGTGAGGGAGCTGGTTTCCTATAAATAAATCGTTTAATTGCAGTAGTTTCAGATAACACCAGCTCAGCTAGATTTGTAAGTGCAGATAATCAAGAGATATCAGCACATGACAGAAGACACAAAAAAGTTGGTGGAAATGTTTTTTTTTTTCGTTAAAAAGGAAAAAATATTTGTCTTTTATATGACACAACTTATATCATTTCACTCTTACAAAGAGGTGGGACCCACACCTTTATTTTTATTTTTTTTTCAACTCTCTTCTCCTTTATCTATCTCGTTCTCTCACTCAAAATGACCCAAATTTATATACTTTAAAATATAACACACACTTTACCCTTAAAAAAAATTGGTGTAAATGTTTTAAGGTGTAGGATATTCCTACTACACATTTTTTCTACTACCACTCCACTACCACTTTAATCATCATTGTATTCAAAAGTTATTTTTTTTCTCTCTCTTCATTCAACTTTTCCTCTAATCCAATGGTGATTAGAGTGGTAGTGGAATGGTAATAGAAAAAATGAGTAGTAAGAATATCCTAACCCGTGTTTTAAAGCCTAAAACGGCCTATTTAACGTGTTGGATCATAAAATAGTTATATTGGGCTCAATTGTATTTTGATAATACGTTCTTTATGACATAAAATTGGTGTTAAGAATTCCGGTGAGAGGCGTGTAAAGAATTATTTCAATCCAAAATCTTAAGATGTTAAGTGAGGGTCTTTTTTAAGGCTTTATATTATTCTCTAACACGTCCCCTTACGCAAGAGTCCTTTGAACTTGAAGCGTGGATTATTGCATAACCCAATTTTCTTATGGTCACTTAAGCTCTGATACCATATAAAAAATTACTACAACTCAAAATCTTGCTGAGAATCCTTGTTAAGGCTTTATATTATTCTGTAAGAAGACTTGAGAGTTTTTTTCCTCCAATTCAATTTAATTAATCGAATATATTGATGGAGAATTTAAAATAAAAAAATTAATTAACTATGATTCAAAAGTCTCGATGTTTTAATCTCTGACTTAATTTTTAAATCGTAAGTGTAATGATGCACGTTGAATTTGGTGTCACTATTTTTATGATATTTGGTTCCTTTTTTCTTTTTCTTTTTTTTTTTTTGCAAGAATTTGTAGCACCCAAAAAGATATTCATGGTAATTACCAAAAAAAATATATATATATATTCATGATAATACTATTATCTATTCTCCAAAAAAAATGCACAAATTAGGATGCATTAGTTGGTGGAATATATTACTGTTATTAGAGTTGATGACCAAACACAATGTCACAGTTTCGTCATTGCATTCCAACCAAAAATAAAAACCGGATTTCCTCTTTCCATCACTTGTTTGCTGTCAAAGCTTCAAAATGCACGAAAAAAAAAAACAAGGCAAAAAAATTAAATTATTTTTTTAATAAAATAATTATGTATTTATTGCAGTTTTAGGAATTATTATGGATTTACTGCACAATGTGACGCCCCTTTTGGGCATCACATGTGGCTCTCAATTGAGGCGTCTCACCCTAAGTGGAGACGCCCAATTTGGACGTCTTTCGTGAGGTATTGACACGTGTCACGCAAATTTAACATTTTAATAGTAAAACTTCTAAAGGCATTAACTTTTGACTAGGGTATTCAAATCATTCCACATAACTTTTCGAGATTTACGCAATGACTCCCCATTTGATATATTTTATTTCTCACAAACATAATTTAAATTTAAATGTCGTTTATGAAAACATTTCTGAGGTCACTGTTATTCCTTATAAGTCACATCAGATCACGTTTTTTCATGATGACAAAGTGAAGGGAACACGTCCTTGCACCATACGTTTCCTACTTCCCATAAAAACGCCAGGAAAGCTAGCGTGTTGAACTTGCCAAAACGTCCCTATAGCTCAGCGTTATGCTCTTGTCATGCACTGCCCCATGTAATGAAATGACATGATCAAAGAAACAGTACCAATAAGGATGTGTTGAGTCATCCCTGTACCTGACGTGTCGAGCCTAGATTTACTCAAATCAGATTCAGACGACCACTTTATTGTTCTCATTATTCTCCTTTGTTTTTTTTTACTCTTTGTGTTTATTTTTGCATTTTTTTATGTTGGAACAGTGAGATAAGTACTAGTTATTATTGGGGAGCTGTAGTTGTCTCTATTACTAAGAATTAATATAATATTTTGTCACATTTTAATTTTTCAAATTATAATTTAACTTTTTTATCCATTAATATTTTGTCACCCTAGCAGAGTTGAGTGTTTATCTTTCATTACCATAGTTTAAATTTACAACAATAGTTTCATTTTTTTACAAAATTGAACTATGTTTGTGAGAGATAAAATATATCAAATGGGGTGTCATTACGTAGATCTCGAAAAATTATGTGGAATCAAAAAAAGAATTACCTGATTTGGATACCCGAGTCAAAAGTTATGGTCTTTAGAAGTTTTACAATTAAAATGTTAATTTTGCGTGACACGTGTCAACACCACACGAAAGACGCCCAAACTGGGCGTCTCCCCTTAGGGTGAGACAACTCAATTGGAGCGTCACATTATGCAGTAGATCCGTAATTATTCTCAAAATTATAATAAATGGGTAATTATTTTATTAAAAAGCAATATTTTAAATTTTTTTCCCTGGAACAACGAGGATAGTAATTTTGAGATGGAAATATTATACTTATTACTATGTTAGCTTTACTACTCTTATTATTTATTTAGTTATCGTTTGATGAATTTGAAATGAAGGGCAATTAGTATTTTACAACTGTTAATTTCAAAATAATTTAAAGATAATCAATTAAATAATAAAAATAATAAGACAAAAATAATAATAAATATAACCGCTCGCGAACTATCATTAGATGGCACCCATCATCTCAACCTAGACCGGACAATCTTGCTTCTAAATTTACAAGGGCAATTAGTATTTCCCTTTTTTCATAAATAAATAAATATAATAATTAAAAATAAAAATAATAAGACAAAAATAATAATAAATATAACCGCTCGCGAACTATCATTAGATGGCACCCATACAATCTTGCTTCTAAATTTACAAGGGAACAACGTTGCTTTCGATGTTTTTCATAAATAAATAATCCACTTCAAATGAGATCAAGGTTGAAATTGCAAATTGAATTCATATAGTCATGACTCACCATCTATTGGACATATACACAAGCAAACTGTATATTTGGGTAAAGTGCTTAAGCGTATATTTATTTGAATAAAGGACTTTAGACGAAAAAAATAAGAAGGATAAATGATTCATTTTAAGTATAAATTTCCTTATATGAATTTTTTTAAATGACATGATTTATTATTGGCAGATTGATCATATAATATAATGCGGCGATTTTATTTACCATCATTTTAAATTTATTATTTTTACTATCTCTTTAGTTATTATTAGATTAATTTGAAATCAATGGCACTTAGTTTTTTTCTTTTTTTAGTTTCTCAAGGTATCCTTCCGTCGATAGCCGAAGATTAATCATTTCGAGTCGGGAGATCACATTAAGTGGGTAAACATCTCCCCACAAAACTTTTTCCATATACACGGCCTGAAATCGAACCACTGTCAGCATGCTTAAGGAACTCAGTTATCTACCGTTGATTTCAAATAAATCCAACTATAACTAAATATGTAATAAAAGTAATAAGTATAAAATTGTGATAAGCATAACTTTTTTTCATAAGTAATGATAGTATTATTAAAATAATATAGTTTACAAATTGTTTACTAAAAATGATATAATTTGATTTTTTTTGCCCATACGGATCCCATAAACATGACAGATATTGTGATCATATACTCATTTTTAATACATGCGTCATATTTTTGGGGTCTGCATGCTAGAATATGATGAAATTATATCACTTTAATTAATATATTTTTTGGTGAGGAATTAATAATTTTTAAATTTAATTATTTTAATATATTTTTATAAATTTATATTATATTAATCAATTAGCCATTATCATTATATAACTTTGCATGTTTTATTCTTTTTTATAAACAATCCATAATTAATTATTTCTTATTTAAAATTTTATATTCAATTTTTCAATTAATTATATAAATTTTTATAATTTACTTGTTTCCTTTTAATCTAGATTTTTTAAATTCTACTTGAATTAATTATATATACATTTTTTAAGATATTTTTTTAATTTAAACTTTTTAAGTTTATTCAAAATTTAAAATCTTTTAATGCAATGCTTAAAATATTATATATACATATGCTTAAAATATTTTTAATGCAATGCCGAACACTGTTGGACCTGCATAAACAAAAAACACAACTCTTATTTATGAGAGATGTTGTGGGATCTCACAACTTCCGTACCCATTTGTTAGTAATTGTAAACCAACTTATTGTTTTTAGTTGTAAAGTTCAAAAGTCCATTTATTTTAACATTTTGTGTATGTGAATAAAATACAGAAAAGAAAAGCAGGACAACTTACTACCTATCTAATCACCATTGAATCAAAGAGAGAGAATGTTAAAAAGTTTTTGAAAAAAGAGAAATTGTTGATCCAATGGTGATTAACAAGAGGTTTAATTAATTATTCTTGAGATACATAGCAAACCAGCCTAGGAATGAAAGTTAATTAATGTATGTAAAGCAGGACAACGAAAGAAAGTAAAAAAGAAAAAAGAAAAACGCGTCTGAAAGCAATAGAAAAATGGGGTCAGAAAGATGCAAACAAGAGGTTTAATTAATTATTCTTGAGATACATAGCAAACCAGCCTAGGATTGAAAGTTAATTAATGTATGTAAGTGCTGCTTTGGAGGGGAAAATAAGCATTTCCTTAGTCAATAAGCTTAACTAATGCAATCTTCGATATTTTTTCAATTTTTGTTGGATCTTTTCTTCTTTGAAGTTGTAATGACACATTGCATGTACACAACGTATAAACACAATCAGGGCTTGGGAAGGAGGAAATATATATATGGGTTTTATAAGAGTTATGTCGTAGGAAAAGTGATTGTGTTATGTTATAGAGATTCGTTTTGTGTGTCGGAATTTTTTTTTTTTTTGCTGTGGGCCCCACAAAATGTTGTTTATGTAGGAAATTTTTTTGGTTATGTTAAATTATAGATGATAAACCCTATATATATATATATATATATATATATATATATATATATATATATATATATATATATATATATATTACTTAATTAAGGTTTAAAAAAGGTAATATAAATTAATTGTTGACAAAATGCGGTCACGTGGTACGGGCAATATATGCAATTCCCCTTTTATCGGAGTGAACAGGGGCAAGGGTCTGGCATCCACATTGTCATTCATGAATCGCGTTGATCTATTGGCATCGTCAGGTCCTCTGGGTCAACAAACATCTACACTTTCTACTCCTCTCGAATCCTGTTATTTATTAGTTTCTAATTTTTGTCAAAGCTTCTAGAACGAAAAAAGCTATATCAACAATTGGGAAATATCTACGGTACTACTGCTGTATTATTCATTCAGTGCATCTATCCAATAAAAATTGAGTAATGATTATCATGTTTGTATAGTAAGAAGAGAAAATTATATTTTTTATCCAAAATATCATTTATTGAATGACAGATGTACCTACTACAAATATATAGAAAAGGATTCCAACAGTTGCTAGAAAGATTTTATATGCAAGGTTAGATACCCACTTTAAGTGCCTAGCATAAGAGAAGTGATATTAGGATCAAAAGTATTTTAACAGATTCGATCTCTCAATTCTAACTGTTATTACTTATAACTGGTGAAAAAATTTAATATATTATTATTATAATAAAAAATTATGAAAATATAATTGTTTTAAATCAATTTATGAATCTATTGCATTGAGTCCCGCTTCCCGTGGGCGCAACAAATCGCGTTCCACACAAGTGCAACTTGTGCAAAGTCGCGCTCCATACAAGCGCGGTTGGTCGCGCCCTATCCAAGCACTACTTTGCACCATTCACACGTTGACATGTGGCACAAAGACTAATATTTTGACCGTAAACATAGAAAACAACAGTTTCCATAACTATTTTACAAAATAGTTTTAAAAACAAAAAAAACCAGAATACAATCAAACAGACCCATAATTTCCATTGATGATAACAAAACTCTCATGGTATTTCTAAACATATTAGATACAAATAATATTTCTCTATCACTATGTAATCTCATAGCATAAGTCACATAACCTCATATGATAATTCACACAATAACGGGATAAATATGTATGTGTATGCAATAAATCACATAATAGCATGATATATAATTCAAGTAACAAAAACAAAATATAACCAAAATATTGTATGTTGGTTTTCTTGCTTTCTTATTTTGTCTTCTTTATCATGAAGATAAAGAACTTTAGCAAACAATTACTGTATATATTTACTATTACTCTTTTCATGATATCCTCTCATTTCTCCTTTTTTTAGTTACTTTTGGATATTTTAACTCACTACAAGAAAAAAAAATCTTACTAGTGACAAATTTTTATGAAATTTCGTCACAAATTCCCGCATCGCAAGTTTATTTGTGACAAAATTTGATTATTTGTGTATAAAATTGTCTTTTGTGCCAAAATTTATGACAAAAATTTTTATCACAAATGAATTTTTTTCTTGTAGTGATTTTGGCTTAGAAACTCTATCCGATATTTTGGAAGAAAATAGAAGATTTCAGTTCAAGTGAGGAAATGTGTTTTGTACTTGACAAGTGTACCAGTCATACAAGTAATAAAGAAGTGAGTAGAGTATCGTTCCTACGAGAATTAGTGTTTCAAGCACTAGTTCACTATTTTTACTCAAGTTTAACAATTTGAATGAGAGATTTAACAATAAATTGTTTAACAATTAAATTAAAAACAATATCAAAAATGCAATATCAAAAATTCAATCAATCAAGAAACACGTAATTAGGGATTTGATTTCCCCTAATCTCCTCTGTATGTTTCGAATTAAAACCTTAATTAATCGTCTTTTCATTCATAGACTCATCACGGAAAATACACAGAGACCGAGAGGAGGAATCCTGTTGCGGAGTGTTAGAGCACTGAGGAGCCAAGACGACATCACACTAATAGAGTCTTGGGGAACTATTTTCTTTTCTATTGCTTTTGAATTCAGTATGCTAGGCTAAACTTTCATGTAGTTAGGGGTAGATGGAACCCAATTGAATCATATGTTTTGAATTAAATTGTCTCTGAATTCTTTTCTTTTTATAATTGATAAATTTATCTGTCTTTAATGCTTTCTATGAGTTTGCTCCTTATAGATTGATTTAGGAGAATTGTATGACAATAGGGATGTTGGTGCATGAACCTTGATTTGATAATTTTATCACAATTCTTGTGATCTAGGGATAGAGATAGGGTAATTGTGTAATCCTTAAATTCTTGATCTTAATCCATTTTTTCTTGGGGATAATCGGGGAACTAGAGTTCTTTCAAGATCACATAGATTTAGGGTAACAAGAAATTGAGCCTTAATTAACTTAGATCGAATTGATTGGCATTATATTAAGAACAAGTTCTTTGACAATTTAATTCATACCATAAAGACTAAAGAGGAGATTGGGGGAAGTCGAAACCCTAACTATGCTTGTTTTTAATCTTTAAATCAACTCATCTTCTTGATTGCTTTTTAATTATGAAGGTGCATGTTATTAATTGTTTTCCTTTTAATTCATTTTCCTTCATCTAAATCTTGATTGTCCAACTAAACCGCGATTAGCGAACTAGATCTTGAAATCAATTCTCGTGGAAACGATCTCATATGTCGGTACACTTTTATTACTTAACGACTGGTGCACTTGTTGAATCGCAACAATATCACAAAAACTTGTCATGACAAATGAAACACTACTTTATACAAAAACAAAAAATTAACCTGCTTGTTGACCTACTTTAATCCAACTTAATATAGAGCGAGTTAAGTTAGATTAACGAGTTGAAATATTCAACACAACTTAACAAAATAAATAAGTAAAACGAGTCGATCGGACAAGTCAAGCTCATTTTGGCATTTCGACAATTGAGATCCCATCAACTTATTGAAGGATCATTTATACGTAGATCAGTAGATCACATCCCCTTCTAGTAGGGGTGTTCACGGTCTGGATTAGATCAGTTTTGTAAGCAAAAATCATCTGATCCAATCCCTTCGGTTTGATCATATTATCATCCATTCGATTTTGATTTTTTCTCAAATCCGATCCGATCCGATCCGTTTTTTTCAATTTGGATTGGATCAGTTTCGGTTTTTTGAAAATACTGAAATCTATTTCATGATTATTGTGCAAACACATATTTTGTATATATTGGCTTTATAATTTTTTTTTGAAATACAAAAGTATTAGTAAATTATAATATAGTTTTTTTTTTTTTTGCAATGAGATATAAAGCTCTAAAAGATAAAATTTTGTTGATGAATGTGACTAGATTTTTTCTTGGGTTTAGTTGATGGGTTAATGGGTCTTGGGTTTAGAAATTTTTAGGCTATGATTAGGGAAAAGCCCAAGTAGGTAGAGGGGAATTAATATATTGGATCAGTTTGAATTGGATCGTTTTCATGAACTCATCAAAAAACTGATCTAATCCAGTTTAAAATTTGCGGTTTTTAATAGGATTTCGGTTTTTTGGATTTCGGTTTATTCCCCCTCACAAACTCTATAATTTTTAATATTTTATATATATAAAAAAATTTCTGTAGTTTTTTAGTGCCAATAAAGTCAACAGGTAATAAAAATATGACCACATATAATTTTTCAAACAATGTTTACTTTTAAAGTCATATGTTTAATACAATTTTTTGAGGAAGATTATATTTATAATATTTTTTTTATAATCTCTTATAATCATATCTTTACACCGTTAATTTTCACCAATCAACGGTTATCATTTATTAGAAATTAATAATTAATTAATGAGTTTAATTTGTAAAAATTATAACTGTTGATTGGCGGAAATTAATTTTTTAAAATATGATTGTAAGAAGTTATAAAAAAAAAAGTTGTAAGTATAACCTATCAAATCTTTATATTTTTTCCTATCAAATTACTCCCAATTCACGGATACAATAAAATCCAACAGGTAATAAACAAAGTTGCACACAAGAAATTGAAAAATAATAAAATAAAGATGGGTTAAAGGCAGAGGAAGAGAATAAAAAAAGGAGGGTTTGGGGATAGAGGGATTTTGCCCGGGATATTAGCCGGTCAACTCGTTTCCGTCTCTGAATGCCCGCCCTTCAATCACAACCTAAACCCATACGGGCATGTTTGGTGCACACCAAACAGGCCCCTCGCAGACACCAATAGTAGTCAAACGCATGTTATTCACGTGTTGTATTCAATCGAAGCGATGACATCCCTCACTGCAACTTTCAATATTTTTGAATTGATATCTATTATTACAATATTACGCTACCTACGATTTTGGCTAACATGTAGTTAATAATATTTTATGGAGGCAATCATTAATCAAGAAATATTATGAAGGCCTTACTATCATCGTGACTATACGTTGTTGACAAAATGCACCAATGAGAAGAAAAAAAATACAACAGTTAAATAATGTTTTATATTAAAATTATGATTCTTTATTTGAAAACACTAGTTTTTAATTATGAACTAATTAAACTTAATTCTTTCATTTTATATTTTATAATAGACATGTGAAAATTATACAAAATTATATTTTTAAGTGCAGATGCAACTATCATTTTGCTATTTACTCCTCCTATATGTAAGTATATGTTCAATTTTTATTTTGTATATTAATGCCTTCGGTGAGATTATATACTGAACAAGGTACGTCGGGGTTTAAACAAAGATAAAAAAAAAAAAGTTAATAATGCAGTTCAAAGAAATATATATTGCAAGCTCTACATTTACTAGCGAGACTGATTTCCAACATGCTCAAAATCTATGTTTGTAAGATATGATAAAGCATATTGTTAAAATATTTGACATTGATAATGTTTTTTATTTTTATTTTTTCTGTACAATGATAATGTTATTATTCGAGACATGTGGAGAACTTATTCTATCGTTTGAGAGAATTCATAACTTTAAGTACCTTATGAATTAAAAAAAAAAAAAAACTTTAAGTACCATATTAAATTTCTTTATTTGTTCGTAAGAACTCTAACCCAGCTTATGGTTTATCTAGTCCTTTCCTTATTTTCAAATTGCCCCCAACATGTCGGTCGGCTCTCAATGAAGACTCGATCTCATGAAGAAATATTAGATGAGAGAGTCTCATGACTTAATCAGTATCAATTTTTTTATTAATTCAATATCGCATATATATAATAAATATTTTATTAAAATTTAAATTCTAAAATAATAAAAGGTAGATTTATAGTTCTACCCATAAATTCACTAACATATTGACACATTGTTATTTATGATTACCTCTTTCTTTCATTATCTCACGTGACCCTAAAATTACACCGTTTTAGATTAGAGAAAGAAAAAATTGATTTGTTTGGCTTAGGTGTCTTCTCTCTCTCTCTCTCTCTCTCTCTCTCTCTCTCTCTCTCTCTCTCTCTCTCTCTCTCTCTCTCTCTCTCTCTCTCTCTCTCTCTCTCTCTCTCTCTCTCTCTCTCTCTCTCTCTCTCTCTCTCTCTCTCTCTCTCTCTCTCTCTCTCTAGTATAACACGATGCATCTTCAACCACCTCGTTCGTTTTCTATCAATGCTAAATCCGTAGGTTATCATGTTTAAGGACTAAAATCACTCATATATCTAATCAAAAGCATGAAAACATAGAGTTATTTGGCTAAAAAAATATGGAGTTTGAATTATTGACTTATGTGAATGATTTTTGCTTGTTTTGTAAGACAATTGAGTTGAATTGGAGCAATGGAACCATGGTTAAGTTAAAAAGACTTAAAACCGATAAATGAGGAACAATCATTTAGTGAAAATCCCCTAAAGTTGTCTTTCGACTAATTTTTCGTATCCAAGATGATGAATTTGGATCTCATTTTATTCATAGAAGTTGTAGATATCTCTTTTATCTTTCCAACGAGACAATGATAATATTAATTGGACGAGTATAGCTCACGTTATAGCAAAAATACAAAACCATATTTTTGCTATCAAAATACCACGTTTTGGCGCATTTTAATGCATTCCAGCCCGTTTAATGCTCAAGAATGACCTAGTTAAGGTGCATTACATGGTTTTCACCCAAAATAAGGATTTATATACCTATTTAAGCTAGTTTTCATGAGTCTTTTACATAACTTGACACAGGAGACATAGTTTTCATCGAAGGAGTGAGTGTTTCATGCTTTTGATATGGAGATGGGTTGGAATCGAGATTACACTGGAAATCTTAAAGATTTACCGCTCAATCACATCAATGGAGTTTGGGGAAGCTTTCTTGTGTTCTTGATTTCACCATCGTAGTCTATATTTTCTTTATAGTTAAGCTAGATGGAACCTAATTGAATCTTTATGTTTCTGAATTAATCTTTAATGTAATTTTCCCTTTTTATATTGAATGAATGTGTCATTTCTTAATGCCTTCAATGAGTTGTTCTTGTAGATTGAATTAGGATTTATATATGACAATAGGGATGTTAGTATATGAATTTGGTTTGACTTATTCATATTAATTTGTATGAGTTTAGGAATAGACATATGAATTGTGCCATTTTTATGATTCTTGATATTAATGCTTAAATCCTCTTGAGAAACACCAAGGAATTAGGATTCTCTTAAGGGAGTAAAGGGTTAGGGGTGTGCATGACAACCATTCTATTCCCTAACACTATTTCTGAAAAGAAACAATTCTTTTTTATTTCTATGTCTTGGAATAATTTCTGAAAAAAAAATGTGTTTGATAACATGTTATGTTTTTCTTCCAAGAATGAGAATTGCTTTTGATAACATAACAAATAATATAATATAATATAATTCCTGTTAAGCATAATATTTTTTTTCATATTACACTTTCTTTTCCATATGGTTTGGTGGTGGCGGCAGTAGTGGCTGGGGCGACGGCGGTAGTGGTGGTGGTTGTAATGACATGGTGGTGGTGGAGATAGCAGTCGCTGCGACAACGGTGGGGGTAGGTTATGGCGGTGGCGGTGGTGATGGTGGTGGTGGTGACGGCAGTGACTGCAACGATGGTGGCGTGGCAGTGGCATGGTGGTAGTGGTGACGGCAGTGGCTGCGAAGATGGTGCTGGTGATGACATGGTGGTGCTGGAGATAGCAATGACTGCGACGACAGTGGTGGTAATTGGTGGCGGTGGTAATGGTGGTGGTCGTGACGGCAGTGCTTGCGATGGTGGTGGTCGTGGTGGAGGAGGAGGTAGCATGGTGGTGGTGGTGGTGATGACAGTGTCTGTGGTGATGGTGGTGGCGGCGGTATGGTGGTGGTAGTGGCGGTGATGGTGGTGGTTGTGGTGATATGGTGGTGGTGATATGGTGGTGGTGATGTGGCGATGAGTGGAGGTGATGGTGGTGGCGGTGGTGGTGATGACAGTAGTTGTGGTGATGGTGGTAACGGCGGCAATGGTGGTAATGACATGGTGGTGGTGCCTGTGGCTGCAACGACGGTGGTGGTAGTTGGTGGCGGTGGTGACGGAAGTGGCTACGACGATGGTGGTGGTGGTTGGTGGCGGTGGCATCGTGGTGGTGATTGACAGTGGTTGCAACAATAGTGGCGGTGGCATAATGGTGGCGATGGTGGTGGTGACAACGACAGTGAATGTGGTAATGCTGGTGGCGGCGGCGGTGGCTGCGACAATAGTGGTGGTAGTTGGGGGCGATGGTGGTGATGGTGACGGCAATGGCTGCAGCAATAGTGGCGATGGTGGTGGCGTGGTAGTGGTGGCATGGTGGTGGTTGTGGTGATATGGTGGTGGTGATGTGGCGATGGGTGGAGGTGGTGGTGGAATCGTGGTGGTGGTGACAATGACATTGGTGGTATGACGACAACGACGACAATGGTAGTGGTGGTCGTGTCGAGATAATGGTGGTGGTGGAGAGTAATTGAGATAGACAAGTGTTTCTCATTTTGTGCCAGGGAACAAAAAAGCAGAAATTTTTTGATTCTTTTTTCTATTCCCCAGCACAAAAATAAAATTGGTTCATCCCGGGAACAAAAAAATAAACCAGTTTTACCAAACAAGTTTCCTATCCATTTTTGTTCCCGGGAACAGAAATTAAAAAAGAATTGGTTCCAGAAAGGTTGTCATGCACACCCTAGAATGCCAAGGATTGGGTTTTAACTAATTTAGGGGAATTGATGGCAACATAAAAAGGGCGATTAATTAAGGTCTTAATTCCAAGCATAAAGGGAAAACTAGGGGAAGTTGAATCCCTAATTGTGTTTCTTGAATGACAACTAATCCAAATTTTACCTTCTTGCTTTGTTATTTAGTTTGCTTTTATACAGTATTCGTGAAATTTTGATTGTCCAGCTTAAGCGTAAATAGCGAATTAGTGATTGAAATTCTAATCCTTATTGGAACGATCTCGTATTTAGTACACTTTATTACTTTTACGATCGTTGCACTTGTCGAAGTCGCAACAATCAAAGTACAGCAACAACTACCACAACTAACACTTTATCTTCGTCTTTCTCTTAGGTACTTTTCAAAATTCATGTTTAAGATGACTTTCTCTCAGTAATTAGTTATTTGACTTATTGCTCTCACATCACATATGTAAAACTCATTATTTTAACCTAATATTGACCTGCTATATGCAAGATAAAAGCCCAAACTCATAAAGGCCCAAAGTGCCCATAAAGTACCCCTGCGACTTGGCCACAAAGGAAACCAATCCTGTGTAGAAAGCATGGATCTCCTTGGCCAGCAAGCCAAAAGTGACTTAGCCTAAAAGGAACCATCATTGTCGAAATCAGCAGCTCAGGAAAGTTGGCCACCACTTGAACCCAGTGAATGAAAGGCAGCTTATGCTTGCGACCACATGTACTGAATAGGCTTGCCCACCAAGGAATAGCATGAGAGAGGCCACCTCTCTCCACCAATGAAACTGAACATCGTCCTATGAAGGGCGATAGGAAACAAGATGCTCAAGTAATATAAATACAAAGGCGCGCATTTAACCCAGGTATGATTTCTCTCTTTGTATAATTGAACCTCCTTGAATACTAAATTGACTTGAGCATCAAAGTGCCTTTGCAGGTCCCCCTCCCCCTCCAAAATTGCTTTCAAATTTCCCAAATGCGTAAAAGTGTTGGGAAAGGTGGTTGATGATGAATTATGGAAGAGTGGCAAGAATTTATTTATTTTTTTACTTTAATCCAAAACGGTGTAATTTAAGGTTATATGAGATCAATATTATTAAAGCCGAATCGGTCATCGACTAAGTTGGGGTATCGGGTCAATGGATCACTGGTCCAATCGCATGACCTGGATAAATGTATATAAATTTATAATTTATACTCAATTATATAATAAATATTTTAAATGGTGCAATTTAACCAACAATCTAATGTAGCCTAAAGGTAAATACTATGATTTATATTCCCTTAACAAGTGTTCGATCCCCACTTGTTGCAATTTGTTCGAACCCTATCAGATGCAATATGTGAAACATTTTGTGTATGCATCAGTGTTATTAAACCCGAATCAAATCAACGTTTCCAAAATAACATCAAAATGGTATTAAGTATAACCACCCCTATAATGATATATAATAAAACTTCTTTATACTTATTAAAAGTTCGTATATATACATGGGTTTAATTTTTTCGTATTGTAGGAGATAAATTTTATCTTTTACACATACAAAAAAGTGTGTGGGACTCATGTGAGGAGAAGAGAGAAAGAAAAAAATATGAATCCACACATTTTTTTCAATATTTAATACCTTGAATACTTATTTAACAATAATGGTAGAAAATCCCCATTAGTTACCAGATAAAAATTATAACAATGTTATGGGAACATAATTTCTAGTTGCACAAAACATTTTTCCGCCACTGAGAGAAAATGAGAGAGATGAACCCATAAAATGATGAACCTCACTCTTTTTTTTCTCTTTAGAGAAAAGTTTTCTGTCTCGAAGACAGAAATCGTTTCCCCTAAAACTACATGCAAATTTATATTTATTCTTTTGTTCGCTTACGTATTTATCCCTCTAAAGGAAGGCTTTTTTGTCACGTAAAAGCCCTTAGGATGGCCCAATTTTTTTTTATTTTACCTTATGCTTATTTAATTTCACAAGTGAGAGACAGTGAAGATCGAACTTGTGACTTTATGGTCACTGAAAATTCTGAAACCATATAAAGAACCATTTCAATCCAAAACCTTAAGATGGTGGATGAGAGCCTTTTAATGGTTTATATTATTCTCTAATAATTCTTTTAATAAAATAACACATTTGATTATACTAATATTTTACGTTTCAAAATTTGTTTTCAACTCAAGCAGTTTTTGGCATTAATTTTTTTTTGGAGATCTTTCAATCTATTAATCACTTCACGATTAGTTTGATCTAAGGCGGGTACTGATATTGAGATTTTACAATTCTTTCAAAGATGATATTGGAAATAATCGAATATATATTCTCATTTCACCTAATCAATTCTCTAATACCAACTTAACTACCCTCATTTGATTTTTTTGGGGTTTTATTTATTGAGTTGGTAAATAACTCGATTGATTGACGTGGCAAACAACATAAACCTGATGAAACACAAAGCCTTGCAAGAACCCACAATTTGACCACACGCTATTAGTGAAGACATGGGAGCGCCCACATTCAAACAGTATGAACTAACCCTTGAAAATGGGATAACATCATATTCACACGTGTTTGTCAAGCCAGTGTGAAGCGTGTACGGTGTCTCCCTCTATAAAACAAGTAGGCACTTTTGTTCTATCTTGTTTCCATCCAACAACTTGAGGGAAAAAAAAAAAATACAACTATTCATCGTCTTGGCATTCAACCATTCTTCAATCAAGGTAACCTTCTCAGTCTCCATCATCAAAGAATTATTCAGATTTTTCATACCCCTTAGAAGTAGTGACACTTTTGCATTCCCAAAAGTAGGTCATCTTCTAACAACAAATTTTTTTTATTAGTTTTTGTTCTCAGCTTCAACTTCAGTTCATTTTTTGGGTGTGCCTCCGGTTGAAGTTTAATTTACTTCTCTTTGAATAATTAGGAAATTTCATTTCTAGAGCAAACAAAAAACAACCTCCCCTGACATAACTAGCTGAATCTATCGATATCTTACCATTTGGAGCGATTAAACCGTTTCATTAATTTAAGGTTCTTTTCCTTTTTCAGTGTTTCCAATACCAAAAGCAAGCTGAAGATGATGCAAATTTCGTCGAACAGTTACTTGCCTGAACTTGTAAGCACACTAAGTACTCAAAACAATAACCTTTTTAAGCAAATTTAATGCAGAACATAAACAAAAGTGCAGAAATTTGAATTCTTTAACTTACCCTTTTCTTTAAATTAACAGGGATTGGAGGACCCTACCTTCTTTCATCAATACCCGATAGATTCTTTTGAATACCAGCTTGATGATCTTGACTTTGAGTCCTTCTCTGCGTCCCCAGAGAGCCATTCCTCTCACAAGAACTTCAACTACGAAAGCACGCAAAACTCTTTCCCTGTTGAAAGACCAACCAAGCAACTCAAGACTGTGAATAGTACATGGAATAATGCTTACGGCAAAGACTTGATTGTTCCTAACACTTCTTCCTCTTCATCATCTCGTATTATTTCTTTTGAGCACTCCAATTCATCTTCAGTTGCTTCCCAACAATTTCACAAACTCGATGCTGATGTGAAGCCTAAAATCGAGACAGGGCGTGGTCAAACCTTGGATTTCACATCTGGGATTTCTCAAGGTACCTATGAGGACAAAAGTTTCCTAAACTATGATAAACAAGAGAACAAGGGTGCCCCCATCATGACTACCAGAAACCCAACCCAAGCTCAAGATCACGTAATAGCCGAAAGAAAACGAAGGGAAAAGCTCAGCCAGAGATTCATTGCTCTTTCGGCCATTGTTCCTGGACTCAAAAAGGTGTGTTTTGTAATAATTATCATTCACATTTATGGTTTTTGTTGAAATATATAAAACCATTAAAAAGCACTCACCCAGTAGCTTAAGTTTTTGGGTTGAATTTGTTCTTTACATGATATCAGAACATCGTGTCTCGGGTTCGATTCTCGTCGCCCCCATTTTCTTTAAAGTGGAATTGTGCATTGTCCATTTTTTAAGCCCAGTGGGCTCTCTCTCATGTGTGAGGGGGCGTGTTGAAATATATAAAATCATTAAAAAGCCCTTTCTCATTAGTTTAGCTTGAGCTTTTGGGTTGAATCGGTTACGTGAAACACACACTACATATCTTCTACTTCTTTAATTTAACTTGGTGCAATTAATACACCAGTTTCAGGCGTATGCAAATATATATATATTCTTAATTACAACTGAATATAATCGATGTTTGGATGCAGATGGACAAGGCTTCTGTCTTGGAAGATGCTATAAAGTATCTGAAACAACTAAAGGAACGAGTAAAGACTCTGGAGGAACAAGTTGCCGATAAAACAGTTGAGTCAGCAGTGTTTGTGAAGAGATCTATTCTCTTCGCTGACAATGATAGCTCATCTTCCGATGAAATTTCCGACCAGTCACTCCCCCAAATTGAAGCAAGATTTTCTGGTAAAGAGGTACTCATCAGAATCCACTGCGACAAACACAGTGGACGAGCGGCTACAATACTCAGCGAAATAGAAAAGCATCATCTCACAGTTCAGAGTAGTAGCTTTTTACCCTTTGGGAATAACACACTTGACATAACTATTGTTGCTCAGGTAAAAATATATTCAATACAGTTTGTAAAAAATAACCTTTAGTATTCTATGTGAATATGTTTTTCATGTTACACTAGACAAATTATCTCATACAATATGAAAAAAATTTAAGTGGGACTCATCCACTTTTTTGTGTGTTATATACGAGATAATTTGTTTCCATCCACATTTATGTGTGATAAGTACGGAGTTTGAATTTTCAGATGACTGTAGTGGCAAAGTTTTCTCTCTAAACTTTCACATATTAATCACATGGTTTGTGTTTTGTTGCAGATGAACAAGGAGTACTGTGCAACAGGAACGGATATCATAAGAAGCCTAAGTGATGCTTTGAGAAAGCTCATTTGATAGTGAATAACCAGTTCAAGGCATGTATGTACATTTGTTTATGTGCATGCATGACAATAGGAATAAACTTAGTTAATAATGACTTGTATCGCAGTGTTTTTCTTCACCCCTTTTTCGTCCATCATCTGGATTTTGGAGTGATTTATTGATGGCCTGCGATTGCTAGTGTCTCCTTTCATGTATCTGAGTTTACTTGGGTCTGTTCTGCAACCAAGTACAGAGTTCAACCAGAATATGCCAAAGTGGGTTCCTTCTTCTGTTGTTTTTGCGTAGTTGACTCATAGCTACGCTAATCAACTCAAAATGGCATTTCAAAATCTCTGCATATCTTTTTTTTTTTCCGTTTTTTTTTGTCAAGAGGGTTTTTTTTAGAGGATTTGACTATTCAGATAGACCTCTTTCCTCCCTTATTGACTTTGTGAAAAGATTGAAGATTGAAAGGCAATGTAGGGTGCACTTGTTTTTTTTGTATTGTTCTCAATGTCGGGGTGTGTGTTCCATCACCTCTGTATAAAATTCTTATGATTTCTTTTATGAGTAAATGACAATTTGTTGTTTGTTTCAAATATTTTGGGTACTCTTCGCTGTATTTCTTCAGGCTTCAGCTGACTATCAATTCACATTCAATTAAGTTACAATATCTTTATGTTTTTAAAAATAATTAAATAAATAGCCTCCACATAATCACACGCAATCATTCAAAATCCTGTTTTTTAATAAATGAATAAATTGATTTATTGTTGAAGTTGAATAAATTTGATGATTGTTGTTGAAGGTGGATCATGGGTCCGTGTGAGATTATTAAAACTATTGCAATTAAATATAAGAAACCACTTAATCCCACCCTAGATTAAGAGATATGCTTGCTAATCATTTAAACTGTGAGATCTTGTAATCATTTAAATACACACCGTACGCTTTTTTCGATGTAGCATAAAGCTTATATTATATTATTACTTCACCAGACCAATTTCTGCGGTTAAATTATATTAGTTAAACCTAATATATCAGCCTAACAGTGATTAGTCTCACTATGTTTGTGGGCAACAGATTAATCAGAAAATTTTATAAGATTGAACAAATTGTAAGTGTATTCTTCTTATATAACTTATAATTATTCATACGATTAAAAAATAAAAATAATATGGTGTGAGTTATATTTATAAATTTTTTATTTACAGACTACACTATGTACTCTCAGAAGTACACTAGGTTACACTATGTACTTCTGGGAGTACATAGTGTAATTTATAAAAATTTATAAATGGATCATTCTCAATATATATATATATATATATATATATATATATATATATATATATATATATATATATATATATTATGATTATTGAAACTTGTAAGAGCCTTTAATTGTGAATATTATTTGGGGAGGGTTATATTTACAAAGTTTTTATTTGCAATTTTAATTATTTTTATATCATATACATTTTACTGAAATACCCTTCATTAATTACAATAAGTTATACTTTGTAATTCAAAACGACATAGTTTTGGTGTAATTTGTAAAAAAAAATTGTAAACAAATATTTCTAAATATATATATATATATATATATATATTTATACGGAAATATAAGAATCATGTTGCAGGAATGATACTCTTCATTCCTGAAACCATTTTTTAACTAAATACTCCCGGGCGATTGAAGACCTGCACTTAGGGATGGCAAATCGTGTTCAGATCTTTCTATATATATATATATATATATATACGGAAATATAAGAATATGTTGCAACCCGAACACGACCCGATTAATTATTATACTCCCAGTCAAAATTCTCAACCCTTGTAAAAATAACTCTTTTTTTATTAAAAAAACTGATCTGTTTTGTTTCTAGAGTTGTATAGTTAACTACGTTTACACGATTTTCTCTTGAAAAATCTTATAATATAATTGTGATCCGTTTATTACACGACTCGCCCCAAAAAAGCACCAAATCTGATTGCAATATAACAAAAAAAAAATCTTCAATAAAAAGAAACCTAGAGTGTATATTTTTTTTTATATCATTCAATAAAATTACCATAATAACCTTGAAAAAATAAAAAAAAATTATATTTGAATATTACATCTATGTATTCATAGGAGGACATCTGATGCACCTATATATATATATATATATATAACCCGAACACGACCCATTTATTAAACGGGTTGACCCGAACACGAAAATTTTGTGTCGGGTCCGGGTTGGGTTGGCGGGTCGTGTCTTAAATTGCCACCCCTACCTGCACTATTGCCCATGTGAGCAAGTGAAGACACTAACTTGTAAAAATAACTCTTTTTTTATTAAAAAAATATTTGTTTTGTATATATATTATATATTATATTATTTATATATATATAATATTGTATATTATATCTATATATTATATGGTTGGTATTGTGATCATGTATCTAAAACTCACATTTTTAATTCTTATATTTAACCTTTTACAAATACAAGACAAGACTATCTACCGTATACCCTTCCATGGATCCTGTGCATGGCGAGATCAGCTTTTAAACAAAAACTTTTGGGGGCACTGTTGTCGAACCCCTACCAATAAATGTGCAGACATAAATATAATTTTTTGGGTCTGCCAATGCTCCCGGGAGTACGTATATAGTTAAAAAAAGTAATTTGAATATTACAGCTATGTACTCCTATGAATACATAATTAAAAATGAGTTACACGATGGTAACAGGTAACACGACATCTGATGCACCCATATATATATATATATATATATATCAAATAAATAATATATATATATATCTAAAAAATCTAACCATATATAAGGTAGTTCTCCATCAGGCTCTGATATTTTTATGGGTTGCGGAAGGAGAAGGGAAAAAATAAAAAATAAGAGAGCAGAAATGGAATAGACGGACATATGAATATTTTCTCATTATTATATAAGAATCATTTCTCATTATTTTTTTCACGTATAAAAGTTCAAACAGTTGAATAAAGACATATGAATGATTTTTATATTTTAAATATGTGTTCTCTTGTAAAAGTCATTTAGACTTAAAAGGGTGAATAATTCACAAAAGCATGTATCATGTGCTAAAGAATTCAATCATGTTTGTTTGAAAGAATAATGAGGGAAACAATACACTTTTTCATAGAGACTATCGTCTGCGAAAATCTTAGATGAAGGCATGTAAATAATTTTTATATTTATATTTCTAAAAGAAATTAAAGAAACATAAATAAATAAAAAACTGTAATATAAGGTGAGAAACACCTAAAGAATTTGTAAACAGCGGCAGGATAGAGAGAGCTCGAGCGAGAAAGCTATGACCTAGATGAACTTAGCTGCATTATTTTAAGGGGTTTAATTTTCTCATGTTACATCAGAATTTAATTTTCATGTTGTGACTCAATAAATGGTGGATCCCATATTTATTAAAAAAGAAAAAGAAGAGAAAAATATTGCACGTAAATCAAAGAGACACAACATGATAATTGAATTCTCATACAACATGAAAAAATATTTTCCCTTATTTTAATTATGCTCCGAACTGAGATAAGACTGCGTCATTTCCAATTATTAAAAATCTAATGTGCTCTTTCTTATAATAATGTTTATTATGATAGTGATGGTAACTTTTTTTAACATATCCAATGAAAATGATCATGAAAGCAAAATACACGTGATTAGAATGGCAAGTACAGTTATCACCGCTACAATTATATATTGATCATTAAATTTCAGTTTAAATTTTCCGTTTAAACTTTTTTTTTGGTAAGTAACTTATTATGAGTACTTGATGTACAATCTCAGCAATAATTAAAAAGAGATAAACTTTTCACCAAAAAAAAAAAGATAAACTCTCGAGCCACTAGGATTAGTATAATAGTGAGAAATTTGAGTAGCTTATATTAAATGGGAAAAATATTTATCCTTTTAAATGATACAACTTATATCTTTTTACTCTCACAAAGAAGTGAGATCCATGTCTTTATTTTTTTATCAATTCTCTTTACTCCTTTATCTATCTCTTTCTCTCTTTTAAAATGACACAACCTTACATCCTTTAAAATGACACACACTTTACCCATATTAAATTATGTGTTCAATTCCCACCAATATACCAAACAAACAAAAAAACTCTCGTTCATTACAAAAAAGAAAAAAAAAAAAGGAAAGGGAAAAGATTTATTGTTTTTAGGGTTTTATATTTCTCATGTTATATGAGATGGGTCTTTTATATCATAGAGACAAAATTTATATGGGACCCATATATTAAAAAAAGTCATGTGTGAAATTCATGTCAGTACGAAAATTGAATGTTGTGTACAAAATTTCTCTTTTGATATTACATTAAAAGTATAAAACCCTTGTTTTTAATCACTAAACTCCATAAGAAAAGTGTAAATATATTTTTTAGCGTTATCTTGTAATCACTTTTATGAGTTAGCTTTTTTGTAGTTATTTGTAGTAAGCCCAATACAACGTCATTTTGAGGCAGAAATCATGGTATTCTTATAATTTTAATTTATTTCAAAGTTATTATAGTCTTTATAATTATAAATTTTTAAGATTTTAACACCAAAACAACGTCGTTTTGGAAATAAATGCAGATAACTTTTGTGCATTAACTGTAGAAATATTTTTCTGCAGTTTTATAATACATGTATATGTGATTAATTACGAAAATGAGATGGATTTTGGACGAGTAAATGGAATCTGCAAATAAATGTTGTTATATTACATGTGTTCACTCCACGTCGTAATTAGTCACGAACTTTTCCAGTCTCGCTCATCATTTGATCAATATGAACATTTAGCATTCTATTCTCCGTTTAACGGGAAATGTTGCTAAACGATATCCTTTTCTTTATAAATTTGAACCTATACAATAAACACTTGTGCAAAGTTAAGCGGTCAACGCAATATTATCCTGATTTATATTCCTTTCATACAGTTTTTTTCCAAATTTTCCTGCTTGAAAATCATGCTTTACTGATTCCAATTAAGATAAAACTCATCATACCTAATAACTATCCACGAAGAAAATGAATGTGAATATACAGGACCAACCAAAACATGGACGGCATCTGAATTATCGGCATGTATTATCCTATAGTTTCTCTACGTGTTAAGGGTTCATTGATCGCTTATTCCATCTTCAAACATTACCACCAATCATGGACTTGATGAGACCCTTGACTCAAATGGCCCATATAATGGTCGGTGATCTTATTGTTCCATACTTCCAGGAATAGCAAAAACTTCCACATTTATATTAATTTCCATTTGAACATTAGCCCCTTTTCTCTTTTTCACACTAGCTTTATGATGCCAAACACTTGCACATCAACTTTGAAGATGAAAGAGAAGTCTATGGGTGTGAAAACTCGACTAGTACATGAAAAGCACGGGCACGCTCTTTCTTGGAAAATTTGCACGTCGGACGACACGTGTCTGACACGGACACGCTACGACAAGCAGTCAATATTTGAAGACACGCGGTTAATTCTCCGACACGTTTTGACACGTTTTTCCGACACGCAGTCAACTTTTTTCGACACGCGATCAACGTTCGGATACGTTTTTTTTTTTTTAATCTTAATTTTATTTTGTTATCTAAATAGAAAAGAAATAATTTATAAATTAATTTTTTTCTGTTATGAAATTTGACATGAAAAATTAGCAAAGTATGAAAAATTATTTATATTTATGTTATGAAATTTAAATATTTGATTGGTTATATGACTTATTATGGACTCTTATATGTATTAAATATAAATTATATTAAAATTTTATTTAATGTCAAAACGTATCCCAACGTATTAAAATATGACATTTTTTAGGATTAATGTGTTGGCATATCATGTCGTGTCCCGTATCCGTGCATCATAGACCAGTACTATGCGGTCCCTGTGTTGATGCAATGGAATATTTCCCAAGTATTATTTTCTAAATCTTTATGAAATTCGCAAAATGGTTGATTTAGAGAGGGATATAATATATCTTTGAACAAATTATATATGACAATGAATGGAATGGAATATTGGAACCACGATTAAAATTAATTAAAGTTCTTTTATTGTCTCAAAACAATTTGGTATGATAACAACAACTCACTCGCATGCTACGCTACTGTGCCTCCCACCTTATGGTCTTGCTGTTCTTCATCAGCCAACAGGAAATTAAAGTGACCCACCAACTAATACCACTTTTCTTGACTTTTTTATTATTTTTATTTTTCCTTATCTATTCAAGAAAAAATGGATGCCCATCTATCATCTCACGTATGGGTATATGAAAATGCAAAATGTAAGATATAAAAAACAATAGAATCAATTTTAGTCGAATAATAAAAATTATATAAACGTGAGCGAGTGTGATTAGATACTCTCTGTCTTCTCATTCCCTGTTCTTTTGTGTTTGTCCGATTGTGCTGACGTTGTCTTCTTCCTCATCAATTACTCAAAAGTTTACGATAACAACGCTCAACCAACTTTGGATGTGTCTCTTTCAAAATCCAATATATGAATATATTTTGTTTAAGAACACAGGGAAAGCAATATCTTGATTCATTGCAAATTGCAGCAGACAATAAAGCTTGACATTGGGGCCCGGGCGAAAATAAAAAATAATATATTATAAATAAAAATACTTAAAATATAATATAGTTCTAATATAAAAAATATTATTATAATAATCACTTGAAAATTATAATCGAAGATCAATATACGATTCTTCTCTCCTTCTTTTGTTTCTAATATATTGCACCACCTGATTTAATGAAAATTGTTGGTCAATGGTTCAAAAAAAAACTTCTCATGGAAGTTTCCTAATCCAACTTTCCACAAAAAATAAAATAAAGACCTTCCTAATTCAGATGAGAGAGTAAATCTGTTAGTTAAATTGATTGGATTGATTCAATCGTACTAATTGTAAATGTGTATCCATGGTTTATACTTCTGATCAATTTTTGAATTCTATGCTAATTTGAGTGTTAGAGTTTCCCCTAAGCTTATTTTGCATGTGTGTGATTTATGCTCACCAGGACAGTATTAATTACTATTTGACCTTTGATCTTTCACTCAAGAAGTAACATCATAAAAAAAATTAGTCATGTTTTATGCTCATTTTTCTAATTATCTTGTTATATACTATGCGCAGATATTGATATTTGCTTATTACTGCTTGTATCTTTTTTCATGAATGAATCAAATCTCTTATCTAATTGGTATTTTGGAGGGAAGGGAGGAACTGTAATCTGCTATATTAGTAAAACGAATTCATGATATTACTTGAAAATATCTGGTTATTTATATTATATCACTTATGTTAGTAGAACAAAGAATATTAATTTTTTTCCCTCTATGACTTTTACTAGAAAATGGAAAGGATTATCTATGAGGGTTATCGATGGATCAAGTTGAATTGATGGGGAAAAAATTGTTAATACAAGTCCACGGCTATTTTGTTAGTATAGACTGGATTTTATTTATAAAAAAAACAAAATATTAATTTAAATAAAACAAAATATTAATTTAAATAAAATTGGGTTGCAATGATAAAACATTGTGATAATTCGCTTTCAGTTCTAGATTTTTAAGAAAATCGTTTGTTGAAGAAAGTATTTTTTTATTTATTCAAAAAGTAATAAAAAAGTAAAACAATAAAAATTATATACAAATAATATTTTCAACTTCTGAAATCATTAAATATTGGAATGATGTGTGACTCAATATTAACTATATTGTTCAGAAATTGGAGGTAATAGATAAGGAGGAACTTGTACCGTTTGAACCCATAAACAACTTAAATAAGGATATGGGTTTTATAATTCTTTGAAATCTTATGTTATAGAGATAAAAATTTTTGATGTAAAATTACCCATGTGTAATCAAAAAATTTTTATAAATAGCATTATGCCCCAACTTGTTCTACAATGTGGAGATCTATTTTAATGAAAAAACTATTTATATATTACTTTAACACTCTATTTTATTGGGGAAATAAAAAAAAATCGTTTGTTGAAGAAAGTATTTTTTATTTATTCAAAATGTAATAAAAAAGTAAAACAATAAAAATTATATACAAATAATATTTTCAACTTCTGAAGTCATTAAATATTGGAATGATGTGTGACTCAATATCTGAACCCAGTTAACTATATTGTTCAGAAATTGGAGGTAATAATGAGGAATTATAAAAAACAACTTAAATAAGCATAATGGTTCTAATTATCTAATCAATATTTTCTTTCAGCCGATATAATGCAATTTTTAATCTAATATCTTCTGCTCACCGTCTTCATTTCTTTCTCTGTTTTTTTTTAGCAAAACAGGACTAGGACATATTAATTTGAGGGGGATTGAGGTGCTTAAGGACGATAATTAAGGCCCATTTGGTAGAGAATAAAAAATTTCTTACCTAAAAATATAATTATTGAAAATAGAATGGGAAAATAAATTTTCTGAAAAAGTTAAAAAAGATTATTTGATAAACAATTTTTTTTGGACAAGTTAGTATTTTGCTGACAAAATCATACTTTAATTTTACACCCAAAATATAATTTCATGCAAATAAATTTCTTAAGCAATTTTTTTCCAAATTCCTATAAAATATGGTCTCTTTTAAATCTCATCTCCATTTTCTTAGGTAATAAAAAAAAATTCCCTTACCAATCATCCCGGAAAAAAGTAGGGGGATTGTGCTTTTCTTCTACATTTATTCAGAAGCATCCAAACTTTCAAGCTCGTCACTAGATTTGTATGAAAAAGGTTCAGCACCACAAATTTGACATGTTGGTCCATGTCCAACACCTGTCAACTTTCTGTAAGCCACTTTTCAAATTCTGGAGGTCTCTATAGAAAGTTTTTTGCTCCGTGAGTCAAAAAGCGGCTTCAGTAGTACAAACAAAGAAAATGGGGGATAGACAGGTTAACAAAATTGATCACTTTAAACGACTTTTTAGATACCCATAATTATTATTTGAGACATTAGGCAATATATAAACATTAAATTTATTCAAACAACTTTTACTTGGCAACACCCAACTTGTATGTTTTTTTTCTTCTTCTTATTTACCTTTTATATTAAATTAAATATCATAAAAAAAAATTAGTCATACTAAGAAATTTAATTATTGTATCTATGTGACCATTTTAATCATTGTTCCATAAGCCCAAGCCCGGGTTACTGAACTGATGGACTAGGCTTAGTCCGAAGTTGTGAGCCCATTATACAAATGAGGTATCAACCCACGTATAAAACTAGAGGTTTTACTTCTCTCGTGTGTTGTGAATAAATTAAGTCCCAAATTTTTTGAAAAAAAAAGAAAAAAAAAGAGACACGTCTTTTTATGTGAGTGTAAAATGAGATATGTGTCTTATGTAACATAAGAGTATAATTTTCCATAAAACTAACTCGTAAACCCATTCAATCCCTTGATACTCGTTCCTGTATACAAGATTAACGGACTTCAGTTATTTTGATTGTTACATACCCCAAAAGATTTTATTTTATTTTTTGATAAATTCATAAACAAAAGTATTTATTCTCTCTGATCTTGATCTGATTATAATAACTATTGAAGGATGAGGAAGGAGGTGGTGGTGGTGGTGTGCACAACTCTTACGGTGGTAGCAGTAGGGGCCTTGTTGAGGAGGTGGAAGCGAAGGAATGAGCAACAATTGAGGCAAACAAGGAACATTATTCGAAAGTTCGCAAGGGAATGTGCCACTCCAGTAACAAAGCTTTGGCAAGTTGCTGATGACTTGGTGTCTGAGATGAAAGCCTCTCTTGTTTCTTCCAATGAAACTTCCACTCTCAACATGATCATTTCCAACGTTACATCACTCCCTAATGGGTAATTAATATTAACTTATATAGATCTTGTTTTGATCACGCAAATTTGACTTAATAAGTAATAATATATATGCATTGGCACTTGGCAGAGAAGAGGAAGGTTTTTTTTATGGAGTGAATTTGCAAGGCAAGAACTTGTTGATGTTGTGCGCGCGTCTTGGTGGAAAGAATATGCCCATCTCTGGTTTACACAGGGAAGAGATTTCCATCCCCGATGTTGTCTTGGCTGGGACTTCTCAGGTTTTTTTTTTTTTTTTTTCACCTGTTTCAATTTTTGCTTTCTTTTCTCATATTTTACCATGTAGATTGAAGAGAACATGTAATGTAACGTAGGGATGTTGATTAACGGTAATCGAACCGAAAAATCGATAACTGAATAAATTGAAAATCGAAACAAAAAATTGCAAATTTTAATTGGATTGAATCTGTTTTCGGATTGGTCGATGAAAACCGATCCAATCCAAACCGGTTTTTTGCATGTTGATACAACTAAACAATTAGCGGATATTTTTACAAAGCCATTACCTAGAGATACCTATGAAAGATTGCGTATGGAATTAGGCTTATTTGATCCGTCTTCTTAATACATGCAAATTCATGCCATTTTTTTTTCATATGCTTTTGTTTTATCTTATGCTACTATTATTTTTGATAATGTCAAAGGGGGAGAAAATATAAATATCATCAAATTGAGTTTATGAGCTTATGCATATTTTGAGGGGGAGTTCTCAGAAGTCTTGAGAACATATGTATGCCTTATTTTGATTAGCATAATAATTTTGAGTATGCATATGTTTAGGGGGAGTATATGATACATGATTTTAATATCTTATGCTACTAACCCTTACTTGTTTCAATTTGAGTTTAAATTGCCATCATCAAAAAGGGGGAGATTGAAGACGTCTTAAGCATAATGAAATACATATTTTGATGATGACAAAAGGTTTACAAAAAGTCTCAAATTGAAGATGGAGTTTGAAGATACAAGTGATTAGGTATTTTAGATATTTTGTTACACACTATATTATATCATATAGTATCTACCTAAGCTCCAATGCATATCATGCTAATTTCATAATAAATAATAATCATTTTGATTTTGTTAAAAATATGTTTTAATAAAAGCCAAAAAATAATATAATAAAACTAAATCAATAATATATATATAAAGAAACCTACGGCGATTCTTATACGTTGGTTGATTTATATATATATATATATATATATATATATATATATATATATATATATATATATATATATATATATATATATATATATATGAACTTTGGGTTTTAATATATAATATAAGAGGAGGGATATTCTTACTACCAAATTTTTACACTACTAACTTACTACCTATCTAATTACCATTGGATCAACATTTTCTCTCTCTTCATATTTTTTTAGCATTCCCTCTCTTTGATCCAATGATGATTAGATTGGTAGTAGAAAATTTCGGTAGTCAAAATATCCTTCCTCATAATATAATAGGAAAAATCAAAAGTTAACAGCATGTATGTTCACGTGGGCCTTTGGAAAACTATATATATATATATATATATATATATATATATATATATATATATATATATATATAAAAAATAACAAAAAAAGAAAAAGCTTCACGTAGGTTCACCTTTGGCTATCTATATTATATATAATACTAATAGAATAAAAAGGTGAACAACTTTCAAAAGAAAAGTAACAAAAACCACCAAAAACCACCGTCTTTCTGGATAATCTTTTTGGAGAAATCTCTACCTGCACACAGAAGCGAAACACATTCTCTCGGATAATCAATTTGAAGGCACAACAAAAGAAAAAGAATGGCAAACTCTTTTCTCTGTAGCAAACTCTTTTTCTCTGTCTCGCGATTACTCTTCAACTTTATTTGTGGTGACCGCATATTTTCTTGAAGAAGAGTTTGGGGATCTTAGATAAAGAATTTAGGGCTTCGTTGTGGTATTTTTTAACCAACTCAAATCTTTTATGGATCTTTGATTTGCAGCATTTAATCTGAAATTTCCAGATTTATTTTTTCATATGCTTTAGGGGTTTTGAGTTGTTTAATCTGAATATTAAATTCTTGAGTTGTTCATTGGTATAAAGATTTACTGTTAAAATTTGGAATCTGATTTTTGCATTTTGATTTTTCTGTTTTGATTTTAAGTGAATATTTTAGAAATCTTGATGCTCTTTGTGTAAGATTAGTGTTTCTAATTTTTGTGAAATATTGATTAAAAATATTAAATCTGAATTTATTTTTACACCTTGTTATACATTGTGTTAATTCAGATTTTTGTTTGGGATTTATTGTTTAGAAACCTAATCTTGAATTGTTCTAGAAATTCTATTGTTGAAATTATTAAATCTGAATTTTCTGTTTTAATTGAAGTATATTGTGATTAAAATTCAGATTTCTTTTGGTTTATTGTTAAAAGATTTATCTAGAACTAATTCTGAATTTTATGTGAAATTTTCATACCAATGAACAACTCAAGAATTTAATATTCAGATTAAACAACTCAAAATCCCTAAAGCATATGAAAAAATAGATCTGGAAACTTCAGATTAAATGCTTCAAATCAAAGATCCATAAAAGATTTGAGTTGGTCAGAAAATACCACAATGAAACCCTAAATTCTTTATCAAATATCCGCAAACTCTTCTTCAAGAAAATATGCAGTCACCACAAAGAAAGTTGAAGAGTAATCGCGAGACAGAGAAAAAGAGTTTGCTACAGAGAAAAGAGTTTGCCATTCTTTTTCTTTTGTTGTGCCTTCAAATCGATTATCCGAGAGAATGTGTTTTGCTTCTGTGTGCAGGTAGAGATTTCTCCAAAAAGATTATCCAGAAAGACGGTGGTTTTTGTTACTTTTCTTTTGAAAGTTGTTCACCTCTTTATTCTATTAGTATTATATATAATATGGATAGCCAAAGGTGAACCTACGTGAAGCTTTTTTTTTGTTATTTTATTTTATATATATATATATATATATATATATATATATATATATGTCTTCCAAAGGCCCACGTGAACATACATGCTGTTAACTTTTGATTTTTCCTATTATATTATATATTAAAACCCAAAGTTCATATATATATATATATATATATATATATATATAAATCAACCAACGTATAAGAATCGCCGTAGGTTTCTTTATATATATATATATATATATATATATATAATTGATTTAGTTTTATTATATTACTTTTTGGCTTTTATTAAAACATATTTTTAACAAAATCAAAATGATTATTATTTATTATTAAATTAGCATGATATGCATTGGAGCTTGGGTAGATACTATATGATATAATATAGTGTGTAATAAAATATCTAATCACTTGTGTCTTCAAACTCCATCTTCAATTTGAGACTTTTTGTAAACCCTTTGTCATCATCAAAATATGTATTCCATTATGCTTAAGAGGACTTGTTGGGCAAGTGGCTTCTTACACAGGACGCGTACGGAACACCTAGAGGGAGGTGAATAGGTGTTCTGAACTTTTAAAAAAATTTCTTCAATCCCTGTATGCCCAAAATAGATTTTTCAAAATGCTAAGAATAATGTAGTAACAGAATGCGTACCTTAGCAATTTATAGAGTATAAACGCAGCAATGTAATTTTCTTAAACAAAACATAAAATGATTAATTTCCAAATACCATAAAACAGTTTAGGTGCTACAACAATTATAATAGAACCAGTAAGGTGCTATAGCACTCTAAAACAAGAATCAGTGTAACTGTCAGTCTCTAAACAAAATATTCAGAAATTAAATCAGAGAAACAAGAGACACACGATATATCCTGGTTCACACCCACTAAGCCTAAGTAGGGTGCTACGTCCAAACTGAAGTAGCTGCAGATATTTTATTTATCACAAGTATACCTGTTTTACAAACACGCGTCACACATGCAATCAAACAAAATATCAAAAACCTTCCTAGTGCCTACACTGCTCCAAGCTCTGAGAATACTCTCAAGCCGAACCTACGGAGTTCACCAACTCCTCTCACACAAGACCTCCACTTTCCCTAGTGGATTCTTGAGGCTCCAGGCCTTGAGACACACTCTCAAGCCAAGCACAAGGTTGCCAACCCACACGGTTGCACCCACACACCTAGGACAGATTTACAGCACACAACTACTCCACTTTAACAACCAATACAGAATTTTTCAGAACTTTAACAAGTGAAATAACCCAAAAATACAGTGTCCTATCACACCAAATATATCACGGTAATATCAAACTAAGCTCCACAAATTTATGCCATATGCAGAAAATTAATCCAATGACATATGTATTAAAATCTCTAAGATTAATGAACATAGGAGCTTGGATATTACACAATTAATTTTCTAATCAATGGACACAAAGAAATCTGATTTAAACAGTAAATATCACCATTATAACCAAAAAATCAGATTTGAAATTTATCTCAAAATTTCACATAAAATTCAGAATCAGTTCTAGATAAATCTTTTAATAATAAACCAAAAGAAATCCGAATTTTAATCACAATATACTTCAATTAAAACAGAAAATTCAGATTTAATATTTTCAACAATAGAATTTCTAGAACAATTCAAGATTAGGTTTCTAAACAATAAATCCCAAACAAAAATCTGAATTAACACAATGTATAACAAGGTGTAAAAATAAATTCAGATTTAATATTTTTAATCAATATTTCACAAAAATTAGAAACACTAATTAAGGTGAAAACCGATCAAATCCAAACCGATACAATATATTAATTCCCCTATACCTACTTTGGTTTTTCTCCGGTCATAGTCCAAAAACTTCTAAACCAAAGACCCATTAACCCATCAACTAACTAAAAAACTAGTCATATCCCATCATTCATCTGTGTAGAGTTTCACCCAGAAAAAAATGATATTATCGTTTACTGATGTTTTTATATTTCAAAAAAAAATTTCACAAAGCCACTATATACAAAAGATATTATCTCCATGATAATTATGAAACAAATTTTAGAATTTTCAAAAACCGAAAACTGATCCATTCCAAACTGAAAAAAATTGGATTGGATTGGATTTGAAAAAAAATCCAAACTGAATGGATGATTATATGATCAAACCGAAGGGATTGGATCAGATGATTTTTACTTTTAAAAACCGATCCGCGAATACCCCTAATGTAATGTGGATAGAGCTGCTCTTAATCAAATAATTATTTTTTTCTAAAATGGCAATGCCAAAATGAGCAGTCACCATAAATGTTGTTGATAGTATGAATAGTAAATGATTGATATTATAATTTGGATATGAAAGTTGTTTTGGTTTATGTTTTTTAATTTCTTGATTTGATTGATATATATCTATGCATTATGATGCCCAAAGCACATGTGAAATTTCGTTTTTGTCAGGAAATAATTGACTTCGTAGCTACAGAGATAGCTAAGTTTGTTTCGGCTCGTCATGAGAATGAGGATGGTGCATCCGCCAAGAAGAAGAAATTGGGCTTTACATTGTCATATCCAGTAGACAAAGTTGTGCCTTTCACAGTCACTACATTTCAACGGAAAAGCGCGAACGACCCAGTTAAGTTTAGTAGCCCATTGTTTTGTTGTAATACAAATATTTTGATAAAATATGTATGCGTGCATGTACATAGGAAAGGAATTATTTATATTAATAAGTCTTGAAGATTTACACCGTTAAATAATTTCTATTAAAATCTTAATTTTATCAATTCAATAATTAAATCATATCATACATATTATAAAATTAAACATTTATATAACTTTGATCTTATATATAATTTCAATGTGCAAGACTAAGACTAAAACATTCTTGTTGTGGAACCAGGTTAACAAAGAATTGGTGAAAGACCTTAATCGAGCGTTGAAGAATCATGGAATTAAAATGCATGTTTTTGCACTGGTTAGAGGCTCTCTAACTCGCCCAACTAATTTTTTATTTAGTGTTACATTTTCATGAGTATTTTCCATGTATCAAGCAAACGTGGATTAAAAAAAATACCGAATAGGTTGATGACACTATTGGAGGTTTGGCCGGAGGAAGATACTATAACAGGGACAGCGTAGCTGCAGTCACCCTTGGCATGACCACAAATGCTGCTTATGTAGAATCGGAACAAGAAGTTTTAACTGAGCTTGCACACTCTCCCAATTCAAACGAGATGGTTAGTGACTACTATAACACCGCACATACACACAAGCATACACAGAGGCAGTCAACTGTGAATTAAGCAATTGAAATGATTCGGTTGCAGTATTGCAGGTAATTAGCATAAAGTGGGGAGATTTCAAATCCCCTCATCTTCCTGTGACAACATTTGATGCTAGTTTAGATGCTGAAAGCTCAAATCCTGGTAGCGAGGTATCTACTAAAATAACAATTATGTATTATTTACTATCATATTAGAAGTAACCTCTGAATCTTCTATTTTTTGTACCTCAGATTTTTGAAAAGCTTATTTCAGGAATGTATTTGGGAGAAATTGTGAGACGGGTGTTATTGAAAATGGCACAGGAGACAGCCCTATTTGGATGCACGGTGCCTCCAAAATTGATGACTCCCTACTTGCTAAGGTATATTAATAATTAATCCAACCTCTAAAACTTAATTCAAGTCCCCAAAGCAGGCAATCACTAGTTTTAACTTGGCGTAGAAAAACAAATGAGCAATGCATAAATGAGGAGTGAATAATTATTCAAATAATCTGAATAACTTGTTAGAAAACAAACTGCTCCTCTATATACATGACTCTTGTATATATAGATGGATAACAATCTTTTTCTATTTTTTAAAATGTAAGTTGTTTCGACCTCAAATATAGCTATAAGAGCCTACATTTGTGGAGAATGATATCACATGGCATTTTTCTTTTTTTCTTTTTTAGATTTGCGGTGGAGGAGTTTGTTTTCTAACACTCCCCCTCAAACTCCACTTTGCATATCAATCATATTTTTGAGTTTATAGAACACATCTGTCTTCAATGGCTTTATAAAATTATTGGCAAGTTGTTCGTTGGTTTTGCAATAGACTAATTTCATAACTTTAATTTTAACTTGCTCTCCAATATTAAAATGATACTTCATGTCAATGTCTTTGCTTCTTTTGTAAGATACTGAATTCTTTTCAAAGTGATATTGTAGACTTGTTATCAACATATAAAGTGATTGGGACTTCTTACTCATAGTGTAAGTCATTCAAAATATTCTTGAGCCAAATTGCTTGACACGTGCACATTGTTGCGACCATATATTTCTCTTCACATGATGAAAGAACGATTGCTTGTTGCTTCTTTGATGAACATGGAAATACTGCTAAGCCAATATGAAACACATTACCTGAAGTGCTTTTTTGATCAATTACATCTCCATAATCACTATATGAATAAATAATTAATTTTGATTCCTCAAAATATGATAGAATAATCCACGACAAATAGTTCTTTGGTGTATCTCAGAATTCTCTTGGCTATATTGAAGTGATCTTGTTTTGGATGCTCCATATATTTGCTAATTAATTCAACTCCAAACATGATATCTAGTCGAGTGAAAGTCAAATATCTTAAGCTTCCCACCAATATGCCTTCAAATTTCTTTTATTCATCACTCCATCTCCAGTGATTAGCTTCATCAAACTCTACATCTCGTGAGATGATTACCTTTTTGGTTAGAGGATTATACAATTTAAATGTTTTACTTTTATGCTCGTAGCCAATGAAAATGCATTTCTCTCCTTTGTTATCTAACTTCTTTCTTTCCTGAATTAGAATATGTGTATATGTCATGCAATCAAGGATTCTTAAATAGCTTATTTCTAGTTTCTTACCACTTAAAGCTTTATTTGGTGTCTTGAACTTAACACTTTTTCTAGGACAATGATTTAGTAGATAGGCAGCACATTGAACAGCTTCAGCCCAAAGTGTTCTTGGTAGATGTTTTTCCTTTAGCGTGCTCCTTGCCATATCAAAGAATTGTACAATTCTTTCTTTCCACAATGCTATTTTGTTGTAGAGTGTAGGTAGCTATTAATTGATGGATTAATAGATATTCTCCGTAGAAATCTTCAAGCAATTTAGAAGTATATTCTTTTCCTCTATCGGATTCTAAGTATATTCAGATACTTACCACTTTGTTTTTCTGTCATTGCTTTAAATTCCTTGAATTTATCAAAAGCTTATAATTTTTCTTTGAGGATATACATCTATCATCAATAAATGTGATATAGTACTTGTTTCCTCCAATTGATGAAAATATCAAACGGGCTAGCTATATCTGAGTGAACTAGTTGCAATGATCTTCTAGCTCTCCATGTTGCTTTGTTTTTCATACAGCTTTCACACGACTGATGAAGATGATTTATTTCTGGCAAAGCACTCACCATTCCTGCTTTTGACAACAGCTTCAAGCCAGTGAATCTAAGATGATCAAATTTGAGATGCCACAACCACAAACTATCTTTGTATGATGGACTTCATGCATTTTATAACTTATTTCTAGACATTCAGCTTGAATATGAAAAAATTTGTCATACACTTTTGCAATTAATTATCCTATCTGATTTTTAATAACAAGAGAAGTATTCTTCAAGTATATCTTATATCCTTTCTCCAAAAGCTGACCAAGACACGGGAGATTGCCTTTCAAAGATGGGATATAGTAAACATATGAGATGTATTTTCTATCCCTATGCTTTGTGAATATCATAATTTTTCCTTTACCTTTAATCAGAGTCTTTGATTGACCTTGATATGTATCTTCTCCTTGAATGTTCTCATTCAACTCTATGAATAACTCATTTTTGCAACACATATGATTACTTGCTCTGATGTCAAGGTACTAGACATTTTTACTATTATCTTCTTCACCTTTATAAGTAAACAAAATGGTTGATTCGTCAACTCTTTCTTCACTTATAACAAATATGACCAAATCTATTCCAATTATAACACTGCAACTGAGATTTATAACCTCTTTATTTTCATCGGGTCATAAATCCTCAACCTTGACCATGACCATTATATGTTCCTTGACCATGTCCATGTGTATTAGTCTCAAATATTTTATTTGTTTGGTCATATCCACCACATCTACCTTGAGTATTGAATATGCCTCGAGTGTTGTAGCCACCTCTGTATCCACGACGATTTCCTCTACCATGTCCATATGTACCGCAAGCTTGATTTTCATGAAGTCATAATTTTCTTTGCTAGGATTGCTCCGAATTGCTAGAGGCTCCGATCAAATTCATTCTTCACTCGTGATCTTGAAGAGAACCTACACGCTCATCAATGGACATCACTGAAAAAAATTGGCTTCTTCAATGGCAGTGATGATAATAATCAAACTTTCTTGATAGTGAGCGTAGAACCTTCTCTATTATTCTAACATCATCTAAAACTTCTCCATTTTTTCATCTCTTTAGCCACCTTTTGTACTCGTGAGACATAATCTATAACAGGCTCTCTGTTTTGCATTTTCAAGTTTTCGAACTCGCCTCTCAATGATTGAAATTGCTACTTTTTGGCTTTCTCAACTCCTTCGCAAAACTTTTGCAAAGTCTCCTATGCTTCTTTAGATGATTTGGCATTAGTTATTTTTTCAAAGGTTGATTCATCAACACCTTGAAAAATTAATAAAAGAGAATTTTTGTCATTCCAATGTGTTTCTTTAAGCATCTGATAATGTTGCTTCAGCGACTGCATTTGCGAGCTCTGTATATCTGGTTCCAATAAGTTCCCAAACATCCTCTAAACCCATGAGAGTCTTCATATGAGTACTCCAACTTTAAGAATTTAACTTTGTCAATTTTGCAATATGAGGATGAATCATCTTCGCCATCTTTGATAAAACATGACCAAACCAGTGCTATGATACCACCTGTTGGAAATTTAATTTTGCAGAATAATAAAGAAGAAGACGAGCTTCTATTATAATAAATTTTCCTTAAGAAGAAAAAACAAAAACATCAAATGAACACATAACTATTTGTTTATCTCAATATATTTTTCTTTACTTTTTTTTTTGGTACTTAATAAGTACTTTGGTACTCTCTTTTTCCACACACAATTCTTTGCGTTTTGTTTCTACTATTTAACATGACAGTATTATTCTATATATAGATGGATAATAGACTTTTTCTAATTTTTAAAATGCAAGTTGTTTCCACCTCAAATATAGCTATGATTTGAGGGAGGAATCAACTTGTATTTTAAAAATAGAAAAAGTCTGTTATCTTTCTATATATAGAAGAGTCATATCATGTATTAATAGTAGAAACAAAAGGCAAAGAATTGTGTGAAAGAAATAAAGAGTACCAAAGTACTCATTAAGGAAAGAAAAATAGATTGAGATAAAAAAAATATGTGTGTGTGTGTGTGTTCTTCAGATGTTTTTGTATTTTCTTCTTTAGGATGATTTGTTATAATAAAAGTCTATCTTCTCCTTTATTATTTTGCATCATTAAATTTTCAACAGATGGTATCAGAGCCACCAATTTGATCATTTCTTATAAAAAATGGTGGAGATGATTCCATCCTAAATTCCAAAATTGACAAAGTCAAATTAAGGAAATAGAGGTACTCATATAGAGACTCTCCTGGGTTCGCAGAATGTTTGGGGATTGAAATCGGATATACAGAGCTCGAAGATGTAGTCATTGAAGTAACTTTATCACATGCCCAAAGAAAGATGCTTAAAGAAACTTATAAGAAGGACAAAAAAGCTCTTTTCTTAATTTTTCAAGGTGTTGATGAATCAACCTTTGAAAAATATCTAACGCCAAATCATCTAAAGAAGCATAGGAGACTTTGCAAAAGTCATATGAAGGAGCTGAGAAAACCAAAAAGGTTCGACTTCAATCATTGAGAGTCGAGTTCCAAAACTTGAAAATGCAAAATGGAGAGCCTGATATGGATTATGTCTCATGAGTACAAAACGTGGCTAAAGAGATGGAAAAAATGGAGAAGCTTTAGATGATATTAGGATAATAGAAAAGGTTCTACGCTCACTATCAAGAAAGTTTGATTATTATCGTTACTGCCATTGAAGAAGCCAAAAAGATTTCAACTATGCGCATTGATGAGTTTGTGGGTTCTCTTCAAGATCACGAGCAAAGAATGAATTTGAACAAAGCCATTAGCAATTCAAACCAAACCTTGCAAAGCAAATTATCACTTGACGAAAATCAAGCTTGTGGCACATATGGACATGGTAGAGAAAATCGTGATGGATACAGAGGTGGCTACAACACTCGTTGTTTACTATATTCACAAAGAATAAGGATAGAAAATACATCTCAAAAATAATTCTCTTGAAGAATAATTCTCTTGTTATTAAAAATCAGAGAGGAGAATTAATTGCAAATGTTGATACGACAAAAATTGCCTATTCAAGCTGAATGTCTAGACATTAGCTATAAAATGCATGATGTCCATCATAAAAGATAGTTTATGGTTGTGGCATCTCAAATTTGATCATCTTGGATTCAATAGCTTGAAGCTGATATTAAAAGCTAGAACAATGAATGGATTGACCGAAATAAATCATCTTCATCAATCGTGTCAAAGATGTAAGAAGGGAAAGCAATATAGACAAAGTTTTGAAGTTGGCAAGTCATGGAGAGCTAGAAGATCATTGCAACTAGTTCACTCAGATATAACTAGTCCGCTTGATATTTCATCACTTGGAGGAAACAGGTACTATATCACATTTATTGATGATTTAAGCAGAAAAGCTTGGGTGTATATCCCCAAAGAAAAATCACAAGCCTTTGATAAATTCAAGGAATTCAAAGCAATAGTAGAAAAGCAAAGTGGTTAGTATATCAAGATACATAAAATACATAGATGAGGTGAATATACTTTTGAATTGTTTGAAGATTTTTCCTGAAACCATAGAATAATTCATCAATTGACAGTAGACTACACTCCAAAACAAAATGGCATTGCAAAATGAAAGAATCGTACAATTCTTGATATGGCAAGAACCATGCTAAAGGAAAAGCATCTGCCAAGAACACTTTGGGCTAAAACTGCTCAATGTGCTACATATCTACTAAATCAATTTCCCATAAAAGTGTGAAGTTCAAGACACAAAATGAAGTATAGAGTGGTAAGAAACCAGAAATAAGCCATATAAGAATCTTTGATTGCATGACATATTCCCATATTCCATATCAAGAAAAAAGGAAGTAAGATGACAAAGGAGAGAAATGCATTTTCATTGGCTACGAGCATAAAAGTAAAGCATTTAGATTGTATAATCCTCTAACCAAAAAGGTAATCATCTCACGAGATGTATAGCTTAATGAAGCTGATTACAGGAGATGGAGTGATGAAGAAAACAATGTTGAAGGCCTATTTTTTTAAGATAAAGATAACTCAATAGAGCATATAGTTATAGAAGAAAATGATCAAACTCCTCCACCAAGTTCTACTCCAACAACTCCTACATCAACACCTTCAGCATCAGGAAACAACAATAGAAATTCAAGAGGAGCACCGACAAAGATGAGAAGCTTAAGTGACATCTATGATGCCACAAATAAGGTACAAACCACATTTGATTATTCACTATTTTCCTTAATAGCATAATGTGATCCGGTGACATATGAACAATTTGTACAAGATCAAAAGCGAAAGAAAGAAATGAATGAAGAAATTGCTGCAATCAAAAGAAATGATATGTGGGAGCTTACAACTATGACCAAAGGTCACAAGATAATTGGAGTAAAGTCAGTCCACAAGACAAAAACCGACAAAAAAGAAAAATGGAGAAGTACAAAGAAAGATTGGTGGCTAAAGGATATAAGCAAAAATATGGTGTTGATTATGAAGAGGGTTTTGCATCAGTTCAAGAATTGATACTATCAGACTTCTTACTCCAATCGCAGCAGAAAAGAAATGGAGGATATACCAAATGGATGTAAGATCGTACTTTCTCAACAGTTACATGGAAGAAGTCTACATCAAGCAACCACCAGTTACATGGAAGAAGTCTACATTTTATCGGTTGAAAAAGCGCTTTATGGATTAAAGCCAGCTTTTAGAGCATAGAACACAAGAGTAAATGAATATTTTTAGAAGAATGAATTTGTGAAGAGGCCACATGAGCATGTTTTATACACGAAGAAGAATGAAAATGGAGATATAATGATAGTGTGCCTATATGTGGATGATATGATTTTCATAGGAAATAATCCATGTATATTTGATTAGTTCAAGAAAGTTATGACTAAAGAATTTGAAATGACAGATATTGGGGAAATGTCTTATTTTCTTGGAGTTGAAATGAAACAAATGAAAGAAGGAATTTTCATATCAAAAAGAAATATGCATAAGAAGTTTTGAGTAAGTTCAGGATGAAAGATTACAACCCAAGTTCCACACTGATAGAAGCTGGAAAAAAATGAAAACTGATTTAGATGAAAAACCAGTCAATCCAACACTATACAAGAGCTTGGTTGGAAGCTTAAGGTATTTGACTTTCAATCGACCATATGTTATGTTTGCAGTTGGCTTAATTAGCATATATATGGAGCATGCAACACAAGATCACTTCAATATAGCCAAGAGAATTTTGAGAGACATCAAAGGAACTATTGATCATGGATTATTTATACATATTATGAAGAATAAAAATTAATCGATTTTTCAGATAGTGATTATGGAGGAGATGTAATTGATCGAAAAAAGAACTTCAGGATATATGTTTCATATTGGCTCAACAATATTTTCATGGTCATCAAAGAAGCAACACACATTTGCTTTTTCATCATGTGAAGCAAAGTATATGGTCGCAGCAGCATGCACGTGTCAAACAATTTGGCTGAAGAATATTTTGAATAAGTTACACTATGAGCAAGAAGACCCAGCCAATTACTTTATATGTGGATAACAAGTCTAGTATCTCACAATCGAAGCAGCACATTGACACGAAGTATCATTCTATTCGAGAACAAGTTAAAAACAAAGTTATGAAATTAGTCTACTGCAAAACCGAGGAATAACTTGCCGATATTTTTACAGAATCGTTGAAGACAAGTGTTCCATAAACTTAAAAATATGAGTGGTATTCAAAGTGGAGTTTGAGGGAGAGTGTTAGCAAACAAACTCCTCCACCGCAAATCTCAAAAAGGAAAAATAAAAATAGCATATGCTATCATCCACCACAAATATAGGCTGTCATAGTTATATTTGAGCAGGAAACAATTTGAATTTTTAAAAAAATAGTAAAAGTGTATTATCCATCTATATATAGAAAAGTCATGTCATGTAAAAATAAAAGAAACAAAATGCAAAGAATTGTGTGAAAGAAAAAAGGAGTACTGAAATACACTCATTGAGGAAAGAAAAAATAGTTTGAGATAAACTAAGAGATATGTACTCTTGTGATGTTTTTGTATTTTCAAGAAAAAATTGTTATAATAGAAGCTTATCTTCTTCTTTATTATTCAGCATAATTAAATTTGCAACACTTGTCACATGATGTAGGTCCCCTGATATGGCTGCTATGCATCAAGATACATCAGAGGATCGTGAAGTAGTGAGTGAGAAACTCAACGAGGTTTTCGGGGTAAGAATGTTGTCACCTTTTTTTAAGATGTAAATAAATGTAACATGGTGCAAATGAATGAAAACACTTACTGTGAAATTGCACAAAACCCCAGATTACTAGTAGTAGTGCCATGGCACGAGAAGTGGTTGCTGAGGTATGTGACATAGTAACAGAACGTGGGGCTCGCCTAGTTGGAGCTGGAATTGTTGGGATAATAAAGAAGCTAGGGAGAATAGAGAATAGAAAAAGTGTGGTGATGGTGGAAGGTGGACTTTATGAGCATTACCGTATTTTCAGAAATTATCTTCATAGTAGTATATGGGAAATGCTTGGCAATGATCTCTCAGATAATGTCATTATAGAACATTCTCATGGTGGCTCTGGAACTGGAGCTCTATTCCTTGCTGCTGCTCAGTCTCACACACACCGTGCGGATTCTTGAACATTATATGTTTCAAAAGACTTTTTTTTTTTTTTTGCATTTTTATGAAGAAAAATACATGATGGTTGAAGTCTTTCTTTTACTTTGAATGCATTATTTTCTTTTTCATCGATCAGCTTATAGTGATTTGGACATTGATGATTCATTCTATTTTCTGTAGCCGATACAATTGAAATGGACAATTGATAAACTGGGGTGGACACTACTCGCTTATAAATTGGGCTGGTAATGATGGTAGATAAACTTGAAAAGGGCTTGGCCCATTAGATTTTAAGATACAAAACTCTGTTATGTTTGGGTCCATTATATGTTTGGGTCATTTTTTTTATTCCTAATACCCTTAATCATGATCAAGCATTCCATTTTATTTCCATAGGAATGTTTTTTTATGAGATTTCTCTGCCAATTTATGATTATTCGATTAATTCGGCCGAGTTGGGCAAAATCATAAAGATATAGTAAAACTCTTATATCAAGTTTCTAACATAACTGTGTATCCAAAATTCGAATTCAAAACTACTAATTAAGTTAATTAGAACAACCTCATACCCAATTGGTCCAAGTGCTTGTTAATTTTTAATTTTATATATGAATTTTAAAACCTGGGTAACCTCCCAACCCTATCTCGTACTGGACTAGTTAAAACCCGCCTTGTTGTCGGATGCGTTGAATATGGATTTAGGATTCTCCTTATGCATTAATTCTATATAAAGTCCATGCCTGTATTAATTATTAACAAAGTTAATTAATTAATGGGTTTTATAAGAGTTATGTTGTAGGAAAAGTGATTATGTAATGTTATAGAGATTCGTTTTGCGTGCCAAAGAAAGTTGTGAGTGTAGGAAAGTTTTTCCACGCCTGTATTAATTATATATTATATATACAAAGTTAATTAATTATATATTATATTATATATATATATATATATATATATATAATAACATGACAATTACAAAAAAGAATAAGAGGAAGAGAATCTTAGTATATATATATATATATATATATATATATATATATATATATATATATATATATATATTTATATTGCATTTATTTTGTGGCTTATTGTAATACGTAATTTGTTTGTTTATGCATATTGCGTAATATATTTTTGTAAACCATAATCTATATTTATAGGTTTATATAACACTTATTATGAACATATATGCATGTCAATTTATTTGAGATATTACTGTAAAAATCTATTTTAATCCCGAAGAGATATATTGATTATTAATTTAGTCCCTTAAGAATTTTTATTATTTTAGTTAAGCTCGAAATCCTTAATAATTGATTCACTCTATTTATCTTAACTAGTTTGACATCATCGATGAAATTCTAACATGAACAATGTTCGAATATTGAAGAATATTTAAATATTCAAATATTATGACGCGCGTACCCCATATTTACACATTGACTTCATGACTTGTATAGTCTGAAATATATTCTTTGAGTATCATAAGTGATAATTTTAGATACAATGTTTGAATATGAGCCTTCAATATTTAAACATTATGAAATTTCGTCAATATTCTATTAACCGCATTAGATTAAAATGAATAGAGAAATTTAATTTTTAAGGAATTAATTTGAAAAGGTTTTAAAAAGATCAAATCGGTAGAGTGTAATTTTGGAGACGTTAAAATAGGATATTACTCCTAATTTTAAGATTGCAGTTGAAGGTTATAAAAAAAAAAAAGATTACAGTTGATTATCATATGAATTTATTTAAAATAGTCGTAAATAGAAAGCAATTAAAAATTAGATCTTTTTTCTCATAAAATTATGATATTTAAGGTCACGGTCGAGAAAAACCAAGTCTTATACACAAACATAGGAACAGTGATGTAAAATGTGATTTTTTTTTATTTTACAAAAAATTTACCTAAATATCTCATTTGACATATTTTATCTTCCATTAATATAATTCAAATTTGCAAACACTAATTACACTTTTTTACAGATTTGAATTATGTTTGTAAGATTTTATGACATGTGGCACATTTTCGCAGGAAAGAGATGACGTGTGATAATTCGCTACCATTGATAGTGAATATGATCTGCAATATGACCACGTGTCACGAAATTATTGGCCACAAAATTCGCTATCAGTGGTAGCGATTATAGAAGAAAAAAAAAATGTGAGTGACACGGGGGATGGTAAAATACTGTTCGCATAGCATTTGAATAAAAATTTTGAGAAAAAAATTGATAAATTAAAATATCAAGAAACCACAATCGGTCAAAGAGCCAACGTATGACATATCTAGAGACCATGCCTCTAAACTGCAAAAGTCAGTAGTAACCTTTACACTTAACTACGAGACAAGTCAATGGATTTGTAACGTGAAAACCCACGAGCGTATATCAAAGGATAAACAAGTTTAGTCCCTCTCAATGCTCTTGCCATTAATCCCATCAATATTTTGAAGGACCACCATTCAGCATCTTTCGAAACTTTAAGCATGTCAATGGCATAATTACTTGCGTGCTTAAACAAAATGGTAGTGCTGTAGCACGTAATGGACCAAAGCTGCTGATATGCGGGCCACATGATGAACACCTAGTGCAATATAGCTAAGCTATCAGGGTAGTATAGACTGCATATAAATCACGCAACTACCACAAACTTTTGTGCAGTTCAAATGATGGAAATATATAGCAGTAATCTGCAGAATTTGTAGCTTTACGTAGCTTGATGTGTAGCTGGAGATTCTTTCCAAAAAAATTTAATACACAAACAAAAGATTAGAACACACGTCACCTTTTTTAATACACAAAAAAAGAATTAGAACACACATCACCTAACACAACTATCCACATCCCTTACCAGTAGGCTAATTCTAGTGACTTATTTTTTATAAAACTAAAAGATAATAAACAATCTACTCATTCAATGATAAATATGATTTTTATAATATTGTAATGTTCAACAAAATTTCATAAAAGATACCAAGAATGTGTGTCAATTGCATGTGGTATATTTCAATTTAATCTGCGATCTCAAGTTCAAATTTTAAGTATGTAGCAATATCAAAAATTTGGTAGCTAAATATTTACCGTATGTCCTCGTGGTCGTAGCCGATTCAATCGGATTAATCCAGGTGAAGAAATCTATAAAAACATTTAAAGTATAGATATTTTTTTTTTTTTGTAAAAAATAAATATTGTGGAAGGTTTTATATACAAATTTATAAATTGTACTAAGTATGACTTGACAGACTTCAATGAAGAATATATGATTGGTCAGACATAATGTGATTTGTAAGAGTTTGTAAATAAAAAGTTTGTAAATATAAACTTCCTCATAAATATTATTGGAAAAGTTTTGAGTAATAGTTAATTAGTTTTAGGAGGAAGATCTATTTAGAAACTTTTTTTACAAATTACATTATGTACTCCCGGAAATACATAATGTAACATACCGTACTTCTAGAAATACATAATATAATTTGTAAACATGATGTTCGTAAATATAACCATCCCCTTAATTTTATTTAATTAATAACAAACTAACTTAACAACAAAAAGTTGTGTTTCCTCTGACGTACTTATACTGATCAATAAATATCGATATGAGATACATATATACGATATAATTACCCATGCATTGATAACTTTATGAATTTTCTTTGAAACTTTTTAGAACGTATAAACGTGAATCAATTTTAACAAGTAAAACTCCTATCAAACTGTCCTTATACATCCATTGATTATATATAGATTTTCTGATCTCTCATCTCATTAATATACTTTCACTTTTAGAAAATATTAAGATACAATTAGTTATTTAAATCCTGACCAGCAGTCTATCTCACTTCTTAATTGTTATTGTTGCCATTAGTATACCTGACGAGTCCCATGAAATATTAAACATTCCAATTTGTTATTCATATTCTTATACTATCAATCTACTTGACAATAATAAAACTAAATGTTTGTGAGGGGTAGATTGTAAACGAAAAACTATCATCAACTCTCTCTTTTTTTTTTTTTTTTGGTGAAAGTACTCATCAACTTTTATTATTATCTGATTAAATCAAAATGTAATACCTGTAACATTTTCTCAATATATCCTCTATTAATTTAACGGTAATAGGAATTATAGTCAGAGATAATAACTCGATATTAATTAAATACCTAAACATATTTTCTACTTCAATGAACATATATAAGTGATGAATTGCTTAACAAAAGGATCGATGGTGATTAGGGAAGAATAGGGCAAGTAATCGAAAATAAATCAATCTGGTATGGGCAAAAATTGAAAGCAAATCTCCTTGCAAAGTAACTATTTAATAAGCAATAATCAAAAGTCTCTTTCTTTACCGGAAAAAAAGCATTACAAAAGGATCCTTTTAAAAATTTCGTTTTCTCGGGTTTAATATATGCATGTTACATTAAAGGTCCATATCCAAGTTTGCTTTTTAACAAAATAAATAAATAAATAAAAACAAACAAAAAGCCTTCATAGGTACGCTATGACATTTAGATTATAATTTTCACACCATAAATTAAAGAATTATGCTTCATCCATAAAATATATGTTTGATAAAATTATAATTATATTTTCTTAATATATTTTTTTTATCTCAAACTATTATATAACTGGGAATAAAATTTCTTTTTTTATGAAATTAAATTATAATTTAAAAATTATTATCAAGCATGCCTTTCAAACACCAGTTGCTGGCCCAGGAGACATCACTATCCCAATTCTCCACCTTGTGCCAAAAATGTAAAAAGGTCCACTAAAAGATATACACCGGTTCATCAATCGCTTTTATTTCACATTATTATGTCCATGCTATCTCTCAAGTTTAATTTGATACTTCATACTTTATTTGAGAAAGATATATAAGAATGACATGCAATGGTTCTTTTCCAGGCCTAGACAAAGTTAGTGGAGGTTGATACTTGATGGAGAGGGGTTTGTGCATACATAGGGATACATGCCAAAGTCAATATTGATGAGTTAGCAATGGCAAATGCATTGCATTAAGTATATATTAACTTCATTTTCTTTCTCCTTTTTCTTTTCTTTTTTTATTTGGGGTAAATATTTTTACTTTTTTTTCTTTTTTTTCTAGTTATTTTTCACCTAAAATTACATAAATATCCTTCATTAAATTACCTAAAATTACAGAATTGTGAGACAGATCCTTTTTATTTTTACTTTTTACTTTTTTTCTAGTTATTTTTCATCTCACATCAACCATGTGGTGGGTCCCATATTTATTAAAAAAAGAAAAAAAAAACTTTGCACGCAAATTGAAAAATTACTAACATGAAAATTAAATTCTACTGAACACACAAACCATTTTTAACACACAACGGGACAAAATAGAGGTGGTACTTTTGGGCTTGTAAATCGTAATCAACTCTCAAGCAATTATCTTTTTCACCACATTCTTGTCCTTCTAAAACCTCGTGGGCCCTTATGTTGTCCAGTGTCTCCAATAGAAGAAGAAATCATTACTGAATTTTAATTAACCTTTTACTTTTGTTTCTTTTTGATGATAAATAATCCTATGAAAAAGTTAAAACTGCGAATAGGTTAACTTTTTTTATTGATGAAACTAACATAAACAAATTTTATGATTGAGGGGTATCTTTTTATTGTACCGCAAATGCAACACATACATTGTATGTTATAAGTTTTAATCTCAGTTTAATATAAAAAAAAAATCTTTTTTACAGATATATATAAACTTTTGATTTGATTTGATTTAATTTGGTAAAGATTATCATGTAGCAGTCAATTAAACAAAATTTATGAGATCGAAAAGGACAAAAACACGCATTCATAAGCTCCATGAGTCCGCCTTGTCGTCAATTTTCAGCGGTAGTTGTTAATCTCTTATTCAAAACTTTGTCGTTAACTTTATATATTATAATATCTCTTTTTTGTAATAAAGAAACAGGCAGGTTATGTCTACAAATTTTTTTGTTTATAAATTAGTATGACCGATCATATTTTAATCATGGAGTGTACGACCGGTCGTACTTAATGTAATTTACAAAAAAAAAAAGTTTGTAAACAGATCTTATCCCATAAAAAAAATTATTTTCTACATATACATAAAAGTACGTGAAATTCTTTTTTTTTTTATTCTTTTCTTTTCACAGGACCTCACATAGATGTCACATACTTTTATGTTTGTATAAAAGATAATTTTATCTTCTACAATATCAATACATCAAACCCATATATAATAGCTACGAAAGAGTAAAGACTTTGCTTAGTTTGTTGGGTAGGGACTGAGGAGGGTGGATTATCAAGACATGAGTGGAGTACCCTTGCTCTTTTGTTAAAATGAAAAGACTAGCTAAGCCATTTCCCTCGCTTATCAAGCAACGCATGCAAAAGTTGAATAATGGGCATGAACCACTGACTCTGTTTCGATCTCTCAATTTAGAGAGTAGCAGCTAGAAGGTGCTGTTTCATGATTCATCACACAACTTCAATATGTTACTTGTACGTTAGGAAAAAAAGGAGGGTAAGCGAGGGAGTAGGGACCATTCAATTTTTTCGAGAGAATTAGAGGGACAGACCCATGAACAATTTTGAGGCTCCAAAGGTAAAAAGTAGACAAAAGGAACAGCATCCAAGACATTTTAAATACTCCTAGAATAGGATACAACGTGTTTTCTGGGATGGAAGAGCTTCGGGCTCACAAATTTTGTTCAACTCAACACAAAGTCTTTCTTGTTCTAAGTGAAATCTAAAGCAATTACAGCTAGCGAATCTTGTGTCCCACCCACTATAATTACACAATAAATTAAAAAAATATATTCTGTTATAAAAATATTATATATATATATATATATATATATATATATATATATATATATATAGATAAACAGGTTATATTTATAAACTTTTACAAACTACACTATATCGTTTTGAGAGAATACAAACTTTTGAAATTTGACATCTATGTTCTCCCATATATATATATATATATATATATGCGCAGAAATATTGTAATTTTTTGTTTAAAAAAAATTCCAAAAAATTTGTAAACGGATCATGTCTCCATATATATATATATATATATATATATATATATATATATATATATATATATATATATATATGTTATGATCATTTTACACCAGTGTAAGTTACACTCTTAATCTTGTCTGTTGATTCAACTTATATCTATGGGTTCAAAAATTTTGGGAAAGTGAGCCATTGGATACAAGTGGATTAATGGTCAAGATTGAGTGTAAGACTTCTAACTTTTATACCGTTGTAAGAATATCATGTCCCTATACATATATATGAGGTAGGATCCTTTGACATCTCATCTGAGAGTCATTAGATCAAAAAAGATCAATGATGTCACATGCTTACAAATCAGAGCCGTTGATTTTTTTTTATCTAATGGCTCTCGTATGAGGTATCGAATTTCAAATTTGATACTGATATTAAAAGATCCGAACTCATGTGTATATACCACGAACCAGCAGCATGTCTACTTACTCTTTCAATAATTTAATCAATTAAGATAGGTAAAACAAAAATTATAAAAAAAAAATTCCTTAAAGCAAAATTCCCCCAACTTTCCCATTACTCCAAAATATTTAAGGAGGCTGAAAGGATCCCTAAAATTCCCTCCCTAGCTAGCCAACACCAAAAATCTTGTCTTTGAGTCGACGATCATGTGCAGTGTGATTAGCAGTTAACGTCAAGATTAATCAGAGTTCGCATCATGATTAATCTGGTCAAGTAATGGCACATAGAAACGAGGCTCCAATTCTTTAATGATTATTCAAAAAAGATGATAAGGACAAACTTGACCTCTAGTAATAAAGTAGCTAGAAATCTTAAGTGGATCACAGATGCATATATATTATCTCGAATTCAAGAATCAAGGCCACCACTGTTCTAACAATAAATCTTATTTTAGTGGGTAAAATCAAAAGCACACCCTTATTGATGAAAACTACAGGATGTTGTTATTGTGATTGATTAGGAGGGTATCTGCTTAATCCCCGGTTCCTTATCATTGTGGGCATAAACCTACATAGCTAAGTACAGTCCTCACCAATTAGGATCCCTGCTTGATTCTTGGTTTGGACTAGCTCACAGTGCACAAACTTGGTAACTGCCAGTTGAAATTGAAACCAATCAAAATGGTTCTGTATATGTATCTGCTTCCTAATTACCACGGTTACTGAGACTGTTTTAACGCGGTTCCTACATTATTGGCTTTTTATGTAGGCATTAGGAATCAGAATCAAAGGGGTGTGTATGTTTTTCATCATAAAGGTTCATGAAGCACAAGTATATATATAAACACCAACTTTTTTAGCTGCAGTAAAAATTTACGGTAAGAGAGGGGAAAAGTTATCTCATCTTAAGTCAGATACATTAATATACAAACTTTGATGGTGACTTATAAGTATATTTATAAATTGTACGAACAAATATTAATTATAAAAATCAAACTTAAACCTTCCAAACAAAATGAGGAAATAATCCCAGTACGAATGAACATCATAATGAGTATTGACCACGGATCTTCCCACAAATTTCCCAAATAGCACATGACCTTGCTTGATACCCGGAAAGAGACATTGCAATTAAAGGTAATAAATACCCTACCGATTAAAGTGATTAATGACATTATTAATCTTCTTCCCTTAACCACACATGGGGCAGCTACGTACCCAGTTGCAGCAGATAGTTACTTCTATATATGTTGTCAGTTTCTTCAAACCTGATCCTTGGAGCAAAGGATTGCTTGTTGATTGCATTACTATTAATATTATAATTATCTATGAAATGTATGTATGTTTGGTCACTGCTGGGTCATTTCTCTTCCAGAAAAGTATGCCGTTTCCAGTTTGCAATGGAGCGGGGACCATTGTATTAATTAGTTAGGATCATGGTCATCTATTTTCTGAGATATTTATATAAATCCATAATTCATTCAAACCAATTTTTTTTTTTTTGGTATAAACATTTAAACCATTTAAAAGTAAGGCTTTAATGTTTCTAGAGTGAACATAGATAAATTATCTATATTCGCTCCCAAAACGACATCGTTTTAGATTGAAAAATTAAAAAATTATAATGAAAAATACTATTATAATTCTAAAATAAATTATAATTACAAAAATATATTGATTTCCGCCTCAAAACGATGTCGTTTTGGGCTGTAAATAAGTTATCTACATTGATAGTAAAAAATGCGAACCCTTACAAAAAAAAATTGTTAAATGACATATAATAACTTGCGTTAAGTTTAGTATTAGAGAAGATAAAAAGTTTAGGATTTTAGATTTAAAATTAGCAAATATATTTATTAGGATCAGAATCATTCTACACCAGTGTAAGTTACACTCTAAGTCTTATCCATTAATTTTATTTACTATGTTAATTATCTTTACACTTCGTTAAATGGGGCAAAAAAATTTAATTATTGCATTTAAATCAAATAATTACGCATCTAATGTTATTTTTCAAATAATTACGGATCTATTGCACAATGTGACGTCCCTTTGCGTCACAGTGACATATAATAGGCGTCTCACCCTAAGTAAGACGCCCAAATGGGCATGTCTGGTGTGATGTGGTGACACGTGTCACTTTTTTTTCAAAAAAATATATTAATTTAATTATAAAACTTCCGAAGGCCATAACTTTTAACTCCAATATCTAAATCAGGTAATTCTTTTTTTGATTTCACATAACTTTTCGAAATCTACGTAATGACACCCAATTTGATATATTTTATCTCTCAATAATAAAATTACCTAAATTAGGCGTGATTGGCTCTTGATTGAAACCCAATTTAGATGTGTTGGTAACGTCTCAGGTTTTGACACGTGTTTACACGTGTCACATTTTTTAACTCAGAAGCCTCTCAGTTCTGCATTTGTGATTTAATACAAAAAAATAAATCAAAATTTGATGTGTGATTTAAATTAAAAAAAATTATTTTATTTTTATTATCAACAAAATTTGGTTTGTGATTTAAATTAAAAGTAACAATTATTATTAATAAGGAAAAAATAAAGATTTGATTTGTGATTTAAACTCAAAAATCAATTTGAAAAATCTCTATTAATAAAGGAAATAATTAAATAAATATTCTAAATTTTTAAGAAAGAAGGATTACCTGATTTAAATTTAAATTATGTTTGTGAGAAATAAAATATATCAAATGAAATGAATCTCAAAAAGTTATGTGGAATCAAAAAAAGAATTACCTGATTTGGATACTCGAGTTAAAAATTATCGTCTTCAGAAGTTTTATAATTAAATTAATATTTTTTTTTAAGTGACACGTGTCACCACCTCAACACGTTTTCTCTTGTGGTGAGAGATAAAAAGTCAGGATTTTACCGTAGATCCGTAATTATTTAAAAAACAACATTAGATGCGTAATTATTTAATTTAAATGCATTATTTTAATTTTTTTTCCCGTTAATTGGAATTGCCATGTCCCCGTTTGTGGCTACGAAATTTTGATTGTAAGAGAAGGGTAAAAATGAGATTCAATCTGTGAGCCCAAATGCTCAGTGGAAGGAACTCTTGTAATAATGCGACCAGCGCAGGAGACGAGAGAGAGAGAAGGTTTTTTACTCAACGTCCTTCCACTTCTTGTGTCAGTCAGAGATGTTTGACCAGCTTTATCCAACCAAACAAAATTATTACTGTTTAATAATTACCTATTATTATATTGATTTTTCTTTTCTTCAATCTTCTTCGTTCTTGTCTAATTATATGTTCTGTGTTGCTGTGCGGTTGAAAACGGACACCGAAAACCAATTTTTGGTTTTTTTTATTTTATTTTATATTTTGTGGTACTATGGTTTTCTCATCTCAATAGTCCCCATACACTGACCGAATGGTGTGGATCCCTTTGTCCAATTGTTGCTGTGGATGCTTGATGCATCACATCAGTGGGTCCCAATTCATTCCTATAGAATACGACACCGCATGATTCCCCTAAAAGCAAAACAATATTGGAACATTGACCGTATTATCAATATTTTTTGAATTTTTTTTATAGAAATATTATGCTGGCTAAAAAATTTGTCAAATTGTTACGTCTCCAATTTCATTATAACTGCTAGCGAGTTTGATAATATCACATGATATATTTTTTGAGGCCACCAAATTTGCTATGAATTGCAGCGAATATGGTGATCAAAATAATCGATCTTTTTTTTTCTGCAAAGAGTGACACGTGGCATATATAGGTTGGCTCGTCCTGACCTGCCATAAACGAGGCGGGGCGGGTTGGCTCGACAGTAAATATTGGTTAAAAAAGTGAACACACATCGTTTTATGGTGAGTTGGCCGGTAAACCCACCAACCTGCCAATTAAAAAAATTAGTTATTTTTCAAAAAAAAAAATTAGTTAACAATCAAAAATAAATTATGTTTTATGAATTTTATAATATTATTTTTTATTTCATATTCCTCTTAATTTTTTTAGTCTCAATCTTAAAAGTATATTAATATTCTGTTAAACATTCTTTAGGAACTCATTTGTCTCCATATATAAATAACATGAGTTATTATTTATCAAAAAAATAATAATAACATGAGTTATGTTTATCTCTTTCTACGTAGGCTAAGTAATTTTCCTACACACACAAAAAAGGATTGGGTCCCACCATTCTTTTTTCTCTCTCCTCTTACCTGTGGGTCCCATTTATAATTTTATTTCTACAACATAAGGTAACAATTTTCCTACAGCATAAGAAAAGTATTTCCCAAATAATATTTGTCATAAATAAAAATTTTATTCTTTATTTTTTCTAAGGAATACTATAAATAAAATTGGATATCATAAAAACTTAATGACAAATGAAATATTACTTAATTGTATAAAAAAATTAATCATAACCCGGCGGATCAACCCTCTCATTGGCGAGTTGAACCCATTTTGACCTACTTTAAGGTGAGGCGGGTTGAAGTGGCATGAAAACCTCAACCCAACCTGCCCCGTATTGACAGGTTGGCGGTTGACTCGCTAGGCTCAACTCATATTGCCACCCGACCACCCCTGATTGTCACTCTATCTCTCTACTCTTACCTTACGTTTGCTCTCTCTAGAAATTATCTTCTTTGTGTCAAGATTTTCTCCTCTCATAATGTTAGTTTATGTATTTTTTTTATGGGTTTTATATTTCTCATTTAACATGAGAATTCAAACTTTCTTACACACCCTTCGATTTCCGTGCTGACATGGGTCCTACATCTAATTTTTTCTAACGGGTCCCACATACTTTTTATCTCTACAACACAAAATTTCAATTCTCATTTAACATGGAGTATGGGTTATTATATGAATCGTGGGATGCATGACATGATTTAATTTTATTACATGAGTTAGTATAGGTATTAAACACTAAGATAGTTGATATATTAATTTTATATTTAAAATAATAATTAAAAATAGCATTATTAAAATAATTTCTTTTAATACATTATATTTTAATATTGATTATTTTAGACTCTCAAACTGCACGATGAAGTATTGTAGGGATTAAACTCTGATAGTTGCTGATACTAATTTTGTATTTAAAAAGAGAATAAATTTATTACTAACATAATTTAATGATTTTTTATATATTTTTTATTTTATTATTGTTTATTTTGGAAATCACAACAGTAGAATAAATGCCTTTTTATGTTAATGTAGGGATTAAACCCTCGGATGGTTGACATATTAATTTTTTATTTAAATTTATTTATAAATAGGATTATTAATATAATTTAATTATTCTTTTAAATAGACTCATGGATTCCTATACCGGTTCATGCGCCGTGAGAATAATGAACCCTCACCTTCTGGCTCCCAAGGGTCTCTGCGTTGTATAATTGCCTCAGGTTCCATTAATAGCTCTCTAAACATTGAGAACAAATTTATGTTTGCCATATGTTCCACTTTTGCATAAAAGGATTGAGCACTTTGAACCCCTCACGAAACGATCGACGTGGCAAACCAAACTCACTGGCAGTTGTAGCTAGTTAGAGACATGGCATTTTGGTAAAAAAATTAGCCGGCATAACATTCTAACAAATTTTTTTTAGAAAATGGTAGTAATACGATCAATGTCCCAATAATGTCTATGTATTTTTCTCTTGTTTTGAGAATTTCTTAATAGAAAGAGTGATATGCATATTTAAGCATTGGTTAGGTTATAAGGAGTATACCGACACCAACAAATATATAAATAATGTAATAATGATATCTATATATTATTTTTAATTTTAATTAATAAAATAAAACACACATTTTTTTATAAGGAGAGTTGTTATGTATGCTTCTAGGCAGTTGAAATCGCATGAGGAGAATTACCCTACGCATGATCTAGAGCTACGCATGATCTATATGGTGTTGATTTCTTAGTGTATAGCGATCACAAAAGTCTAAAGTATCCGTTTGACCAGAAAGAGTTGAACATGAGGCAAAGGAGATGGATGGAGTTCCGAAGGACTATGAATTTGAACTAAAATACCATCCGGGTAAGGCTAATGTTGTAGTTGATGCCCTGAGCAGGAAATCTGCTGTAATTGTAAATCTGATGATTGAAGAATATCAGTTGATTGAAAACTTCAGAAATCTGAATGTGGTGGTCAGTAAAGGCAATGATAGCTTAGAAGTTGAGAAAGTTGCCATTCAGGATGCATTATTGGAGAGAATCTTAGAGGATCAACAATTTGATAAGGACATTGTGGCCATGACAGGTCAGAAAGATGTGTCTGTTGATGGTCAGGGCTTCAAACGCTATCAGGAAAGGATAATCGTGCCCAAAGGCCAGTTAGTGGATGATGCGTTGATTGAAGCACACAAAGGTCAATACTCTATTCATCCAAGAGCTACTAAGATATATCATGACTAAAAGGAAAATTTCTAGTGGTCGGGTCTGAAGAATGACCTTGCTAAGTTTGTTGCAAAGTGTCTTGTTGGTCTGAAAGTCAAAATTGAACACCAGAGACCTGATGGTTTGCTTCAACCTCTGGATATCCCGGTATGGAAATGAGATTGCATCTCCATGGATTTTGTTGTTGGGTTGCCCAGGGCTCAGGCCGAATATAATTATATATGGGTTATTGTTGATAGGCTTACGAAGTGTGCCCATTTTCTGCCAATGAAGGTGACTTTTACTACAAAGCAGTTGGCTCGACTCTGTTTGAAGGAGATTATGAGACTTCACGGGGTGCCTGAGAGCAATGTGAGCGATCGGGACCCCAAGTTCACATCTCACTTTTGGGGAGCACTGCAACATGCTTTTGGCACTCAGTCGAGACTGAGCACGGCTTATCATCCTTAGACTGATGGTCAGACAGAGAGGACTATTCAGACCCTGCAGGATATGCTGAGAGCTTGTACCCTGGAGCAGGGTAAGGCATGGGATAGGTACCTTCCACTGGTAGGGTTCTCGTACAATAATAGTTTTCATTCCAGTTTGGGCATGGCACCTTATGAGGCTTTGTGTGGCTGGCGATGTAGATCACCTACTTGTTGGACCGAGGTTGGAGAGAGGCAAATGATTGGGTCAGACTTGGTACAGGACACTTCTAATTAGATCAGAATGATCCGAGATAAATTAAAACAGGCACAGAGTCGCCAGGAGAACTATTATGATCATAAGCATCGACCTCTTGAGTTTGCAGAGGGCGAGCATGTGTTTGTGAGGTTGTCACCTGTGAAAGGTGTAGGGCATGCTCTTGGACTAAAGAAGCTGAGTCCTAGGTTTATTGGTCCCTATCAGAAAATAAAGAAGGTGGACCAGTTGCTTATCAGCTTGCCTTGCCTCCACAGTTATCCGATATTCATGATATATTCCACGTGTCTCAGCTTTGGAGATATATTCGAGATGAATCCCATGTTTTATAGCCTGATGACGTTCAGATACGGGAGAATCTTAAGACTCCCGTGAGGCCGTGGAAAATTCTTGATAGATGAAAGAAAAATGAAAAATAAGTCAGCTCCTATGATCAAAATTCAATGGGAAGGCAGGACGCCTGAGGAGGCTACTTGGGAGGTGAGGATGAGATCCTCTGGCTATATCCTGAGTTTGTTTCTAGGCATGATCCTAATCTTGCTGACAAAATCATAAAAAGGTGGTGAGTATAATAACCCTCACATGTAGTTGTGGATTTAATAATTTTAATAATGTTATTGAAGAATATTTATAAGAAAAGTAGAAGAAAAAGAAATAAAGTCACATTTGGCGGAAAATGAGTTAAAATTATAGTTAAATGGTAAAAATGCAGGTAAATAAAGTTATCCGAAAATGAAAAGTAAAATGGTAAATATTACCATAAAAATATTGTGAACCAATGTATCATGTTAGAATGAGAGTTAAGTGAGCGAGATAGATAAACTTATACCCACTTGGATTATTTAAACTCATTTAAAAGGAAAGTAACATGATCTCTCTCTTGTTTCACTTTCATTCTCGTCGACTCCCTATTTCTCTCAACCGAAGGTGTGTATTTCCATTCTTTTATCCTTGTGCTTCTACAAATCCTTGTGAAACAAGAGTATCCACCCACTAATCTTCATCTTCTTCATATCCCTATCATCCTCCTCCATTAATGAGTTGTTGTGAGAGAGAATGGAACCCATTTGGTGAAGTCATTTTTGGATTTGAGCTAAGGGAAGAAGTATTGCTGAGATAGAAAGCTTGGGTTGCTTCTCTTTGGGCTGATTGAAGCTTCAAAGGTAATTATATCAACCCCCTCTTGTATTTTTGGAAAAAATTACATGAGATAGAATTGTATAAATCGGGATTTAATGGTATAGATAGTTAAAGAGTGATTTGGATATAGCTCCCTTTGTTAAATATGCTTAGGATTGCTTATTGATGAAAGAAAAAAAAAATCACCGTTTAGCTCATTATAGAAATTCAAGATTTTGGCTATATGTCAATTTCAAAAATTTAATAGTATGAGTAGTTGGAGGGTGAATTATAGATGAGTCCCTTTGGTAAATATGCTTGGGTTTGGTTCCCGTAAAAGGAAAAATTATGAAATGGCCGTTTAGGATACTTTGATAAATTGGACTAAAAAGCAAGTGTGTGTTTCTTGTATGTGTACTCTTAAAAATTAAACGTGGTAGACTGGTATATAGGAATACTGATTGTCTTCACATCTTGGAACTAGGTTGTGACTTTGTGAGAGATCGCGACTCTGTGTACACGAGAATTATTGGAGGACACTACTTGTCAGGTAAGCTTTCGGTCCTTGGGATTAATGCCCTGTTTGTTCCACCAAACTCCGAGGGAGGGTGGTAGTTTGAAATGGTATATTGAAAATGATTTATTATGTGTTGCATGTATATGTACGTATGTTTGCGTGCCACACAAGACGATGTTTCCTTGTGTGAGGCATAAGCCGGTGTTTCCTTATGCATTGCATGAGACGGTGTTTCCTCATACGATATGTTGCAAGACGGTGTTTCCTGGCATAATGCATACTTGTTATATTCTCTGGCCAGTAGAATTACATTATTGAACACTGCATTGTCATACATATTATGATGTATACATGGATATTTTATGTACTGTGATTATACCAGAAGTGAGCTTAGGGGTGGAGGAGCCCTCCAAAGGTCCCTAGCTTACTGAGGTAATTATATTATCTCACCTCGTGTTATGGGGATCACTATTTCAAGTATAAGAGCTAATAGTGCTGAGGCATCGAGTGGCAAGAGGCCAGATGAGAGATATTACTTGACATGATTGTCAGGGTCGTGTGGATATTTAGATTTGTACCTGACATACTTTATTTGGAGTTGTATATGCCATGTATATTTTTTTGAGAGCATAGAGAGTGTCTATGCCATGTCGATAGTCTGTATATGCTTTTATTGATGCATGCTCAGGTCTATGTTACTTATTTAATAGCATCTCTTTTGTTTATTTGATGTAATTATATAAGTAACATCGTGGACTATTTTGAGACACTATGATTATGAGATCGACTATGCCATGGATGGCTGGGTAATATGGTTTATGTCTGGATTATATTAAACTGTCAATCAGGTTGAAAGTTTCATATGGGGATTATCCCCAGTAGTCCAAAATACAGGGAAAATGTTGTCCATTTTATTTTGGCCTTGGAAGTAAAAAGGTTTGCAATGCATAAGGAATAAGAGGAAATTCATTCAATTAGCTTCCGCATTAATTAAGTTGAGCATGCTGCACTTACTATCATATGAATGTTAATTAACTGGCTGCAGACGGGTCGTTACAGGCGCTATGATAAAGGCCAGCAGGGCCAAAAACCCCATAAAGCCTTATAGGTTAGGGCCAACCCATGGGCCTTTTAAAATTTTAATATTTATTTTTAAAAAAAGGAAAGAAAATAACAATATATAATTATACTAAGTGCCATCAAATCAATGTGTGAGAATATTTATGTTGAACTTTTACTCACACAAGCAATAAAATCAAGCTTTTCTGATAAATTGCATATATTTTAATGCAATTAATTTATTCCTAGATTTAAAAGAAATAACATAAATGCAATAATACATAAACATAAGTGCAATAATGCATAAATGTTTGACATTTTAAATTTGGAATTAATTTTCTTATTTTACATGAGAAAATTTTCTTATGCTACACACACAATATATGAGTGGGGTTCACAAAAAGGTGAGAAGACAAAAAAAGCAAGATTGGACCCACTTATGTACTGTGAGTATAGCATGAGAAAATTTCTCATGTAAAATGAGAAAATTATTTCCCTTAAAATTATCATCAAGTATTGCTCATATAAAAGTGAATTTCACCTACCATTATATCACCCTCGAGGTGAAATGTTGTCACTCCCATTTTCAATTTTTTCTTCATCCATTTCTCGTATCCTTTACTTTCCAATTCAGAATTTGTTCAACGAAGGGGCAATTTTTTGATTCAATCACATATAGGGTTTGAATTTTCAATTGTCAACTTATTGTCTTGTTCGGTTTTTTTTTTTCTCTTTTACCTTTCCTTCCCCTCTCGACAAATTTTCCATCTCTCTCACGTGGATTACGACAATCCCTCATTCATCTTCATCACCTTCATTAACCCTTCGGGGGTGTTAGGTTCAAGTGAAAAACTTTTTTTACTAGGGAAATGTAATTACTAAGGATTTGAAGGGGAAGTGAGTTAGATAGGAAAGTTTTAAAAAAGTTGTTTGGGTTGGGCAAAATTTTACTAGGAAAATGTGTTTGGTTGAATATAAAATATTGATGAGAAAACTTATTGAAATTACAAAATTGTCCTTTTAAAAATAACCCTTTACCCTTTATAATATTGTCAGCGTTTTGTATCACTATATTAACTTATCTGATTTTTATAGAAATACCATGTTCAAATTAGCATTCAGGAACAAAGTTTTTCTTCCTTTTTAACATGTAATTGTGGATAGCTAGGTAACTGACATTCTTGGCTAAAAATCGAGAATCCATAAACCGAACATAGACAATTGACAAACTCAGAATCACTTGGCTGGGAATATCCATAGAATTCCTGAAACAAACACTGTCTTAATGAAAAATGGTCTCATTTTCTTGAGAAAATTCTACTTCTTGCCTTATGTTATTATCCTATCCATTATCCCTTGTTCAAGTTGTTGCAGAATTCCCATTTCCTAAGTATCCTAAATCAACATTGTTTGCCCGCCAAGTGCTTCTTTGGCTTTTTCTAATCTTTAACTAGATCCACGGGCAAGCTTTATCCAACCCATGGGATGAGAGAGCCAAGTGGTGTTAGAGGCAAAAATAATCCCACATTAATAGGATAAAATATATACATGGCTGAAAATAGGGTTGTATAGGCTGTCGTGCAGGCTTTAGCCCGTTTTTATCATAGTAACTAATCAAAGTACTAATAAAAATATTTACCAAAAATATAATGATAAAAATAACTATTTCAATAATGTGTGGTGTTCACTATTTCACCCTTCCGTACTAGCTAAAGAATGAGAAAAATAGTTGTCCTTCTATAGGATATGACTTTATGTCATTTTAGATCCTAACTGTTAATTTCCGTCAATCAACGGTTATAATTTATTGGGTTAAACTTATTAATTAATTAGTAATTCACAATGAATTATAATCATTGATAGAAGGAAATCAAAGATTATGATATAAAATAACAAAATATTATATCCTTTAAAAGGATAAGTATTTTTCCCATAAAAAATTTAAGAACATGAAATTACTTAATAAAGTTTTTTTATTTCACATTTATATGCAATTTTAAAAAGTGAGTTAGCGTCTAAATATATAATTTTTCAGACTTTATCTTTTCGCACATAATTTCTCTACTTTTTCCCTCTTGGACGCAAAATGGAAATAAAGCGATGTTCTTTTAATCATTTGATTTCTCTAAAGATAAGATCACATGGTTTGAAATTTCAATTGCCAACTTATTTTCTTGTTCGATTCTTTTTCTCTTTTACTTTTCAGTTCCTTCTCGACAGAATTTTCATCTTTCTCACGTGGATTATGACAATCTCCCATCCATCTTCATTACCTTCATTAACCCTTTATGAAAAATAGTCTCATTTTCTCGAGAAAATTCTCCTTCTTACCTTCTATTGTTATCCTATCCATCATTCCTTGTTCAAGTTGTTGCAGAATTTTCATTTCCTAAGTTTTCTAGATCAATGTTGTTCACCTGCCAATTGCTTCTTTGGCTTTTTCTAATCTTTAGCCATGTGGGGTTAGAGCCGAAAATAGTCCTACATTAATAGGATAAAAAATATATAGAGCTGAAAATGGGGTTGTATAGTCTGTCTTTGGCTATAGTGTAGAGTCTTGATGGCTGCTAGTGTAGAGTCTTCATGGCTATAGTATAGAGTCTTAAAAGTATTCCATTTTCTGAAAACATAGTCCTACATTAATAGGATAAAAAATATATAGAGCTGAAAATGGGGTTGTATATGTTGTCCTGTAGGCTCTTGCCCGTTTTAACACTCTACATTTCATGACTAAACAAAAAATATCATAGTAACTAATCAAAGTTTTAATAAAAATCTTTACCAAACATATAATGATAAAAATAACTATTTCAATAATGCGTGTTGTTCACTATTTCACCCTTTCGTACTAGATAAAGAATGAGAAAAATGTTGTCCTTTTAAAGGATATAATTTTGTGTCATTTTAGATTCTAACCGTTGATTTTCGTCAATCAACGATTATAATTTATTGGGTCAAACTTATTAATTAATTAGTAATTCACAATAAATCATAACCATTGATCGACGAAAATCAAAGATTAGAATATAAAATAACACAAAATTATATCCTTTAAAAGGATAAATATTTCCCCCATAAAGAATTTAAGAACATGAAATTACTTAATAAAGTTTTTTATTTCACATTTATATGCAATTTAAAAAGTGAGTTAGCGTCTAAATATATAATTTTTTGGACTTTCTCTTTTCTCACATAATTTCTCTACTTTTTTCCTCTTGGACGCAAAATGAAAATAAAGCGATGTTCTTTTAATCATTTGATATTTTTTAGCTTATAATTACAAAAATATCTTTATTTTACTATTATTATTTTTTTCAAAAATATTATGAAAGAAGTGGTGAAATCAATTTTTTTTCTTTATAAATTCTTTTAAACAAAAATAAAGTGAAAATAAAATAATTCTATAATTTATCAATAACAATATATTAAATAAAAATAAAAATAAATTAAATTGCAATAAAATTCTAAACTCGAATTTTTTATCTACCATCTCTCAATGGTTGAGAATAATAGACTACCAAACATAGATACTTATTAATCTTGTGCATGCATCCTTCACCAAACAATATTAGTTGTCTCATGCAAAAAGAGCTACAGAAAAATAATGGTCCCTAAACAAAAATTTGAGAAAAAAACTCAAATTTACAAAATTAAAGTTCAAAAGTTGTGACTTTTTAGGAAAATGTTAACTAGACATTTTTTTTTACCGACATACTTATGTAAGTGACAAGACAAAAAGAGTATAAATGCGTAAAAAATAGATAGATTTGACAGTAGCTAAACTGTAAAAACCGTATACAAGTGTGTTTAAGAACATAATTGTTTAAAGGATATTAATATAATTATTTAACTTTTAAAAATTCATTGATGAAAATTCCAAAATTCATAAATGAGTGTGTGTGTGAATAACAACCTCATTTAATAAAACGTTCAATAGACATAGGTATTCTACCATAAGCTCAGTTAATAAAAAATCTAGTAACGTTCAATAATGAATAATAATAAAAGAGAAGAAAAAAATAATAATAAAATTATAATCATTGATTTAACTTTATATGATTATAATCTTCTCACTTTACCATATCATGATTTTTCTCACGGATACATTTCCTCTCTTAATACGATATATAAAGAGTTATTAGTTATTACCATTATGTGGTATTGGATAATGGATATGTGATGTTTGGATTTGTAATAATTATAGATTATTTATAAGAAAAAAGTACAAATTTCATATTGGCAAAAATTCCCTCTTTTTGAACGATAAGATCACATGGTTTTGGCCTGGCCTTTGACGCTTTCTTCAATCACTCACTCTGCTCTCCTCTCTGCTCAGCCTCAGGGGTAAGTGGTCACTCACAAACACACACAACACACAGAGAGAGAGAGAGAGAGAGAGAAACACTTATTTACTCACTCACTCACTCTCCCTCACTTCCATTAACCATTGTTCATTCCATTCCCTCACACAAAAATGCGACTCTTGCTGTTGCTGTTTCTTCTGCTACACTTCGAGTTCCTCTCAGCAGGGCGAATCTCAGAGTATCGAGCCCTTCTCTCATTCAAGGCATCATCCATAAGCAATGACCCAACCAACGCTCTTTCCACATGGAACTCATCCACCACAACCTCACACTGTTCCTGGTTCGGTGTCACGTGCGACTCTCGTCGCCACGTGACTTCCCTCAACCTCACCTCACTCTCCCTCCACGGCACGCTCTCCGATGTACTCTCCTACCTACCCTTACTCTCTAACCTCTCACTCGCCGATAACAAGTTCTCCGGCCCCATCCCGCCGGCGATATCCTCCCTCTCCGGCCTCCGATACCTCAACCTATCCAACAACGGCTTCAACGGAACATTCCCTTCTGAACTCTCGCGACTCACCAACCTCGAAGTCCTCGACCTCTACAACAACAACATGACCGGTGTTCTTCCCCTCGCCGTCACCCAGATGCCCATTCTCCGCCACTTGCATCTCGGCGGAAACTACTTTTCCGGCAAGATCCCGCCGGAGTACGGCGGCTGGGACCGCATCGAGTACATCGCCCTCTCCGGAAACGAGCTCGACGGAGCTATACCGCCGGAGATCGGAAACCTGACTAGCCTCCGGGAGCTTTACATTGGGTACTACAACACCTACGACGGCGGCATACCGCCGGAGATTGGGAACTTGTCGGAGCTGGTGAGGCTTGACGCCGCTTATTGTGGTTTGTCCGGCGAGATACCGCCGGAGATGGGGAAGCTTCAGAACTTGGACACCCTGTTTCTTCAGGTGAATGCGCTTTCTGGGTCTCTGACACCTGAGCTCGGGAACCTGAAGAGCCTGAAATCGATGGATTTGTCGAACAACATGCTCGCCGGCGAGGTTCCGGCGAGTTTCGCGGAGCTGAAGAACTTGACCCTTTTGAACCTGTTTAGGAACAAGCTTCATGGGGCGATTCCTGAGTTCATTGGAGAGCTTCCAGCTTTGGAGGTGCTTCAGCTTTGGGAGAATAACTTCACTGGGAGCATTCCTCAGAGTTTGGGGAAGAATGGAAGGCTTACTTTGGTTGATCTTTCTTCAAACAAATTAACTGGGACTCTCCCACCTGACATGTGTTTCGGGAATCATCTTCAAACTCTGATAACTCTTGGGAATTTCTTGTTTGGTTCCATTCCTGATTCGCTTGGAAAGTGCGAGTCTTTGAATAGGATTCGCATGGGAGAGAATTTTCTGAATGGGTCCATACCAAAAGGCCTTTTTGGGCTTCCAAAACTTACCCAGGTTGAGCTTCAGGACAATCTTCTCTCAGGGGAGTTTCCTGAATCTGGTTCCATGTCTGTTAATCTTGGTCAGATTAGTCTCTCCAACAACAAGCTTTCTGGGCCGTTGCCACCCACCATTGGGAACTTCAGCAGCATGCAAAAGCTTCTCCTTGATGGCAACAAATTCTCAGGTCGAATCCCTCCTGAGATTGGGAGGTTGCAACAGCTCTCTAAGATAGATTTTAGCCATAACGAGTTCTCGGGTCCTATTGCTCCTGAGATCAGTCAATGCAAGCTTTTGACTTTCGTTGATCTTAGTCGTAATGAGCTCTCTGGTGAGGTTCCAAATGAGATCACTGGTATGCGGATATTGAATTACTTGAACCTTTCGAGAAATCACTTAGTTGGTCCCATTCCAGGCTCCATAGCCTCCATGCAAAGTTTAACTTCTGTTGATTTTTCATACAACAATCTCTCTGGTTTGGTTCCTGGTACTGGCCAATTTAGCTACTTCAACTACACTTCTTTCCTTGGCAACCCTGAACTCTGTGGCCCTTATTTGGGTCCTTGCAAAGATGGGGTTGCCAATGGCCCTCGCCAACCTCACGTTAAAGGCCCACTCTCTTCTTCTTTGAAGCTCCTTCTCGTTATTGGGTTGCTTGTTTGCTCCATTGCATTTGCTGTTGCGGCAATATACAAAGCTCGGTCTCTGAAGAAGGCCAGTGATGCTCGTGCATGGAAATTGACTGCGTTCCAACGTTTGGACTTCACTGTTGATGATGTTTTGGATTGCTTGAAGGAGGACAACATCATAGGGAAAGGTGGTGCAGGCATTGTTTACAAGGGAGCAATGCCAATTGGGGATCAGGTTGCTGTGAAAAGGCTACCAGCTATGAGTAGAGGCTCTTCCCATGATCATGGATTCAACGCAGAGATCCAGACATTGGGACGAATTCGACACAGACACATCGTTAGATTATTGGGTTTCTGCTCAAACCATGAGACAAATCTCTTGGTCTATGAATACATGCCTAATGGGAGTTTAGGTGAAGTACTTCATGGTAAGAAAGGGGGTCATTTGCATTGGGACACCAGGTATAAAATTGCTGTGGAGTCTGCAAAGGGCCTTTGCTATCTACATCATGACTGTTCACCACTTATTGTCCATCGAGATGTGAAATCAAACAATATCCTTCTAGATTCCAATTTTGAAGCCCATGTTGCTGATTTTGGGCTTGCTAAGTTCTTGCAAGATTCTGGAACATCTGAATGCATGTCCGCTATTGCCGGTTCATATGGATACATAGCTCCAGGTACCATATTTGAAATTCAATGTAATTGATGATTTATATGTTGAAATTGTGTGAGCAATATCCTTTTCCCAGCCATATTTCTATCAATAATCCTTGACTGTCGGATATTTGTCTCTTTTGACTATCATTTTTTTAGGTGTGGACTATTGTTTTCTATCAAACACTAATGATCTCTTTGATTTGTCCACCAAATTAGTATGCTTCCAATTACTATTGCCACTTAAAAAAGTAAATGGTAGGTAAACTCTGTAGTAGATACCTCGTTTGATTCTTGATCATTGCCTCCTACCTATTATTGGATAAGTCCTGTAGTTATAGGTTGGAGACGTTAACAGTTGGAAACAGATGTTGATTTCCTTAGGTTTTCGCACATACTATGTTTTACTTAATTGTTTCCAATTAATTTGGCTGTTTAATTTTTTTTTGATTATTGATTGAAGTTGAGATTTTGATTTCAGAATATGCCTACACTTTGAAAGTTGATGAGAAAAGCGATGTGTACAGCTTTGGGGTGGTTCTTTTAGAGCTTGTAACAGGAAGGAAACCAGTTGGAGAATTTGGTGATGGTGTGGACATTGTGCAATGGGTCAGGAAAATGACGGACTCAAACAAGGAAGGAGTTCTAAAAGTTCTTGATCATAGACTTCCCTCAGTTCCACTTCATGAGGTGATGCATGTTTTCTATGTAGCCATGCTGTGTGTTGAAGAACAAGCTGTAGAGCGACCAACCATGCGTGAAGTTGTTCAAATTCTCACCGAGCTTCCAAAGCCACCTAGTTCCAAACAAGGAGACTTAACAATCACAGAATCCTCTCTGCCATCATCAAACAGTTCAGAGTCTCCAACCGCCGCAGCTAAAGAACCTAAAGATCATCAACATCCTCCTCAGTCGCCGCCACCCGATCTTCTTAGTATTTGAAGTGCTTATGTTGGGGATGGGGCTGTTTCATATCTTTATTTCCTTTGGATTGTGATAGCTTATCTACTTGCTTTCTTCAGTTTTTTCTTTTGGGGTGGGGTTTTCTCTAACTTTCAAGGTGTTAATGTTTGAATATTTCTTCTCTCTCTCTCTTTTAATGGTTTTGTAATTTGTACAGTGGGATTGGTGGGAGTATTTTCTTATAAAAAGTCTCTGTCTTCATCATGTAGCACTTCGTTTTATGGCACGATCTGTTTGCTTTTCTGCTCCTTAAGCGGGGAGTAGTGTAAACATCATGCAAAAGTCTTGTTTTATTTAAGGGTACCATACTACCATTGAGTAGGAGAGTGAAAGGGACACAAAATGACACAAACGAGTTGGGGTATTAAAAGTGCGAAAATGGTTTATGACACTATTCATGAACCCTGAGTGGACAGTAAACGGAATGAGTAAACATTTTAATGCTAGTTTGAAAAAATGAGTAAACATTTTAATGCTAGATTGAAAAAAATGATAGCAAATTTAAAATGGGATTCACATCTTCACATCTTAGCAAGCATTTTTCTTATATGCTAGCATGTACATGTTACTTTGTCCATATAGAAAAGTGCTCCACGTAAGGTGTACATGTAACAAAACGTTGGTTTGTTACGAGTTAAGTGAAAATGTACTTGGGGTTGTTGAAACTGTAGAAGATTCAACTTCATCTTAGGTAAGTGTAAAAACAATTTCCCTACGATGGCCTAACCAGCTACAATTCCTACGTTTAAGGAAGGTCCGATATGGTTAAGAGTTAGAAGAGAGCTTCGGTGGCGTTGGGGTATTAGGTTGTTGCGTCATAACTAAAAGAAAAAGACGTATGAGAAATTCAGAAATTTGGTGCCAACTTGCCCCTGCCATTTCCTAAAGGGAAAACCAGGACAAAATTGCACTGCATGTTTGGTGGGTTAGTTGCAGAATGACGATCAATTTCAGAGTAGTAATAATAATAATAATAATAACAAAAGACAAGGGTACTCTCTTAAATAATATGCCTTTGATTCTGATACCAAAACGACATTTCATGCAGACAGATTGATTTTGCTTGCTACGACAGCGATGATGGGATGTGATGCAATTCAATGGAGTGGAACAACTGGGCCAAATGTGAGGGAAAAAGTGCTGAGGCGTACGAATGATCAAGTTCTTTTATTATATCTAGCTTTGAACATTGATGGAGTCCAGAGAAAATTTCCTTTGTTATATCTAGCTTGGGACCATCTCGTACAGTAAAATTATTGAATGCATGAATCAGAAAGTTGTCTTTAAATTCCACCGGATTAAAAGATGTAAATTTTTCACCAAAAAAAAAAAGTAGTAAATTAAAATGTGGTCATTAAAATATATATATATATATATGGCAAATTATATTTACAAATTTTTTTGTTTAAATGTATAATGGTAAACGGATATATATATATATATATATATATATATATATATATATATATATATATATATATATAATTCTTTGACACCTCATCTAATAGTCGTTAGATCAAATAAGATTCTTTCTGAGTTATTGATCTTTTTTAATCTAACGTTCTACATAATATATATATATATATATATATATAAAGATTATTTGTAGTTCTACATGATATAAAATTTTCAGTAGTTCCAATGACGAAACGCTTGTGTTGAACAACAGAATCAGAATCAATGTGATATGGAACCTTTAAACCAAATGGAACAAACAAACAAACAAAAACAAAACAATAAAACAACATTGAATGTATTATTCCTCTATGATTAAGAAAGTGAAATTCAGAACATGGAATTCAACCCAACAAGCTCTGGACACTGAATTCTCTCTCTCAGACACACATACGTATAGGGATCTTTTAACTCTTGTGTAAGATTTAAAAGTCTTACTTTTTATCTTAATAGTTGATTTCCGTTTATCTAATGGTTATTTATATATACGAAATCCTTCATATTACAAGAATTATAGTACTAAGGGCAACATATATCCATATATATGTTAGCGGACAAAAATTAATGCTCCTCGATATGGGATTAATGTTCGAATTTGTGTTGAAAAACAAAGAAAGAATGAAAATAGAGAAATTGAAAGTTGGAAAACAGTAAAGATGATTTGGTGCCAAGATGACAAACAACTTTACCCGAAAATCTATCAAAAGAAGGGGAAGCAGTGGAAGGACTTGGACTTTTTTGCCATAAAGGTTTTCCGTTTGCTTGGAACTGTTGCGTTTGTCCCCATATATATTATCACATCACCGACTCTATTCCCCTCTTTATCTTAGTTTTAGTATGTTTTCTTTTGTCAGATGTTACTTTTTAGATTTATTAGGTTGGAAGATAATGCCACTATGTCTATGTCTGTAAGATCCAGAATGGTGAATTGCATATGGTATCTTCTTTTTTCTTTTTTAGTGCAAGGAATTTTTCACAGACTGGCAAATTCTTGATCATTCAAAGTGATAGGTAAAAGATAATTGGTAAGACTCACAAGAAATAGCTGGCTCAAGACCTGAATTTAATGATATTTACAATCAAATAATTATCAGTAAGGTATGCTTAAATCCAATAATTATCCTCTATAATTTTAAAATCAAGTTTATTTTGTAGTCTATTATTATTATTTTCGCTTATTTGAATTATTTATGTCTTTAAATATATTCTTCAATATTGTTTTAATGACATTTATATAAGAAAGCAATTTTAGTTAACATATATTTTCATCCCTTAGAACTTGAGTTAGTACTACGTTGTTTAGTAGTCTTGCTCTACCCGTAAGATATAGCCTTAAGTTAAAAATAGGGAAAACTTCAAAAAAACTCCCTGAAAGTTTTGTCAGAATCAGTTATCCTCTCCTCAAAATTTTTAATCATTTACACCTCTATTTAATTTTTTTTTATCACTTACCCCTATAACTTGATTTCCATTCAAAATTAAGGTTAACAGAGTTAATTTAAAAAAAAAAACAAAATACCAAAACTATCCATAAAAAAAAGAAAAGGATTAACCCTTGGATAAGAAAAAAAGCACATTCTTGCATGACTCTATAAATAAGGAAATGAATGTATGGATCAATTTTTGGAATAGCAAACAAGAAAGGGAATTGAAATATTTAATCAGTGAAATATTTAATCTTAAGATTCCTCCTATATGCAGTAAACACCAAATAATGCGGTCATGTAAATTGAAATCTTGCAATTCTATTTATTTTTCTGCAATGAAAGTGAAAATTTTCTCCGCCTAAAAACCAGAAACACACAACTTGCAAAGGGCTCCAGAGCTTCTTGTGATCAGCATCTCAACCATGCGGTCAAGGTGGTTCTCAATGACTATCTCTTGACAGAGTAAGATTCAGATAATACAGGGGTTAATTTTTTTATTTTTTTTAAAGGATAGTTTTGGTATTTTTTTAAAAAAATCAACTCTGTTAACCTTAATTTTGGATGAAAAATCAAGTTAGGGGGTAAGTGATAAAAAAAAATTAAGTAAGGGTGTAAATGATTAAAATTTTTGGGGAGGAGTAAGTGATTCTGACAAAACTTTGAGGGATTTTTTTTGAAGTTTTGGTTTAGAAATATGATAACTAACGCTTATAATTTTTTTTTTTTTTAATATAACTATCTTCTTTTAACTGTTTATTCCCTTTTCCCTCTTTCGTTTCTTCCTTTTTGCGAATTTCTTATAGGGATTTCTCCCTCTTTAACATGTATATAATTCTAACCAAGGAATAAGGAGAATACAGTGAAAACATCGTTAGTGAGTATTTGTCAAAATGTACATTATCTCAAAAACTCGGTCAAGAATTTTATTGGGTTTGCTAGTATTTTTCAAAAATAAAAAAGAAGACATTTGTTTAGTACAATAAAAAGAGATTTGCTTATCAAAAAAAAAAGAGATTTGAAAAAAATATATTAATAAATTGATTTAGATATTTAAATTTTATTTTAAAAATATTAGTAGATAATTTGAAGTACGAGAAATGACAAGAACATAAATTTTAATTGATAATCTAAATTTACTCTTTATTTGATATCATAAAATTCAATAAATAATAAAAATATATATTATAAAAACATGACAAAACAATTTCATTTGGAAGTATATTGATACAAATAATGTTCCTATTTATGTTGTCACCGAAACTATAGGACCTTAGGTATCTGCAATAAAAGCAATTGATACAGCATGAAAAGTACAATTCCAATTTCCACATTGTAGTTGGACTGATTCATTATCAGTGTGGTAGCCCACTCGATTGGCATTTTATTATTGCTTGATCGAATTCATTACTCTCCTTTGACTTCATTTATTGTTGCAGAGAACTGCAGTAATTATATTATGCTGTACAAGTGTACATTTCCTGCAGAGTGTATTGTATAAGAGTGAGGGAACCCTGCTTGAGTAATTCATCTCATCTTAACAGAACACCAAATAATAATAATAATAATAATAATAATAATAATAATAATAATAATAATAATAATAGGATTTTATAATTCTCATGTTGAATGAGAATTGAAATTTCATGTTATAGAGATAAAAAGCATGTGGGACCCATCTATTATAAAAAATTATATGTAGGACTCACACACGAAAATCGAAAGGGGTGTAGAAAAATTTTAATTCTCATATTGAATGAGAATTATAAAATCCATAATAATAATAATAGAAGAGAGTTATTTATATTGACAAAAATTTTTTCTTACAAATTACACAAAGTCTAATTAGTCAGACTTAATGTAATTTATAAGTTGGTAAGAAAAAAGTTTGTCAATACAATCCTTCCCATAATAATAATAATAATAATAATAATTGAAAACTTATGCTTTAAAAAATCAATGCAAGAGAGAAAGGTGATTGAGAAACTTTTCTCAGGTCAGTTTTGAGCTTTGTTTATACAACAATCATCTAGCAAATTTGGTTGAAAAATTATAAACTTGAACATTTTTAATGCAAAGCTTTAAATTCTAATTTTCTTTACTTTAATTCATTTTATTAAAAGGTGAAAAGGCAAAGGAAAAAAAAGTGGTGAAGGCTAGGTCTGACTTGATGGGTGCACATGGCTCCAACAAATAATACCAATTAAAGCAGTATGGTAAGTCCACTCCTCATCGTTTCCCCCTTTTTTTTAAATAATTGAGGATTTTAGATACATGCAACTTGGAAAAATAGGTTTCTTGGGGAGAGGACATTTGAAGCTTTTGTTAATAATTTTGCCGTAGCGAGGACTAAGGAGTGAGGAAGCACAGATGATCATATAACCGGAAAATGTGTCATCGATGGACAGTGGCAGACATACATGATATTGTGGGGTAGGAACTAAGAATCCAATGGCCTAGAGGCAATTAGAAAATAAATATGAAAAAAAGTATAACTTTTTTAAATAAGAAGATAACTTAAAAAATATAAAAGGAAAAAGAAACCCAGAAATCATGCAAATGATGCACGAGTGTTTGTGTATTCATTGTTATGGCAATCATTTGCTATGCTTTGCACGGATCATAAACCCTCTTTGTCTACGTTCGTTCGAAGGAAAGAAAGATTATCCTCAAAATTGGTGTTTTCCTCAAATCATATGATATAACTCTGTTTTATTGTTTCTCGATCATATTAATATTTTTCAAAAAACCTTTTACGAGAAACAACAATTTAAACATAAAATTAAGATAAATTAGAATAATAAATTCAATTCTTTATACATATGTAAAAAGGTTTTGCATTTATTATATGGGTAATATATCCCTTATGTAACAGCAGATCAATATTTGGTCAGCAGACACAAAAAAAGCAATGGACCCCAGAGTTAAACTTTCTTTTTCCATTGTTTATGGGCCATACTTATAAATTGTGTGTGTGACAGAAGATTTGTAAGTTTGCTGCAACAGAAGAATTATAAATCCCTTATTATATTACAAGATTTTCTTTTTATGGAAAATAGCATGGCATTTTTTTTTCTTTAAAAAAAAAATGATGAGACCCACACTTCAATGTCTATCCAGCATGTCCCATCAAGTTTCCTGCAACATTATGGTTGTATTTCCTTATATAAAAAGGAGTGCGAGTGGATCCTCTCATGTGAAAAAATGATCATGTGATCATGTTATTTGATCACAACCATTCACTAATGATGAGATAAGAAAGAGAAAAATGTATAATTTTTAAATGAGCGATTGTGATCAAATCACTTGACCACTTTTTCACATGAGAGGATCCACTCCCAAAAAGAGTTGTTAGAATGATTGGATCTATTGAGCTAGCGTATATGCATGGGATATCTTAGCACCCTCTCTCATGTCCGTGACGGAAATATCTTCGGTACTACAGTAGTACTGAAAACTCGGTACATCATTTACTCAATTTAGAAAATATAATATATTTTTTTTTACTATTTTACACTTCCTTGTATGGTTATTTTCCCCAAAACCATTACCATTTTCTACTTTTAGCATACTACATTAGCACCAAAGATGTGCTCGTCCGTGACAGGTTATTTGGATAATGATGGTAAACATTTAGTCCACAAGAGATTCACCTATTTTCATGGGAAGGAAAATATGAAGTTTACAAGAGACATCCCTCCCTTAATGCAAGGAAAAAATGAAATTCACAAGAGGCTACCTCCTTTCACGCAACGAAAACATAGAAGTTTACAAAAGGCTTTGGAGGTGGCCCCAAGAAACCTCTAGTACCATGTTAGAATGATTGGATCCAACTCAACTCCTACAGCTAATGTGCATATTAAGATGAGAATTGTTCATTCATTATAAAGAGTATTAAGCCTATATATATATATTTTTTTTTTTGGTAAAAGTTAAGCCTATATATTTATTAAGTCTTATTAATGTTTTTTTTTTCCTTTGACCCGGTACTCATGTCATGAGTCTTGGGTGATGAAAATATTTTTATTTTATTTTATTTTGGATGAATGAGAGATCAAGGTTATTTAAAGTATAGCAAAATGTCTGCAAGCCTAACTGAACTTTGTGATAAAAGACAAAGCCCGGTCCAAAAGATACTCTTTTAGTCATGTTGTTTGAAGCCTTAAACTAGGCCCAACGTATTATTCTCTATACCTACCTAATGAAGGCTGACTCTAGAGAATTAAAATGCAACATCTTAAAAATAAAGAGGAACAAAAGTACAATTAAGAGATTTTATATTTTTCCCCCCAATTTACCTATATTTAATTAATAATAATTAATGATATAATTCATTCTTTTATTGAGAAAGTTTTCTGACATATAAGTAGGTATTTTCAAAGAATCGAGGCAGGATTGTATGATTTTCGTTGATTTGATTCATGGGGGGAAAATTACGATTTGAGTTATGGATTGAGGCCATACCAAGCCACATTATACATATTGTATGCATTCAAATTATTATTATTAATAGTATACGACAGCATTTTTCTTGAGTGTTATATCGTAACTTTTTTCCTCAAATTATCTGTTAACTCTTTCATTTCCTCAATTTTACACATTCTTCCTCTCATATCAGGCTCACAACAATCTAACTCTGATATATACGAGTTTTCACTATATGCTAACCCTATGTTTTAGTTGTTCAGTTTATGACTATTCCGTTTGAATTATGTAATCTTTATTTCTTTTATAATAGCACTGAATTCTGATCGTGTGCAAGCTTTTGCATGAGATTAGACAGATGCAAATAGATACTATTCATATCGAGGCAGCATCCTTCGATACCGGTGTCAAATTTGAAGTTTGACACTTCATCTGAGAGCCGTTAGATAAAAAAAGATCAGCGATTATGATTTGTAAGCATGTGATACCATTGATCTTTTCTGATCTAATGACTTTCAGATGAGATGTCAAACTTCGAATTTGACACCGGTGTCAAAGGATATGTTGTTGTTGTAATGTATGAGCAAATCAAACTTGTACAACAAATACCCTTGCTTTCATTTTGTACACCGGACTTTCAGCTATCAAGTTTTTGTATCGGCTTTCTTTATGCCAATCCGACACAATATTTCAATTGTTTCCTGTTATTTATAAATTGGTTGGGTTCAGAAAGAATTTGCAATACCGCACCCAAACCCGACAGAATCACTTATATTCAAACAAAATATGAATGAGATAGGATTCTTTGATATCGATGTCAAATTTGAAATTTGACATTTCATCTGAGAGCCGTTAGATCAGAAAAGATCAATGGTGTCACATGTTTACAAATACAAGTCCAATTACAACTTGACCCATTATTATGAATTATCTAACTAATTCGGCTTTATGATTTTGACTTTTGAGTATATGGAATTTTATGCTAAATAGATTTTATCTGCTTGCAGCTGCAATATGACATATCCACGTAAGTACTGCTTCATGAGGCATAAAGGTGGAGTTCCCAATTTCTGTGGTTAATTGACCAAATGATGCACCATTCTGAATCTCTGATCTTGCAAAAGAGAAGCTCACCTTATCGAGTTCTCTGACTAATAGGCACAGAAAAATGTTCAGAACCTCAATTAATGGAGTCAACAAAAGCATTTATTATATGGTTCATTATTTTAATTTGTTTATCTGCCAAAGATTTGTCCATCATGAAAGTCTGGGAAAGTTATGATGCCTGCTTGGAGTGGTTTATTAGTTGTTTTTCAACGAGTTAACCCTGTATCATTGTGCCACTGTCCTTTTCATCTGGCATGAGATTGCGCAGCAACATCACTGACAAAATTTAATTGAAATTGATGCATTAAAGATTAAACTTAAAATGAAATTTGATCCATTTACATCCAACACCAGTAAAGGAATGGTAAAAAGTCAGCTTCGTTCATTTAATTATAGTGATCCTCGGGCATTCTAGAGGAGAGTTGGAGACAGCTTCTTATATGAGTGTGAAATTTAACCAGAATACATGTCAAATGATAAACGAAGGGCATTCCTATTTCTTTATTAAAAAAAATTCTCCCCCAGTTTATTTATTAGTATATTAATATTAAAAAATAATATAAATTATTAAAAAGGCTTTTATTTCATGCTTAATGGTTTAGTATTAGAGTTTCAGTGATCATGAGATCAAAAGTTCGATCCTTACTGCCCCAGTAAAATTAAATAAATACAAGATAAAATAAAAAAATTAGGAATATATAATATCCACGCTTCAAGTCCAAAAGACCATTAGGCATATGCAATATCCACACTTCAAGCTCTACATAAGCACATATGTTAAAAAATAATATAAGTCTTTGAAAAAAATTTCACTTAACTATTTAATTTTTTAAGTTGAATTAATTCTTTGTAAATATCTCGATTGGGTAGGGGAGTCAAAACTTTCCCTACTAAATTTACAATAGCGCTGCATACTCTGAATTTGAACTCCAGAGTCGAGACCGCTTTGGGACTACGGCTCATGAGTTAATTAGTTAACCCTTCCTTAATTAAAGTTATAGATAGCTTTATAACACAAATAACCATGATAGATGGCAAGTGATATGTTTATAAGAAATTACTTTCACACCAAATATATTTCCCCGTTTATTTCTTAATTCTTAGTTCTCACCCAATTTGTGGCTTGTGAGGACCGAGGAATGCTTGTGGCTCTATAAAGGTAGGATTTATTTTGAACTTTTAATAGTCTCTCGTTTCGTACAATATTCTTAAAAGTATATTTTGACATCATGTATTAATAAAAAAAATAATAATTTGACATCTAAGATCGCGATGCTCTTATATATCGCTTTCATAAAAATAGAAAATAACACTTTTTCTTAACGGATCGACACAACATACATTGTGAATGACACATATTTGTTGACGGGTTAAAAACACGAACCCAAACATGATCTTTTTTTTTTGGTAAGCTAACATGATTTACTTTTTGTCAAAGGTCAACACGATACGACACACAAAATTAAAAAAAAATGAGAGATTTTAAAAAATAAATTAAAAACAACAAAATAATCTAAACAAGTAATATATGTAATTCCTATACAAGTATTAAAACGAACAAACAATTAAAATGAGAAAATAACATTCACCAAAGTCCCTAAAGCTCAACTAAAATAGCATAAACTGTCATCAACCTCAAAAAAATCAACAAGCTCATAAATAATCCAAATAAGAATATTACAAATACCATCTACCTCATATTTCATATTACCATCATCAATATCATAGCTAGTGCAAATTACAAACTCATTAAAATAAAATTATACAATAAATATATTAAATTGAACACAAATTTCATTAAACACTAGTTTATGAACCTAGTTCATTTGTGGGTTCCTCCGTCATCAAGTCCTCCATTAAGTCTTTAGTTAAATCTTCCACGGGTGCAATTTCATCATCTATTATAAAACAAGTAATAAAAATAATTAGAGCAAAAAATTATAGGGAAAAATATTTCTGCAGTTACTGTAGATAAGTTATCTGTATTTATTCCCAAAATGACATCATTTTGGTATTGAAATCTTAAAAATTTATAAGTATAAAAACTATTATAACCTTGAAATAAATTAAAATTACAAAAACACTTTAATCTTCACCCTAAAATGACGTTGTATTGGACTTACTGCAGATAACTTATCTACAGTAACTGCAGAAAAAGCGAACCCAAAATTATATAGCTAAAAAAATCATCTACAACCATAAATAAGATAAAAACATTATCAATGACTCCATAAAGCCAATCTCTAGTGCAAATTAAAGCCTCCACTACATCTTGTGTGAGAGAACTTCTATAATAGTCTACAATAGGTGTTAAACACACTATGTTTCTAGGGCCAAAAGTTTGATAAATTTTGTTATAAATGGTCAAATGCATAGTATATATGATTAAATACAAAAGAATCATGAGTTTTTATTGTTTGATGTGAGACTGACTTAAAAATATATCGATTTCAGGTTTAAATTAATAAATCAAAGATTGATGGGTCAAGGAAACCGTGAGAAGACAAAACTCAAGTCAAATGAAGACCAAAGCAAGTTTATTCAAGCTTCATCCTCGCTGGCTTGCTCACTTAAGCGAGCAAGTCCAGCGAGCAAACCCTAATGCAGCCTATTCCTCGCTAGCTTGCTTGCTCGTGAGCACACGTGTTTCCTCGCGGGCATGCTCACTTCAGTGACCAGGACTCCAGAAACGTGAATTTGTCATTTTATTCTCGTTGGTTTGCTCGTTGAAGCAAGCAAATGCAGCAAGCACGTCATTTAGAAAAGCCCACACACTTTCTTGATTAAAAAGACTTAATCTAATGTTTCCTAATCATTATTGGACGACTTGAGGCAGCTTTGAGAGGAAGAAAAGCAATTTTTAGAGAGGAGAAGGAGAAAGATTGATTAAGAACTCACCATGGATCTCATTTACCAAGTTTTATCATGAACTTTCATCTCTTTTCTTGTTATGCTTTGGTTTCTATGAACATGTTAGGCTAGTTTATTTTTTGTAGTTAGGGTTAGATGGAACCAAAGGGTACCTGATGTTATCTTTCCTTTCTTGTAATTCAATATTAAAGTTTTTTATTTTGCAATTAATCTGTTTTGATGTTTAGTTTCATTATGATTTGGCCAATCTTGAATGAACACTAGAATCTTGCATGAAAATAGGGATGTTGGTGTTTGATTCCGATTGATTAATTGTTGCGATTTGTATGATATAGGTATAAACTTATGAATCTTATGGCTTTATGATTCTTGTTCTTAATGCTTTCTCCAGGAGAGATCACTAAGAGATTAGAGTTTTGAATAGAGTAAAAGATTAAATCACCAAGAGATTGAAGTTTAATTAATATAGAAAGAATCATCAATAACATGTTCTTGAATATTGGTTATAGGGAATGGTAGATTTGTTAGGAAGACGTTGGGGAAATTGGAAACCCTAGCTACGCTTTGCATATTTGATTTAATTCATTCTTGATATTGTGTTCTTGGTTCTTGTTTTTTATCTTGTTAGTTAATCGTTAGTTTAAAATTTTGTTTATTAATTTAAATCATATTCTCAAAACCTTTTACAGTCTATCCAACTTTGATCATATAACAACTCTTTACAAGTTTCAGTTGCTGCAATGAACTCCGTCTCTGTTGTAGAAACTGCAATGCACCTTTATAATCTTGACTTCCATGAAACCGCACTATCTGCAAATGTAATCATATATCCCGAAGTAGACTTGCAAGTATCCACATGACCTGTCATAACTGAACTTGTGTAACCAACAAGTTTCGGCTTTCCATTCCCAAATATGAGACTCAAACTGGAAGTGCCATGAAGATATCTCATCATCCACTTAACTTTGTTCTAATGTTCATTTCCTGGATTAGAAAGGAACATGCTAACAACGCCAGCTGAATGGGATTTGTCTAGTCTAGTGAAAACCATAGCATACATTAAACTTCCTACTGCTTAGGCACATGGTACTCTAGCTATATCTTCCTTATCATTATCACTAAAAGGGCTATATTAAGCACTTAACTTAAAGTGGATAGGAAAAAGTGTACTAACCACTTTAACATTGTTCATACTAAATTTGTCAAGAAGCTTCTTGATGTGTTACTCCAGTGATATATACGACTTCTTCTAACTTTTTTCTTGATGAATTCGAATGCCAAGAATCTTCTTTGTTGGCCCTAATTCCTTCATGGCAAAGTACTCACTCAATTGCTTTTTCAATGTGATAATTGTAGAAGAATTTCTACTAATAATCAACATGCCATCAACATATAGCAACAAAATGATAATATCATCATCAAAGAATTTCTGGAAGAATACACAATGATAGAATTGATCTTTTAGTAGCCTTGCTCCCTTATAACAGACTCAAATTTCTTATACCATTGCCTTAGTGATTGCTTCAAGCTATAAAGATTTTTATTCAGTCTGTAAACTTTGCTTTCTTTTCCTTTCACTATGAAACCCTCAGACTGATCCATATAAATATCCTCTTCCAAGTTACCATGGAGAAAAGTTATCTTCGCATCCATTTGTTCAATCTCTAAGTCTAGGCTAGCAGCTAAGCCTAGAACCACTCGAATGGATGATATTTTCACAACTAGAGAAAAGATCTCATTAAAGTCAATGTCTTGCTTCCGATTAAATCCTTTAACAATCGATCTTGCTTTCTACCTGGACTATGAAGTAACTTCAACTTGTTTCACCCTATACACCCACTTATTTCTCAAAGCCCTATTACCTTTGGGTAGCTTTACCAACTCAAAAGTATGATTCTTATGCAATGAATGCATCTTTTCTTGAATGACTTTAATCCACTTACTCTAAAGCTCATCTTCCAAAGCTTTTTCAAAGCATTTTGGTTTCCCTGAATTAGTCAACAACACATACTCACTTGTAGCATACTTGGTGGAAGGTGCTCAACCTGTAGTAGATCTTCTAGGTGTAACATATGAAGTAGTCTCTATGGGAATCTCTGGCAGAAGGAACTGCTCATCAATAATATCATGATTCTCTATTGGAGGTGTGACATCTGTGCCGTCTAAATCACATGCACCACGTTCTTCCTCAACTTATAGTGGATCACCTATAATAGGAGGAGGATCCAAGTCTATCATGTATAGTCTGATCTTCTATAAACACAACATCTCTACTTTTTAGAAGCTTCTTCTCTACTGGATCATAGAATTTGTAGCCAAATTCATCCTATCCATAACCAATGAAGACACATTGTCGAGAATTTGCATCAAGCTTGGATTCCTCATCTTTCAGGATGTTCATAGAAGCCTTGCACCCAAATACATGTAAATGATCATAAGAAACATTCCTCCTGTCCAAACTTTATTTGGAACATCAAACTGCAAAGAAACATATGGTGTGAGATTGAAAATATGAACAACAATGCTCAAAGTCTCACACCAAAATGATATAGGCAATTATGACTGTGAGATAAGCATCTAACTCTCTCAACCAATGTCATGTTCACCCTCTTTGCAAGACTATTTAACTGTGGTGTCTTCATCTTGGGAGGCGTCTTTTGATGTGGGATGCCTATTATCTGCAATAATAATCAAAATGACCTATATACTCTCCACCATTATCTATTGTGGTGCACTTCAACTTCTTCCCAATTTGTCTCTCAACCAAGGCCTAAAACTGCTTAAACACATCTAATACACGATCTTTTGTCTTCAAGGTGTAAACCCTTGTCTTCCTTGAATGATCATCTATGAAGGTAACAAAATAAAGAGCTCAACAAGTTTTTTTGTCTTCATAAGACCATAAACATCATAATATACCAAGTCAAGTGTACTCGACATTCTTGAAGGAGGGGATCTCTTGAGTGCAATTGTATTTTTCTTTCTTGCTAAGCAACAAGAACACTTCTTCAATGTTTCCATCTTCAATCCGAGAAGTTGCTCCTTGCTGACTAACATTGTCAAGCCCTTCTCACTATTGTGACTAAGTCTCTTTTGCCATAACTGTATTGTATCTTCATCTTTTGCAACATTAATCTTCTCTGTAGAGATACTTGCAGTTGTAATATAAAATTATGAACATTTCTTGCCTCTAGCCATAATCATAAAGCCTTTAGTGAGCTTCCATTGACCATCATTGAAGGTGTTGCAATATTTCTTATCATCTAGTTTTCCTATAGAAATCAAATTCAAATGAATATTAGGAATGTGTTTAACATTATGCAAGACTAACCTTGTGTCATTGCTAGTCTCCAAGCACACATCTCCAACACTAATTACATTGGCCAAGCCATCATTACCCATTTTGACAAATCCAAAATCACTGATTCACAAGATGTAAAGAAGTCCCTACGAGATGTAGCAATAATTGATGTACCACTATCTATCACCCAACTGGTCTCATAACATAAAAGATTAAATGCATCATAATCATAAATAAGGAGAAAATCTGAAGTGATAGTAACAACTCGATCATCTTTACCACCTTCGTCATTTTTGTTATCTTTCAATTTTCCTTATTTATTATCTTTCTTCATTTTCCGGTAATACTTCTTTATATTTCCTTTCAATCTATAATAGTGACAATCAACGTTGGCAAACTTGTTAGACTTGCTTCTTTCTTTTTCTCTATTCTTCAGACCTCGGCTTTTACTTCTTCCCCTTCTTTCTATAACCAAGACTTCTGATTGAGAAGATGAAGCTTGTGTCTTTCTTCACATTTTTTTAGTCAAGATACCACTATTCGCCAAATCCATGTTGATTATACAATCAATAATTGGATTAGATAGAGACATTCTAAACGTCTCCCACGAGTCCTGCAAATTACCAAGCAACTGTAACCTTTATACTTCATCTTCAATCTTGATTCCTATTCATGTTAAGTGATCAATCATGGAAGTACCTTTTTGATACCTCAAAGTCATCATCTACTTAATCAAGAAGAGTTTGTTATTACCAGTATTTCTTGCAAACAGTTGTTCAAGCTTGTTCCACAACTTCCGTGCATGTGTCTCATCATTAACATGATTCTAAACATTATCATCAACCCACTTCCTGATGTAACCACAAACTTGTCCGTGAATCAACTTCCACTCTTCATCAGTTTTATTTTGTGATTTCTCAATACCAAAAATAACCAAGTGATACTTCTTCACATAAAGAAGATCTTCCATCTTTCCTCTTTATACATGATAATTTGAACCATTTAGTATAACCATTCTACTTGTACTAACCTTCATATTTAAACACAAGTCAATAGGAAAAATAACACAACTTCTGATACCAGTTGTTGGAAATCAACACCAATATCCACTTCCAGGACCTGTTAAGAATAATTTACCACAAGCAAAAAACAAATGTTCTAGTAAAAACTATGCAAGAACCAAACACCAAGTGACACAAGTCAACTGTTTAACGTGGAAAACCTTCTCAATGTAAGGAGTAAAAACCAAGGGATCAGTTTCAGAGTCTACCCATATATTTCACTACCAACAAAGTGAGATTATAAGGGTTCCAACCACAATTACAATTAGAAGAGAACCAACAAACAACTCAACAACAAGTTGTACCAAAAACTCAAGAGGTATACAAATAAACAAGTTTCTGTCTGAAATTAATTCCAACTACTAGAAGTATCAAGTCCCAAATCCCAATGATTAGCTTAAATAACTACAAGAGAGGAACACACTGATCAAATTTGAGGACAATCCAATGGTTGATCAAAGAGATATTCCCTTTTGAACCTCACTACCAGAAATAGAGTAGAAATACCAACATCCTTTGTTTGCAGTTGCACGAATCCCTCTTGAAAGCTCCTATCACAAAACTGAATAGTCAAAATCTAGTAAAAGATGTCTTCAAACTTATATCAATGTTTGAGCTTGATCCAACGGTTTATTAGAGAGAGACGAATCTCACAAGCACGCTGCCTTCTGTAGAACTCTATAGGAAACCATTTCGGTTTGTAATTTACTGGTGGTGCTACGATGTCTAATCGACAAACTGACTTTTAGATATGAAGTACATTGAGCGAGAAACTTGCTAAAAAAAGACCAGCACTATCCAATAGTTGACAAATGAGATATTGAAGAATGAAGGAGTCCGCTGCTTCTTTTTCTTTTCCTTGTATTTTTGGTTTCAATGGCTCTCTCATCTCTTTTCTTCAAAATAGCTGCTGAAGATTTGTAAGGTTGTAAATTTTGTTGGCCTGGACTTGGCTTTTAATGATAAAAACCCAACATTACGTTCTAGTGGAATTAAATCAACATAAGATAGAATAAAAAATGAACTTGTGCAATATTCATGTTTAGCTTGAAGGAATGAAAATATTGGAGATAATACCAGTTATCTAACCCAAGTTATAGACCCAGTATTGAACCCAACCAAACATGAAGAGGTTGAGAAGGTTCTAAATGTAGCTCCATTGTGCACCTCACTGTTTCCTATTAATAAACTCTCGATGAAAAAGGTGTTTGAGTTGCTAAATGAATATAAACTAGTTTATCCCAAACCCTAAACATTGTGGTTTCCACGCCCTCTAAGGGGGGTGTTTGGTAGGATGTAAAATAATAATTGCCTTGGAAAGTGGGGTTGGACAAAAAAACTACCCATGTTTGGTAAGAGGATTTATTAAAAATGGGTTGGAAACTTTTGAACCCAGCAAATTATTTTACACATACTTTACCACTAAAAATTGACCTCCCAGATGATGGTAAATAAAACTAGCCTAGATGTGGGAAGCTGAAAAAAAATTGTAAAGACCAAAACACCCTTCAGCATTTGTTATGCAGAAACGATTTAATATTCAGGATTTGTTGTATATAACTTCATTCGGAAAGCTCTAAATAGAATACATCATGATCTAGTTATAATACGGGAGATGCAGGAAGTATGAATTTGCAGCTTGCAGCGTGGATCTTATGTTAATGGGAAACCGACACTGGTTTCGTTTCGGTTTGGAGTTGGTGGGTAACCCCAGGTCAGCGATGCAGTTGTTGGAGACGATGTGGACGGCGGCCGGATAGCTGTGGCATATTAGGGTATTGGCAGTGAGCAAAAGTTGTCCAGCAGCCGTAATATCAGATCCACACTGACTCAAAGAAGCAAATGATGTTTCAGAAAGAGAGAAATAGAATTACGATGACACAACAATTTCAGTTTATATTAAAATTAATGGGTAGTTTGGTAACTTTGGTTAATATTCCCAACTTTTTTTACTATCAACCAAACATAACATCAGTAAAATTCACCCAATTTTCCCAGAAAAATATTAGCGTACCAAACACCTTTTTTTTAACTTACCCGGCAAAAAATTCTTCCCACCATATCCTCAGCAAATTTTTGTTCCCGGTGACAAAAAAATTTCTCTTATACCAAACGCCCCCTAAGTCTTAAAAAATTTACACTTTTACTATGAATGTACCTACAACGGGAGTATCAAAGGTTTTTTCGGAAAGCCGAAGACATTCTGTTCTCAAAATAAACACCTACATGCTGCAACTCTTCTTTATTTCTTTCTCTCTTATTCTTTTCCTCTTCTTTTTTTATCCCTTTCTCTTAATTTGTTTTCGGTGTAGAACGGAAAAACCAAAAAACTGAACGGTGTGTAGGGATCAACATTTAGGCCCTTAGGGAGCTTACATTGCTTAATTTATACAATTTGTGACAGTGGATGCACTAAGCTTCGCAACCGGAGAAAGGACGAGACTAATCCCCAACAGAAGATTTTTAGCTTATCCTCCGATCCCCAAAGATTTTTCAAGAAACTACTTGAGGCAAAGTTTGATTCCTGCACCAAACAATCCCTTTAGAGCTCAGCTGCCAACTGAGCTACCCTCGGGGGTTAAACATTTGACTAATTAATTATTAATTCGTAATAAAATCCAATAAATCCTGATCGTTGATTGACTTAAATCAACGGTTAAGATCTAAAATAATACAAAATTATATCCTTCAAAGGATGAACATTTTTTGCTTTATTTAAATTTAAAAAAACACGTAATACATATGATATAATATTTTTTTAAAAATATATTTAGATTTGCATATTTTTAATGAGAAAAATATTTCTGCAGTTACTGCATATAAGTTATCTGCATTCATTCCTAAAACAACGTTGTTTTGGTATGAAATCTTAAAAAATTATAAATATAAAGACTATTATAACCCTGAATTAAATTAAAATTATAAAAATACCATGATTTCCGTCCTAAAATGACGTCGTATTGGGTTTACTGCAAATAACTTATCTGCATTACGGCAGAAAAAGCGAACTCATCTTTAATATATTTTAATGAAAGGATTAAAATGGGAACCGTTCCTTTGAAATTATATTATATAAATTACGGGGAAAATATTTGTCATTTTAAATAACATAAAGTTATGTCATTTTAAGAGAGAGAAAACACAAGAAAAAAAATTTATTTAAAATTTAAATTAAAAAAAATTACCCACTTTTTCTGATTTCCATTTCTTGTGTCAATCTCTCTTAAAATGACATAACTTATGTCATTTAAAATAACAAACACCAAATCCATAAATTACAGTTATTGTATTAAATAAAAAGAATAAGTAATACTCACCACCCTTGCTACCTGTGGTTAAATCAATTTGAAATGAAAGGAATAATAAGCTTAAAATTTTGATATGAATACTCGTCCCTGAAATAAATATAAAAATCTAAGATAAAAATAAAATAAAACAATTAGAAAATTAGGAACAGTGACTAAAATGTCACGATTTGTCAAATTTTTTACCTCAATACTATGCAAACAGTATTTTTTACTAGACTGTCACATGTCATAATTCGTTATTAGTGGTAGCAAATTTCGTGACCAATAATTTCGTGACACGTGGTCATATTACTACGAAATTCACTACACAACGTAGCGAATTATGTCACATCAGTTTTTTCATGCGAAAGTGTGACACGTGTCAAAAAATAATTCGCGAACATAATATGCTACACAGTGTAGCGAATTACTACCTACTTGACACATGTCATTCTTACTGATTGTGCATTTTGATGTGATATAATTCGCTACACTGTGTAGCGAATTATTTACTATCATATTTCGCTACGTAGCTAAATATTGCACGTTGCGTTTTAGAAAAATTTAGGTTAAGGTGGCAGTCTCGTAATGTTTTTGGCAAGGGGTGGCAAAATGGTTTCCGAACAATTAACGTAACCGCCCATAGCACATGGAGGTTGCCTCGTGCCAAGAAGGACCCCGTGAAATATGCAGAAATGAGTTTAAAATTTGCATGGTAAATAAAGATTCACACCGCTGGCTTAAAACAAATAAGTAACCGCGATTAAACCCTCTCCCTCTCCCTCCCGCTTCTATATATAAATACGAAAATCAATCGTACGCAACACTTCGTAACAGAACAACCCGGAGAGGCGTCTTCATAAACGTTCATCTCTTATTCTCTTTGATTCCTTCCTCTTCTTCTTCCCTTCCATTTCGATCTTCTTCTTCTTCGGCGGCGAAAATGAGAGAGTGCATTTCGATCCACATCGGTCAAGCCGGCATTCAGGTCGGAAACGCTTGCTGGGAACTTTATTGCCTCGAGCACGGCATTCAGGTAATCTCCATCGTCCAATCTCAACAGATCTTGCGCTTTTGTTCCTGTTTTCATTTAATTTGATCTATATTTTCTGGATTGCATTTGTTTCTCTGATATGACATTTGGTTTTATGGCATTGCTTGAATTTTGCCCGATTTGCGTTGTATATTGTTCCCTGTTTTACATGCATGTTATGTTGTATGCGTATATTGCATTTATTTATGTATTGCTTGAGTTGAGTAATTCGCAGATCTATATATACATTTTGTTATATGCAAGCATTTGCATTTAGTTCTGTATTGCTTGAGTTGAATGATTTACAGATCTATATACACGTTAAGTTATATGCTAAATTTGCATTTATTTCTGTTTTGCTTAAGTTGAGTGATTTACATATCTATATATACGGTATGTTATGTGCAAACATGTGCATTTTTTTAGTAAAAGGCGAAATGCTCCCCACACCGCTCCGTAACATTTGCATTCAGTTAAATATAATCTGCTAACAACTGGTTGTTTGAATAAAGTAACTTGTAACTGTAAATATTTTTGTCATATTTTTTTTTTTTTGAATTTGTGTTAATTATTATGGTTATAAATGCTGGCAATTCAGCCTGGATTTCACTCCGATTTTCATCATTCAATTCACAGCATTGGTTTTTATTTATTTTTTATTTTGGCAATGATTTGAAGTTCAAACCTGAATGTATTTCCTTTTAGTAACTTGTAGATGTTGAAAAAGCTTTTATAACTCGTACATTCTTTGAATCCTGATTAAATACCTAATTATACTTTTCAGGTTTTCTTGTATTGTATGTCTTGGATTTAAGCTTTCTTGTATTGTATGCGTTGTTTCAGCCTGATGGCCAGATGCCGAGTGATAAGACCGTTGGCGGAGGCGATGATGCTTTCAACACCTTTTTTAGTGAAACTGGAGCTGGAAAGCATGTACCTCGTGCAGTTTTTGTAGATCTCGAGCCCACTGTCATTGATGAAGTTAGGACTGGGACATACCGCCAACTATTCCATCCTGAGCAGCTCATTAGCGGAAAGGAGGATGCAGCAAATAACTTTGCTCGTGGCCACTATACTAGTAATTCTTTTTTTCTCCTTTGCTTAATTCAAATATACATCCTTTAAAAACACAAATGTTTATATAGGAGACCAGATCATTTGATACTAGTTTTAAAGTTTTTAGTTTGAAATCAAATCTTAACAGATTACTAATTAATTAATAAGTATGATGTAAGAAATTATAATAATTAGATTCATAAGAACTATAATAAAATTGATTTTGTGTGACTAAAAGGTCATTTTGAATTAGGGAAATAAGACAGTATAATAATTGTCCTTATTCNACTTTTCCTTGTCGGGTTCAATGGAGAGTTTTCTTTTATCGGGTTCAATGGAGAGTTATTATATATATATATATATATAGGAAATGATCCGTTTACGAAAATATTTGTAAATTACATTATTTATTCTTGGGACAAACTTTTTTACAAATATTATATACTCCTCCGAGAACATAGTATAACTTAGTGTTTTCGGGGTGTACTACTTACTCTGTTGCATGTAAGATTCTAAGAATGGTGTTTTTATTCAGTTGGAAAAGAGATTGTTGATCTTTGCTTGGATCGCATCAGAAAGCTTGCGGACAACTGCACCGGTCTCCAAGGTTTTCTGGTTTTCAGTGCTGTTGGTGGGGGCACGGGCTCTGGTCTAGGTTCCCTTCTGCTGGAACGGCTTTCTGTGGACTACGGCAAGAAGTCCAAGCTTGGTTTCACTGTGTATCCTTCGCCTCAAGTTTCAACCTCTGTTGTTGAGCCCTACAACAGCGTCCTCTCCACTCATTCCCTTCTGGAGCACACTGACGTAGCTATCCTTCTTGACAATGAAGCCATATATGATATTTGCAGGCGCTCTCTTGACATTGAGCGACCAACCTACACTAACCTTAATCGTTTAGTTTCTCAGGTATTATTATAAATAAGATATTTGGAGTCATTTCTTCTTTAATGCTTTATCATGTTATCACATTACATCGTGCCGCTTTTAACTTTGTCTTGGTATATTCAGGTGATATCGTCACTGACTGCTTCTCTGAGGTTTGATGGTGCCTTGAATGTTGATGTTACTGAGTTCCAGACTAACCTGGTCCCATATCCCAGGATTCACTTCATGCTTTCATCTTATGCTCCTGTGATTTCAGCCGAGAAGGCATACCATGAGCAGCTATCAGTTGCTGAAATCACAAACAGCGCATTTGAGCCATCATCTATGATGGCCAAGTGTGATCCTCGCCATGGAAAGTATATGGCTTGCTGTCTGATGTACAGAGGTGATGTGGTGCCTAAAGATGTGAATGCAGCTGTAGGAACTATCAAGACCAAGCGCACTATCCAATTTGTTGACTGGTGCCCCACTGGATTCAAGTGCGGAATCAATTATCAGCCTCCGACTGTTGTCCCAGGGGGAGATCTTGCCAAGGTGCAGAGGGCTGTGTGCATGATCTCGAACTCCACCAGCGTTGCTGAGGTTTTCTCACGCATTGACCACAAATTTGACCTTATGTATGCCAAGAGGGCATTTGTACACTGGTACGTTGGTGAAGGGATGGAAGAGGGTGAGTTCTCTGAGGCTCGTGAAGATCTTGCTGCCTTGGAGAAGGATTATGAGGAAGTCGGTGCAGAGGCTACAGAAGGTGAAGATGGTGATGAGGGAGATGAGTATTGATTTTAAGAAGTTTGCACCTTCAGTTTGTTTACTTTTTAAGCTCATGTTATTTCTCTTATTATGCTCTGTGCGCTCTTTTTATGTTTGTCCATTCGTGGAGCTTGCTATGTTCGAGTACTAAATAACTTCAATGATAAGATTGTGGCTTTTTACTTTTGGAGCTTTTATGTGAAGTTACTTTGTTGGTGTATTATGAATCTTTTAATATAGTTTTTAAAAGTTTAAATTGGTATAGTTTTGGAGAATTCTGTTCTTGTCTGGTCATTGTGATTGTGGATCTTAATTATATTCTATTGCTTTGGAATAATTGTGGAACTTGGAAGCATGCAGAATAGCCTTGGCTTGGCTAATGATTGAGGCAGGGTAATGCTGGAAAAAACACGAGCACGGGAATGTTCATATTTGTCCATTGGGTGGTGGTCACGGTAGCAGTTGCGTGGATGGTAGTGATAATGGTGATCACAGTGATGATAGTGATGGTGATGGTGGCGGTGACGTAGAGGTGGTGGTGGTGACAACAGTGGCCGCAGCGATGGTGGTGGTGGTAGCAGTGGTGGTGATGGTGACGACATGGTGGTGGTGGCTGTGGCGGTAGCAATGGCATGATAATGGTAGTGGTGGCAGCGGCAGTGGTGTTAATGGCGGCATAGTGGCGGTGGCGGCGATAGTGGTGGTGCCGGCAGTGGCTGCGACGATGGTGATGATGATGACGTTGTGGTGGCGGTGGCAGTGGTATGATAATGGTAGGGGTGGCGGCGGCAGCGGCGGCGGTGGTAATGGTGGTGGTGGTGACAGTAGTGTCTACGTCGATGGTGATGGAGATGACATGGTGGCGATGGTGTAGTAGTGGCAGTGGTGGCGACAGTGGCGATGGCGGTAGTAGTGTGGTGGTGATGGCAGTGGCTACGATGATGGTGGTGGTTGGTGACGGTGGTAGTGATAATGGTGGTGACAATTATGGTAGTGGTGGTGGTGACGTGGAGGTGGTGGATGGTAGCGGTGGTCGTGTCGGGATGGTGGTGGCTGTGGTGATGATGGTAGTAGTAGAGAGTAATTGAGATATATAAGTGTTTCTCATTTTGTGTCCAGGAACAACAAAATAGAAATTTTTTGATTCTTTTTTTCTGTTTCCCAGCACACAAAAATAAACCGATTTATCCCGGGAACAAAAAAATAAACAGGTGTTACTAAACGAGTTTTCTATCCATGTCTGTTCCTAAGAGCATAAATTAAAATAAAATTGATTCCGGTAAAGTTGTCGTGCACACCATATGTCTTATCGGTACCACTTCACTCAAAGAGTGTTTTATCGATGAGATATAATGTAATTTATAATAATTTATAAAAAAAAAAATTATAAATACAACTTTTCCCTTATTAATAACCAGAAAAGGAAGAAGATGTTGGATTGTAATCCCTTCAGAAAATTTACAATGTCCAATTGGAGAACAAGAATCTCAATAATTGAGCTACGGCATATTCTTAAATTTTATGTTACCAACTTTTCATCTTAACTATTTAGACAAAGTTATAATGAATCTCAATAGCTTGATTGTAAGTGTCTTTGAAATATTATCAATGTAAAACTTGTGTGAGTAATTTGTATTTGTTAAATTTTTTTTTTTAATTTTGCAATAAATTAATTTAGGAAAATATTTATATTTTTAAAGGATAACTATTTTAGTTAAAATTATTATTATTTATTTAATATTTAAATTAAAAAAACTTTCCCCTTTTTTATCATAACTTTTATTATATAATTTCTTTTATCATAAAACATCGTAATTTTAACTAAAATAACATAATTTTATATTTTTTAAAAGAATAAAAACTATTTACAAAAAAAGAAGAAGACAAATACTAATCACTAAATTAATAAATAACAAAAATATATAATGAGTTTGCAGGTACGTTCTAGTTTCTATTGTTTCGGGCTCCGTTACGACGTACAGAAAGGGAGAGAAAAGTCTTGCGGTAAGCAATGGCAACGGCACTGGTGCGATCTGGTTTTCTTCGAACCGCCCTACGAGGCGGTGCTCGTGGCGCCACCACTCCCAAGCGAAACTTTGCTTCCTCTGGTCATCACGATGATGCATGTGAGTACCTTATTATCTCTCTCTCTCTCTCTCTCTCTCTCTCTCTCTCATCTTACCCTATTCGATTGTTTTTTTAGGGTTTTAATAAATAGCCTCCTGCAGTAGGTTACTTTGCAATTTCGTATGGTTTTTGCGGAAGCATGTTGTTTGTCGGGTCAATTTTGAGTTGCATTTTTATACATGATTTCGGGAAAGGGGGATTTATGCATTTGATCTAGTTCGCTCTGGTTTAAGATAAAAAAATTTGTTATCGATTTTCATTTTTTGGAACTATTTGCGTTCGTAATTTTCTTCTATTGAAATGGATTTGCGCGTGGATTTGGTTTTTTGGCGTGTTTGAATGCTTATGCGCTTTATTTTTATCAGAAATGATGAATTATTCCTTGTGTTTTTGGAAATTATTTTGATCTCAAATCATTGAATTGAATCCTATAATGATTTTGTTTTTGAATTGCTGAATTAACCTAAATGGGTTTGAATAAGCAAAGCAATCACATTCTATGTCTCACTTCACCCCCTTTATAGATTAAGTTTTTAGCTTAGAGATTAAGATTTTAGCTTTGATCCATTCTCTTTCGAATGATGATTTTTCTGTTAAGAATTTCATGTAGCTTCCGTTTCAGGCTGAGATTAATAGATTTTCTCTAGCTCTTACATATATTGTTCGTTGCATGATTTCTATTTGAATATTCTGTTTTTTTATTTTAAATTTTTATCTTCTCATTTATATCAGATGAGACGGCCAAGTGGGAGAAGATTACATATCTAGGCATTGCTTCATGCACTATTTTAGCCTTTTATACTCTATCAAAGGGCCACCCGCACTTTGATGAACCTCCTGTGAGCTTTCCTTTCTACACATCTGCATTTCTTAATGATTGTTACTTGCATATGTATTTGTTTTCTCTCCTTCCCCCAATTTCAATGCATGTTTGTGTGCTGAGTATGTTTGCTTTCTTAAAGGCTTTTTCTTTAATAAAACAAGGAAATATAGACATACAAGTAATGAAAGCTTACAAATAGAAGGGGGATAAGATATGCTCCTTCAATTGAACAGGAGAAAAAAAAGCTTCTCACTCCCCCTGCAGATAATGCTGACACTGTTAGAGACAATAAAAACAATTTTATACCATATCTGTTCTAACTTCTAAGGTTAGATATTTCCTCTTAAATATTTAACTCTTGTACTCCAGCATAAGATAACAGATGACAGCATATATAGAACACTGTCATATAATTTTTCACTCCTTGTTATTGTTCTTGCCTGGACCTTTAAACGTAATCAAGACTCAAGAGATGCTGCTCCAAGTTATTGGGGCACACCCAAGATTCACAAAACCTACCAAAAAGCCTAATCCAAATCCGAAGCTGTCTCTGAAATCTGAACTTGAATAGCACATAACTCACTTATCAAGACACAAAGCTTTGCATATGGAAGAAGCTTCTCATGAAAGAATATCTATCTATTTGGAGAGTGGGTAATAAAATGAAGGACATAAAAGAGAGCATTCCCTATGAGTCTAAGATCCAATATTCCAAATCTGTCTATAATTCTAGATAAGTTAGAAGATAAATGAATAGAATCTAGAAAAGGCAAGAGGGATTATGAACCCATAAAAATGTAAAATAGATTCTAACTCAGAAGTTTCTCTATCATTAAGTTCCTGATAAGATAGAGAAATTTTATCTCTGATGTGCTAAGTCAATCACTATTTCAAGCCAAAGCTTGTGTGACATTTCATGATAAGTGCAATGAATTACCATTTTGAAGCAAACTTTGAATAACCTGCTGGTTAGTTTTCCTATTCACACAAATATGGTTCATCTTCAGGATATCTATTTTCTTTGATTTTTTTTTTCTGTGAAACAAAATTCTAATTTTTTTACTTACTTTTCTATGCAGCCATACCCATATTTGCATATCCGCAATAAGGAATTCCCTTGGGGTATGTGTCTTTCATTTCATGCTTTGATATTTATATTGCCTTTATAGTTCCGTCCCCAAAAATCATTCCACTAAATTATTTAGATCAATTAAATTTGTTTCAGTTCCACTAGTGCTGGAAAATCTCATTAGTTGTAGTCTTTTGTTTTAAATGTTGCAACTGTTTGTATGAGTATTTTTAACATATATTAAGTAGAGTAGTCATCTCTTGTTGATTAGTATGTTGGAGTTGGCAAGCACAACCTAGTATTTCTAATAGTTGGTAGGGCGTGGCCATTTATAGTTAATTATTCACACCCATTATCATGCATGGGCTTTTTCTGTTGTATATTTATGGGGAACTTTATACTGTGGTATATATTGTTCTAATGCGGGCTCCAATTTTCAAAACTACAAGGAGGATCTCGTAGTGGTTCCATTTTTTTAAGCCAGTATAAAAGAATTTGTTGTGGCTTTGAGTTTTTACACATTTTTTTTCGCATGGCACTACCCAAGGCCTTCTGGCTTCCAACGCAAGGATTTATGAGAACTTGACATTCATTTTTTGAGGAATATGCAAGGCTTGTTTTGGCACACACTAGAATTCCTTTGTGGATCAATTCTAACAGAGAAATGATACCTGCACAGACAAAAAGCTAAAAAGCTTCACAATACATTAAACGAGTGTCTGAGAAGTTACTCATTTATTGCTTTACACCCTGCCAAAAAATTTCTGTCCCTCATTTCTGGTGTGTTTTGTCCGCATATATATCATTTTCTCATTCTATGACATTATTGTGTCGTGGTGGTCATTTATGCTTATATGCATGTTATTGTTAGGCTTAGACTAGAAAAGCATTTCTTCTGTGTATTTTGCATTGCCAGGGTTGTTGTTAGTATTCTAATGATACTGCGTCTGCCTTCCTTCTCAAATTATTTTGTTGGCCTGAGATTCCAAGTTGTATGACATGGCTCTTTTATGATAATCAGGTCCTGATGGGTTATTTGAATCGAAGCACCACTAGGAGAATTGGTTGGTTCAATGAAAGGTAGTTTGTGCACTGATGGCCATTCCTTTTGTCAAAGTTTAAGAAATAGTGATTATTGCAGTTTCGTATTGTTGATTGAAATTTGAAATAGAACTTGCACTTGACAACGTGGTTTGTCATGTTGCTATCTTGTTTTCGTTCTCATGGTTGAAGCAAAATAAAATCGTCAAACAATATGATGCTTGTTTTTATACCAAATCTTGTTCAGTTGCTTCGATTTTGAAAGAGATCCCAGGAATATTGCATCATGTTTTTGTCTCGATCAATTTTTTTTTTTTAAATTGGAACAGTTATTTAACATCGTTCTTGTCCTTCGGTTATCTTTGCTATTGTTGTTTTGCTTTTGAATTTAATGAATCCATAATGTTAGTAAATAAATAAATAAAATTTATAACTAGTTTTTAAGGGTTTTATACTTATGTTAAATGAGAATTGAAATCTATGTTATAGAGTGTGTTAGAAAAGATTAGATGTAGGACACATGTTAGCACGGAAATCGAAGGGTGTGTAGGAAAGTTTGAATTCTGGTTTTTAATTGTAGTAAGTATTTTGAACAATTTTTTTAACATGTGCATGTGGTACACGATGTTTCGCTGTCAATATAAAATGAGTTTTTTTTTTTTTTTTTTGGGTTAACCAAAAGGGCCAGGGCCCAAAAAACATACAAAGCAAAATCGAAAACAAAGACAGAAAGCAAAACCAGAAAAAAACCAAACACCGAACTACTGAATAACTACTGCAGATAGATCAGCTAAATACGGTAAAAGGATTCCATCCGGTGGGTTATCTCTGTAAAGGTGGAGCAGATCATCATCTCTGTTTAGAATCTGTACATGCATTTAAGTTTGTTGAAGCCTAACACACCAATCTCTTTGAAGTGATTGATGCTCGTATCCGAAAGATGAGGTGTACCCCATGACTTGCTGTACCTTAGTGAGCACAATGATTATAGATGTTAAATCACTTTTCAAGAATCACACTATGATGATCAGCATTCCAAGCTAGTTTCAAACCACACCACAAGCAGCCTGTCGTGGGAGTGCCGTTAGTGTTAACCTTAGCGAAATCAGCCATAGGAAATTGCCATATGATATTAGTATGCACCGTTCTCCTCACTGATAGACGAACATTTATAGGATTGAAAAGTCTCTTGGACCAATTTTTGGATCATAACCTCCCAATCCCTATCACTTAGAGGAGGGAGACAAGCACCGTGAACCAAGCCATTGCGCCACTGCCCCAGCTTCAAGCAGGTCAATAAAAAAATTGACTTCCAATCCCCCTCAGTCCCTATGTTCCTGCCCTCACATATATTGCTGGTCCAGCCACTCATGTAAATTCTGGTTGAAAAAAAACGCGTTTGAAGCCTCCGAATAAAGAATTTGCCAAATGGGCATGACCTCCTGACAATCTCTCATTACATGGATAACTATCTCCTTCTCTTTTGTGCACATGGGACAAAGATCATCCCCTCCATTCCATTGGGCAATTTTACCAATAGTGAGCAGCCCACGATGCACTAATTTACACACCAGAATCTTAACTCTCTGAGGACCATACCAGCCCCAGATTTTTTTCCAAATTAAATGAGATTGTATTTAACTGAGTAAAGAGTGTATTTACTTATAATTTAATAAAAAATATATTTATAATTATGTATGGATATATTTTTATTTATTTTACTTTAAAGAAAATTTTCTGTCATCCACCTAACCACCAAATCTTGTGTCTAATAGAAATTGTCACTTAATGTCAGGTGACCTGCTCTTCTTCTTTCTAAAGTCACAAGTCCTTATTCCTAACTAAGTAGTACTTTTCATTGTGCTTGAATTCTTGCGTTTGATAATTAATTGTATTCACTGAAATCTGCATTCGGCATATAACTGACCAGATCCTTATTCAAAAGTCGACAATTTAATATCAATCCTCGGTTGGGTCAAATCATTTGTCATTAGTTCAATCTCAATTGTTTATACAAGATAATACTTGAACCCATAAATAACTCAAACCAGATCTGAAGATGGTAATATCAAGATCTGACTATTCATGTAAGTTTGTCAAATCTAAAAATATCGTCTTCACCCCATCGAAAGATAGGATCCACATTCAAAAACGGTAATTCACTTGGTGCATGAGAGCTAAGCAGTTGGAAGTGAGCATATGTATTCGATCCTCTCCAATATTATCTTTAGGAAGAATTTAAAATCTTAATTTTAGACCCGTCCCGAACATTGTTGTTTTATATAGAGGACACCTATGGTTTATAAAAAAAGAAAGATAACATGTTCGGCGGATCTCTTGATTCAAATGGATAATTTATAGGCGATCACATGTTTTCTTATTTTCAATTAATGACAAAAATATTAATTAATAACCATTAGATTTGTACAGTGTTTTTGGCCATCGATTCAGCCAAAGTCAAAGGTCACAATTCAATTTTTTTTTGGGGGGCTGTGTGTGTCACGAAATCACTTCTTTGACCCGGTTTTATATATTAAAAAAAATAAAGATCTATGATATATGAAAAATTCAAAAAAATCAAATCATCAATTATCAAAAATTCAAAATATACTTAACATAATTAAACTAATTATATCCATAAGTCAATATTACACAAACTAATCAAATTATCAAACTATTTTTCCAAAATCTTAGCTATAACAAACACAAGATTATACAAATTACTCAATTGAACCTAGTTAGTTATCTGGATTTTTTAGTTTCTCAAACATCACCATAAAAAACTACATACAACATTCATTATGTCAACTCCATGCCTTCTAAATAAAAATTTGTCAACCCTTATTTTCTCCTAATCTACTTTAATTATCCACTACACCATAATTATTATAAACAGCAAAGCATTCTATTTTATTTGCACTTTTTTCTTGAAATAAAACACATATATTACAAGTTCCTTACCAAAAAAAAAAACCATACAAATTTGTCTAGAGTCTATAGAAATAATGTCATCACATAGAGATTAAAATAATAGCATCTCAAGCAATATACATTCCCCTTAAAAAAATTTGCTGCTTCTTGAAATAATGGAATGAATTTCTCTGTATCATTTGAAGTTACAAACAACAACAAATGAAATTGAAGTCATGCATAAAAATTATACAACATCATGTGAAACGAGATCCCTTACCCAAGAGAGAGAAGATCGAAGAAGATAGGAGGAACGATTCAGGGAGATCACCGGATTGGGGAGACTTAGTCTAGGTTAGGGAGATAAGATCGGAAGATAAAAAGAAGAAAAATTCAGATTTCAGATATAGTTCTAGATCTAGACCGCAATGACTTTTTTTGTTTTTCTTTTTTTTTACACACCAAAAAATGTAGTGTGTAATTAAAAAAAAAATGCAATGACCCATCTGACCTAAGAGTAACCGAGGCACACGGTCGGGTTTCGGCAGTCATAAGGGTCAACGTACATGCAGGATCCAACTCTTGACTTCAATTCTCAAATAGACGAGTCACTGATCCGACGGAATCAATCTGGAAGCAGGGCGAGTTTTAAAACACTGAATTTGTATAGAATAAAGGGTTACAAACGAGTATAAATTTGCAGACTTGTTCTTGGTGTAAATGAAATCCCCCAAAGCACACTAATCTACATTTTTTTTTCTCCTCTTCCTCTTCGTACAGCTGCTTTCCAAGTGTAAGTGACACTCGCGCGTACGCTTTACATCTTGAATCAGTTACGAGTTAGTCTACTTTTTTAAGCTCATTTACCTTTTATTATGCATATGCTATCCATATATATGCATGGGACATTTTTAGCGTGCAGCAGTTATGATATCTCTATTATCCTTCTATTCTTTGTTAGCTAAGAGGCGCCATCTAGTTAGTGAAAGACGAACTGCCTTGCGTGTTCCGTGTTCTTTGCCATTCAACTTTCCCGAGCACATTTTCTAAGGAACAGAACAAGGTATTCTCTTACCAAAAATTGAAAATAAATAAATAAAAGAAAGTCATCATAAAAATCGGGATAATGTAATACTGAAAATGATGTAAATGATGTACTCAACATCGGTTAGTACTGAAAATATTTTCCAACCTTCCTTGCTATTTGACTTAAATATCACACCTCATTAGTCTTTCTGTCCGCCATGGAGTCAAGAAATATAAATAAGAAATAGAAATTAGGAAAAGTGTTTGTACTGGTAAATGATATAATATTATGTCCTTTAAGTAAAATACCACATTTCAATATAATATTTAATTATGATAAAAAGAAAGATATTATATGAAATACCCTGACTTTACTTAAAATGAGAACTGATAAATATAATATGAGTAAATATCCTTTTTGGTCCCCAGCAATCACGACGTCCGTTTTAGTCCCTAGCAAATAAAAAGACCCATCGTGGTCCCAAAAAAATTTAAAATGGACCAATTTAGTTGAAATCGTGGTCCCTCACATAAAATTTTTTAGAGACCACAATGGACCTTTTTATTTACTAACGACTAAAGAAGATATCATGAAATTTGTTGAGGATCAAAAAGGATATTTACTAATATAATATTTAAGACCACAGGAAGTGACTTGTGTTCCCTGATGTCCTGAAAGCAAATTTAAGGTGCAAATTTGTTCTCTTCATGGAAGACATTTTTTCTTCCAGTTTTCCTTTCCATATTTTTGGAGGATGCAAAAAGCATAATGTGTTCATTTCCTGTATGCTTACTTCGAGAAGCAGCGCAAAGTCTATAATGAGAAGAAGGGTCAACACTAAAGAGAAGGAACTTCCCTTTGATGATTACTTTAAAGACGTGATAATCATTGCTTCCATAAAATGGACCTGGTTACATATTAAGAATAGCAAGTGATTTATACAAATGAAACTCTAGATCTCTCTAAATTCTTGTTCTGATCCTGTGAAAACAAAAACTTGATAGCATATTAGCAAAGTATAGAATAGTACATGGCTCCACAAAGATTAAAAAAGAAAAAAAGAAAGTAGGATCAGAAGAAGCAGGATACAATTAATTTATTTAAATCATCACTCTGCAGCAATAGCATCATTGTTATTGCTTTCTGCATTGGTTTCTGGCAAAGTTCCCAAGTCCACGCGAGATTCTTTATCATCCTGATGGATTGAAGAATCAGAACTTCCTTCATCATTCAAGTTAGAATTGCTGTCTCCGTCTGTGTGTGCAGATTCCTCTTTCTCTTTTTGTGACTCAACTGATTCATTTTGAGCACCACCTTCATTTTCTTCACTAGTCTTGCTCTGAACAGTGTTCTCATTCTCATTCTGCTCTGCATCAGCATTATTATTTGAGGATGCATCTTTCTCTTCAGGAATGGATGAATCAGAAGCACTGATTGGATCATCATGACTAGCATTCCCATTGTCATTGGCATCTTCATTGCTGTTTGAGCTATTCTGGTTAGTATCATTGCTATTTTCTGAGTTTGAGGATCCCTCACTGTTTTGTTCAGATGAAGTATCGGAGGAATTTGCCTGGTTAGCATCTTTATTGTCATCAGCACTTCCATCACTGTTTGTATTGCTTTGAGCAGAGTTTTCTTTGTCATTTTGCTCAGAATGGCTATTATTTTCTGCATTCGAGGACTCATCTTTCTTTTGTTCTGATGAAGTATCAGAGGAAGTGTGTTGAACCTCTTGGCTAGCATCTATGTTGTCAAATGTGTTGGTTGATACAACATTTTCTTTTGTTTCTTCTTGGACAGAATCTTTGTTGGGGTTTTCATTCTGAACAGAATTACTAGTGCTGTCCTTATCTTCTCCATTATTTGCATTTGTCTCATGGGTTCCTGAGGAAGATGTGGATGTGGAATCAGCCTGATCCCCGTTGGCTTCTGAGTTAGAATCTTCCGTTTTTGATGTTGCATTGTGCATGTTAGAGTCCTCTATCTTGGAGTTTTCATTTTCAGGTGTTTCATTCTGTTTTTCAGTTGTATAAGATGTTGTGTCAGTCCCATTCTGCAAAGATGAATCCACAGTTTCTACATCATCTTTTATGGGGTTATTCTGCTCTTGCTGCTTCTCATCTGACCCTGACATTGAACTCTTCTGTGAATCATTCTCTGTCTGTGCCTCATCCTCATGATTATTTCCCTGGTTGTTTGTTGTGACAGTAGAATCAGTCAGTTCAGTAGTTTCAGTACCATTTTTCTGAGATTCCAACTCAATTTCATTCTCTTCCTTTTTGTCAAATTGTTCTGTCTTGTTATGACTTTCATCTGAGAAGTCTTGTGATTTATTGTCAACAGCACTAGAAGCGTTATCACCAGCATATTGTTCCTCTCTAGGCTCCTGGTTGTTCCTTTCCCCATCCTGAACCTGATTTTCAGATGAAGTTTCTTCTTGAATCTTATCATGCTCTTCTTTCTCTCCTTCTGTTCCACTGCTCTCCTCCTTCTCTTCTTTACTATCTTGCTCATCGTTTTCCTCCAAATGGTCTTTGATCTCTTCATTCTCTTGCTGACTCTTTTCCTCTCTATTTTCACCAGTTTCTTTGTCCTCCACTTCATTTTTTATCTCTTCATTCTCCTTCACTGTACTATCATTCTCCTTGTTGTCCATATTATCATTCTCTTCACCGGATTTCTCTATATGCTGCTCACTTTCCATGTCCGTCCTAGCATTTTCAGAACTTTCTTCATTCTCTTGGTCTATTGAATCCTGCCTATGCTCAGAATTCTCTTCATGGTTATTTTCCCCTTGCTTTTGCATTAAGACCTCATCTTCCACCGCACCACTAACATCGTCCAGTTTGTTTGGCTCTTCATGCTTGTTTTCTTGTTCATCCTCCTCCTCCTCCTTGTGCCTTATATCTATGACAGAAGTTTCCTCCACATGAGGATGGAGGTCTTTCCTCCCTAACTTGGCAACCTCATTGCCAGCTTTTTTGCTTTCACCATAGGATGCTTTCTTCTCATAAGAGTGCCTGATTTGGTAAACCAGCCAGATACATACGCCAACCAGAACACATAATTGTAGAGCATGCTTCACCTTGAAGCCTTTGGATCTTTGACTCCTCCGGGGAGATAACCTGAACATGCCGAATATTCTTCAGCCTCCAAATTTTACTTCTTCCCTAGATACCTGCCCATATTAAGAATAATTTCTATAGGGGATTCACAAAATCACAAATAGTTCCTCCACATAACAGACAACAAAAAACAGTGCAAAGGAGGTAAAAACTGCAAATTCAAGATCCACATATTATACTTAGGTTGATCTACATATTGCTTGTATGATGAATAAAATAATATTTTTATCAGTTCAACTAGTGATACTATATGTCTATATTATCCAAGGTTTACTAATAACAAGGCCATCTGCAACCTACTCATCAATAAAAAATAAAACGCCTTTCATTTTTTTTTGGATTGCTCCACTGGTTTCCGGGGCTTCGCCCCGACTATGTCCACTCCGACCCGCGTCGGTTACCTAGTATTGGCAGTCAAGTCTCCCAACGACGGTTTTCTGCATACACAATGTCTTGAACTCGAGTCCTTGGTTTAAGGAACCCAAATACCTTACCACTTGAAACAACCCCGTTGGTAAACGCCTTTCATTTTCATATGTAACAAAATCATGCTTTCATAATCTAGTTTAAAATCAATAGGAAAACACAATAGAACAAGCAGCATAACATACGAGTATCCGGTAGGCAAATCGAGATCAAGAAAAGAACATTATGAGTGTGTGCGGCCAGGAACAAAATTAAATAAATGCTTAAGTGGGGCAACCTCAAAGGCATTCACAGATCTAGAGTTGCTCTTCTGAACAGAGTAATTGAGTTTAGCAATTCCAACTACACCGAAATTGAAGAAGATTCCAACACACATTAGAAATGATTAAAGCAGACATATAACATTACACACATACCCGGAACAAAACTGAGCCCGCAGATTGTAAAATACTCAATATTCAACAAAGTGGTATCCTTTTTGTGGTGTGGAAACAAAAAATGCTTATAAGGGGCAATTTCATAGGACACGGGGTATTCTCTTCCTCTGCACTGAGAATTTAAAGAATGAATGGGAGATCACAAAAACTGGGTTTGGGAGTTTCTCTTCAGTGGAATGCTTCTGGATCTGATCCCTTCACTGGAATAAGAATGGAATATAGAGGGAGAAGATTTAAGATTAATTTTTTACTGAAACTGGCAAATGGAATTGGTTGGCACATTATTTTATTTATATCACGTGAACAACAAAACCATATACATAATATATATATATATATATATATATATATATACAACATTTTGCGGGACTCACAGCAAAAAAAATTCTGACACACAAAACGAATCTCTATAACATTATAGAATCATCTTTCCTACAATATAACTCTTATAAAACCCATATATATATATATATGAGCTAATATTTTCTCAAACATAATTTTATGTTCGTTATTAAATCATAATCATATAAAGATGGGGTGATAATTACTCTCAAATGATCTACCTCTTATATATATATATATATAGAACATGTTATATTTATAAATTTTTTTATTTATAAATTATTACAAATTATATTAAATATGACCGATCATACTTTAATCATGTAATATATGATAGGTCATAATTTAAAAAAAGAGTTAGTAAACTAATCTTATCCCTATATTGGTTAATTTATTTAACTGTTTTCCCACTCAAAGTTAAAATCAATAGTCAACACAAGCAGAAAGAGTCTAAATACAGAGCACTTTCATGCGCAAGCACAGGAGATGAAACAAGAACATCTTCGGTAACCTTGGTGGATCCAAACCGGATACGTGGCATCCTTCAATTGCAATCATGACGATGTCGGTCACCCATGGCCAAGTAGTTAAAAACAAGATTTTATAAAAACTAGAAAAGAAATAAAAATCGTAACAACGTTATTTTAGATTATACAATTAAAAAATTATAATGATAAAGACTAATATAATCCTACAATATATTATAATTATAAAATACTTTGATTTCAGCCAAAACAAATGTTATTTTGGACTCACCGAAATAACTTATATTTATTAACTAGAGAGATCCTTAACCGAAACAAAAATAGTAAAAAAGATTTGATAAAAAAAATGAAAAAACTTAAATTGAGATTTTAATTACATGCCCATACGGTCATATCCCTAAACCAAACAAATAAATTAATAAATAAATAAAAATAAAATTTTCATCTTTCTCTCCTCTCTTTGCCAAACCTGTAAGGTAGGGTTGAAAGCTTAATCAGCAATGACTTTGGTTCGATCCAAGCGAACGAAGGATGTTCACCTAATGGGTGATATGTCAAGTATCAGTACCCCTGTAGATATCTATGAAAGAGTAGAGATATCGCAAAGGATCGCAGATCATTCACAAGAAATAGACGCCAGGTGCACAACAATAGCTATTTAGAGTAATAGAGCATAAATATAAATATCTTATAGAGTGATTTTATATTTATTATGTTGTAGGAAGAGTGATTTTATAGAGATTCGTTTTGCGTGTCATATTTTTTTTTAAATGTGTAGCCCCACAAATTGTGGTGCGTAGGAAAGTTTGTTGTGTTATGCTAAAGAATAAAATGAAAACATATCTTATCTGATGGGTTTAACTCTTAGGTGGATTATCAGATGAGAGTAGTTAGGATTGTCACAAACCTTATCTATTTTAATTGTGTGTGATAAGGTTGTTATTTTTATCTTTCTTAACTATTTGTTTTTTGTGGGCTGTTGAGACATGGGCCCTTAAGTCTGTTCCATAACAATTTCGAAGCTGGTTGCTTCTAATCTCCGCCGCCAGTTCGCAAAATCAACATGCCTCCGCCGTCTATATAAGTAGGTATCAACATGAAGGAGTTTCAATGGACACAGCACTAATTAATCTTCAGATGTAAATTAGCCTTCTAGAATTCTTTTGGAAATCTAAGTTGGTAATGTAGGACGAAACATGTTCATACATTGTTATGTATATTGTCTGCCTAGCATTCCATGCATTTTTCTTGGCACGTATCTAAATTAGATGATGATGAAAGAATACGGATTCCATTTACAGTTTTGATTTTGTTTTGTGCCATGTTCAATCTTTTAATGTGTATGGCAGATTCTATTCACATTACACGGTTTGTTATTTATTATTCATTTTACTTCTTGGACGAAGAAAAAGTCTGTTCAATATTATGATTTACATTATGAAAATCAGCTGAAAAATTTGCTATATTATATGTTGGAATTGTTTTTGGTTTCGGTTTCATTTTACTATATTATAGGGAAAATGTTTATCCCTTTAAATGACATAACTTATATCCTTTCACTCTCACAAAGAGGTGGGACCCACACCTTTATTTTTTTTGTCAATTCTCTCTCATTCTTTATCTATCTCTTTCTCTATCTTAAAATGACACAACCTTACATCTTTTAAAATAACACACTTTCCAGGAATAAGATTAGAAAAATGAGTTTTCCGGAAATATTACCAAAAAGTTATTCGGTAGGTAAAAAAAATTTCGGGAACATTGAGTTAATTTTCATAATGTTATGTTTGGTTATGTTAAATTTTCTCCTGCCATGGAAATCCTAGGTGATATTCTATGATGGTATTTTTAGAAAATGTCACGCATAAAATAAAATCACAGGAAAATTAAATTCTCGAAATTTTTTTAGAAATCTCGTACCAAACTTATATAAATAAGATTAACTTATAACTAACGCCCCCGTATTAGTAACTTCTTTCTGCTATGGATCTTAACTTTTTTTCAGAATGCAAACTTCGTTGTTCTCTTTGTTTGTGGAAATGTGCTTTTTCCACAGGTTTTGGCTACCATCTTCTAGATCTACATAAACTATTTTACATGATTAGATATTTGTTTGCCCCTTGGTCCGTGATTTGTATTTGTAATTTCATCAATATCAGTGTAATATATGCAAGCAGGAAATGGTACGTACTGTGTCAAGAATATGCATATAAATTGCCTTTAATTGGGGTAGAATCAGGGATCTCATGAAAATATTCATGATCGAGTTTCTTTTGTTAATTCTAGTGGGCTTTCTTTAGGCCCATGCTATTCTTGAACTATGATGCTTAATTACTGTGCGTGTTTGGATGAGTGAAAAGAGGCACATTCAGATAAATTCATAGCTTGTATGATTATTTAAAAAAAAAAAACTTTTTTCAGGAAGTTATAATAAAATAAATTGTTTTTTAAAAATAATTTAATTTATGTAAGCATTAAATGCTTCGGTTTATTAAAAAGTGAAAAAAAAAAGAGTTTTGAGGTTTTCTGCAAAGTCAAATTATAAATTTTAGAATCAAAATATTTTTATTTTTTTTTGGTGAAAAAATCAAACTTTCTTTATACCAAAGAAAAATGTAAAATTGAACGAATACTAACTGATGAATCTTCTATGAAGGATCAAATAATGATGACAAGTCTTTAACAGATTTTTTCCAATCAGACTCCTGGGGGCTTTTTTTTAAATATGGTTTAACCATTATTTTATGCCATAAATTTAGGGGAAATCACTTCTGCCGTAAATGTTGGCATTTTATCTTTATTTTTATCTCTATTTTATTTTTTTAAAATGGTGGGACCCACCAAGTTTTTGGGTCAGCTGCAAAGCCCCAAATTTTGGGGCAACAGAAGAGTTGCAAAACCCATAAATTTAATACCGCATTATGTTATGTGAAAGCAATGTTATCATAACCAACCAGAATTAGTAAATTAAAACCTATATTTTGTATATAAAAGATTCTAAAATATTCAAGAACATGTAAAAAAAATTGTTATACCAGGTTGCAAGCATATATAATTTTTGTTCACATACAACATATTGTAAAAGAAATCAAGAATGAAAAGAGAAAATTCAAGGATCATGTAGCCATATATAATTTCTCTATCAAGTATCTTCTACTAATCATGGTTAATAATTATAAGATATTTATGAACAAATCTTCCCATAAAAATGGATTTGTAAGGAATTAGTATGTCACATTGTCTTAATTTACTATTTCATAAATTGCTTCAGTTGTAGAAGTTGAAATTTGAGGTTACTATAGGAGAGTATACTATACTAATAAACAAAATTATAAAAAAATTTGAAAAGAGTTTTACACTTTTCTAAACAAGCCCAGACAAATTTGGTTTTTGTTTTTATAAAAATGCATGACCTTTTGATTTTCATGACCCAACCAAGTCACCTGGTTTTGATCGGGTCCAATATGTGGCTGGTCCGATACTTGACTCAAACCAGTCCGATGACCGATTTATTGAGTTTTGGGTCAATCCGGCCGGTTCGAACCGGGTATGATAACACTGTGTGAAAGTGTTGAATTATTTTTTTAAACAAAAAATTGTTAAATAAGTTGTCAAAGTAAAATATTTAAAATAAAATATTTTTTTTAAAAAAGTATTTAGATAAAATCTGATTTTTGAAAGAATTTGTGGATATATGGATTGCAAGAATATGAGGATATATTTTCCTTTCAAGAGATCCATAGAGGAATCTGATTTTGGTGACAAGGAATGGATTTCTAATCTGTGGATGTGAACTAGAGGAAGATAACTCTCGACCATGCCCATGAAGAAGGAAAAACTTGTGAAGAGTGACTAGTAGTACCTCAGCCTTTTAGGTAACATGAGATCAATACCAGGAATGGAGTGCAAAGTTAGTCTTTAATGATGTTGTAGGGGCTGCATTGCCTCGTGTAGTTTCTTTTGTTTAGTGCCTTTTCTTCTATGAGCATTAACCCTACTACTCAACGAGAAAAATAAAATAAAAAACAAGAGCTAGGAAGAGGACACGCAGATCATTCTCCTTAGAAACATATAGTGAGAGACCTACAGAAGAGAAGACCATATCATCAATTAGCGGGAGGATGTAATAGCTTGAAATTATTACTTTCATGATTTCAGACAGGACTTTTGGCTGCAAACATTGTTTTGCAACTTCTAACATTTCTGTATACCATTGTCCTATACACGTTTCAAATCAGTCTCTCTAGGTCGGCCCAGAGAGTATTCCCTTGTTTTGTGCCATGTTTTGCCTAGAGTATTCCCTTCCCCAGACACTCACGAAGTGGGTATCTAGGTCGGCCCTTTTTTTATTGTCCCATACACGTTTCCTATAGTTGATGTATTTGAGGTGTACTTATAGTATGCTGTGCTGGATTTTCCTTTGTTTTAACTTCACGTATGGTTGGTTTATGTTGATTTCTTAGGAAGGCCACAATTGGAATTATAATTTACATTATAGCCCCACTTCATTTTTACCTTCTTGTTGAAAATAGTTCTATTTGGAAGAAACAGGTTTTTCAAATTATGGATAATATGACACTGTACATTGTGATGTGAACATGGTGATTGTATGGTAGTATTTGATTGTCTGGGTTAACGTATTTGGGAGAGATTAAGACTCCATTAGCTGTTAAGAATCTTCTTTCAGTTTGTGGTCCCAGAAATATTTTTGTAGTATTTCTTAAGATTCGAGCTTTTATCCTGTTTTTTTTTTTGGAGTTTGTTTATTTATCCTGAGTTCACACTTCTCATAATTGTGACTATTTTATCACACTTCACGCCAACCGTAAAAATTCCTGGAATGATATGCGATATAATTCGCTACACTGTGCAGTGAATTATGTCTGCAAGTAATTCGCTACACAGTGTAGTGAAATATGTCATGTCAGAGTGCACAGTCAGTAAAAATGACACGTTTCAAGCTGGCAGCAATACAAGCATAATTCGCTACACAGTGTAGCGAATTACTGTCAGCTTGACACGTGTCATGTTTGCTGACTGTGCACCCTTACATGGCCTATTTCGCTACACTGTGTAGCGAATTACTTGCAAACATAATTCGCTGCACAATGTAACGAATTATGCTACGTGGCATTCCAAGAATTTTTACTGTTGGCGTGATAGTCAGTTAAATAATTTGCTGAAGTGTGTCAAAATGGTCACTCTCCCGACATTGTTGTCTGACCGGGGCAGCTTGCAAAACATTTTTATATAGAATTTTGCTAAGTTTGTAAAAAAGATATAAAAAAAATAAAATAACGGAAAATAGCAAATGAACTGTAAGTAACTAGGCACAATGACACATGAATAACAAGTTGGTAACTGTTTCTGAAGTGCATTGTGGCGGAAAATTTTTGTGTGTTCTAGGGTTAATGATCTGGTGCTCCCTCTCATAACATCAATTTTTTCTTTCAATTTTTATTTCTGCTATTTTCTTTTTCTTTTTTCTAACTTTATCCTTTCATTTATAGTAAGACATAGATCACAATAAATAATCTCGATTGTGGCGTCTTATACGGCGATATTATTATAATTTAACATCTCAATCGAGGTTGTAACAAAGCCCATTGGGTATTGGGTAAAGAGGTGTTGCCACATACCATTATATATATAAAACCTTGAGGCCCAAGAGTGGCTAATGCACATAGATTAACTGGGACGTGGCTGGAGAAAACGCCCTGACAAAGTGCGTTATACAATCATCAGGCTTTTATCATTCCCAGATGCTTTCAGGCCCATCAGCATCAGATTGGAACTAGAGTATGACTTGTTTTATGAGTACTTCAGCGCAGTGCAGTTTTTCCACAGCACAGGGATGGGGCAACTTCAAAACCATGTTGCTGATATTTACAGCACATAAAACTTGAAGCAAAAGGCATGACAAAAAGGAATCAGAATCCCTTTTCCTTCATGTGGTCCCTCAGCTTTTCAGTTGTGTCTGTCTTGACCTTTGCACCAACATTCTCTTTTATCCTTTTGAGTCTATGAAGGATAGATAATATTTGTTCGTGGGGGCACTCCCATTTCTCACTGCCTCACGTGACTTCTTCTGCCAACCCATTGTACTCTCTTATTCTTCTTTCCCTTTGTTTGATCTAAATTAGTGACCATACATTATGGTTATTAACGCTTTGAGTGTTGATGTTAGATATATAGTCCTACATTGGTTGTATGAGCAACTAATGTGGCCTTTATAAGGCCGTGGTCATTCTTACTTTTAAGCTAATTTGTGGGGTGGTGTATCATAAAGTTCTTTATATGGTATCAGAGCGTTCAAAATGTGACCGTTATTAAATTCCTTGGTCAATTGTTAATCTTTCTTGTAATACGCTGTAATGGCTGTAAAAATTTTCAGCATATCGACAAGGGAAAAATATGATAAAGAAAGAGAGAGAATTAAAAAAAAAATATAAATTATATTATTTAGAAAGATAAACACTTTTCCTTATCGACACACGAGTTAGGGGTTTAATATTCCTATAGGAAATAAAATTTATCTGTTATATATACATAAAAGTATGTGGGGTTCTCGTGTGAGAAGAAGAGAAAGAAAGAAAAAACATAGATCACATACGATATAACATAAGAAACAATAAATCAAATACTTATTTAAATTTAGCCTCTGTCAAATTGCTCGCGTTTCTCAAATCAGACCTATTTATAGTTATGGAAATTTTGCTTTGGCCTGTGTCATTGCTTGTTCTGACTTTTTCAATAAGTTATGCTCATTATTGAAAAGAAGCTGATGCACATGGGGTTCTAATTTACTTCATGACAAGTGTATTTTTTTAATATCAACACTGTTGCACCTCATATTTATGCAAAAGAAAAAGGTCTCCGTACAAATCAATCAATCATGATATCAATTCACAGTATAGAACCAATTATTGTAACGGATACTCGTGAAATTAGATCAACTTGAACAATTTTTTTTTCTTCATCTTGTTTTTGCTGTGAAATTTACACAATTCACGTTTGCCTCGCTTATATCGAAGGCAAATATAACTCTACTAATAAAAATGCTTATTTAAAATTATAGGAAAATTATATTTACAACTTATTTTTGTTTATAATCTCTTACAATCGTTGATTTCTATCAATCAATGGTTAAAATTTTTGCAAATTAAATTTATTAATTAATTATTAATTCGTAATAAATCATAATCATTGATTGACGAAAATCATCAGTTAAGATATGATTGTAAGAGATTATATTCACTGTTATTAACTTTTTTTTGCTGAAAATAAAAAATACAAACAGGAACCAATTTTCGTACACGAGCATTGGTAACTACTCTTGTTGAGTCATGTCTGCAGGAAAAAATAATAATGAAGTAGGATTCGGTAAGGTAAGATGTAAGAACTAGGAAAGACGGGACAACGTAGTATCCCATCTACTTTTTCTATGATCTTTATTTTCATTTTAAAAGTCAAAAGTTTCTAATAATGAAGGAGCCAGTTTTCTTCCATCGTTTCAACTCCAAAAAAATGTGAAATGGAAACCTGTGAACTTTACCTTACTCAAAAACAGTAGTCGTTGATCTTCTGCTTTCTCACGATTGATGCACCAACCAATGGCATGCAAAATGGCAAGTGTAGTACATCATGTGACTCGTTATCGTATTGTCATTTTGAGTACCAGAAATCACGAACTTGCGTTTAGTTCCAATAACCATCATTAACGCACACAGAAATTCACTAGCACGTTATTGGAAAAACTGCAGTCATTTTTTAATGTTATTAGAAATATTTACCCCGTGAATATCACTCGTCTTAGGTTGCTTTGAGGAGTTCCTCCTGCTTCCCTTCATTGACCAAAATTGTTACGAAAATGGGACTATGAACAGTGTTATATAATGGCCAGGAAAAAAAAACGTTACATTATTGTTAGTTTTTATATTGGGTTAATAGCTATAGATATTTGGCTAAGTGTACTTGAAGTATTAAAAATATTTTAGACTTGAAGGACTAAAACCAAATCAAATATGACAGGCTACAGGAGTGGTAGGTCATATTTTTTAGTTCGCTTTAGTGAATTACATTAACATTACAGTTGAAATCCTTTTCCACACCCATAACCATATCTTGTATCTAACTTTTCTTTTCTTCTTCAGCTGAAAGTTAATAGCATAATCCCTTCTCTTGTATTTCTAAAGCACCCAAAATTATAGAAATGAACAGAATAAAGCAACCATGTTGCTCTATGCAAGTTGATAGCTTAAAAAACAACCCTTAAAAAGATTGAAAGCTGCCAACTATCTGTTTAGTGTTCAGAACAACAGAAGCACACACACTCAAATCCCAGACTGCAAGTGATAACATAAAAGATAAAAGCTATAAAGGACAGCATTTGGGGGACTATTAAGTAAGTACAACAATACATCAGATAATAGATTTTATGTTTATCATTTAATATAATATAACTTTATTTTCCTACACACATTAAAGAAGTGGGGTCCACATATTTTTTTTTTTTCTCTTTCATCATTCCACTTTCTCTCTCCTTTTGATGTGAGAATTGAAAACAACACTTACATTATGTTAAGTAATACTAATAAAACCCTTAGATAAAAGCTTCTTATTCAGAGTGAGGAGATTAGGAGGTAAGAACAAAAAAGGCTTCAAAAAAAGAAAAAGACAGAATCACTCAAAAGTGTATATTCATCATTTACAGAATTGAAAATTTGGTATCCTTGATTATATTAAAAAGAAAAAAAAAATTGTGGTACAACTGGATTCAGGGGTTGAAAATGAGGTTCCCACATTTGCACTTCCAACTCATGGGCTTGTAGTTGGAATCGTCATTTCTCCTTGCATAAGCAACTGCAGAGAACTTTGAAGAGTTTATCTTTCCGTTATGCACTTGGGGGTTTGTAGGTACCTGAATAGCTTCACAGTGTCCACATGACCTACACCTTCTTTCACATTTTGGTGGCCTTGATCCTATTCGTGCCCTCAGTATTGTCTTATCCTCACGTATAGTCTGCACAAATAATCATGATTCAACATAAAATCAGTGTTTTCTTTTCTTACTCATGTTAGTCAACAGAGGCAGGAACAACATATTTTACAGGGAAACTAAAATTTACCTGGTCAAAACCACTTTGTTTGAGAGTCTTTCTACCTGTTAGAACATAGAGAAGATATCAATGTTAGTTCGTGCTGGTTTCTAACTTTCTATTTAGTAAGCAGCTTTAAAAATTGCTCATTTACCTTCAGTAACTAAACCCTGCTGGATCCAGTTTGAAATTATCAGAAAGAAAAGAGAAATGCAAATGAAGTATAGTCTTTGACCACAAATGACATCAAGCCCCATTTTAAGGAGAACTCTTGTGTAGCGTGGGAAGGTGATAGAATGAGAGAGAACTCAAGCAAAAGAATATGAAATTTGGTTCAAATTATAGGGAGAGAGATATAAAAAGAGAGGGAGGGAGAGAGAAAGGAGGAAGAGACTAAATATAAGACAAAGAGGATTTAGTAACTGAGGAATTGGAGAATCAGTAACTGAATGACACCATAGCAACTTGCAAGTAATATATATTGCTAAGATTTGTTAATGTTGAAGTGATGGAACATGGAAAGACAAATGAGAGAAATGCAGAGGTGCAAGAAAAGAAGGAACCCCGAAAAGGGAAACACTTCTCCTTCGGTTGACGAGCCCCTACCTCATACAACAAACCAAGATTATATAATAATTGTTGGAAAGAAGAAGCATCATAAACCTGAGAACCACAAGCAGATGATATGAAAGACAAATAGGAACAGAAACAGCAAAACGCCACAAATTTCACCAGATGTGAGGGACATGTTCTCACTAACGGACATGCATTTACAGCTGTGGATTTTGGGTTCATCATTTCTTATATCGGGTTTGTTTTTCTTATTATACATGAAAAAACAAATCCTTCCTACATATTATAAAGAGGTGTGCCACTCTTTTTTTTTTTTTTCCTTAAATAAGTAGGTCCACACTTGATATATATATATATATATATATATGACATGAGATTTTAATTCTTATATAATATGAGATTTACTTTTCATCTTATATATATATGTATACTAGTATATATAAAGGAAAAAATGTTTGTCATTTTAAATGATATAAGTTATGACATTTTACTCTCTCACAAAGAGGTGAGACACACATCTTTATATTTTTTTTGTTCATTCTCTTTCCTCCTTTATTTATCTCTTTCTTTCACATAAAATAATATAATTTTACATACTTTAAAATTATGCACATTTTTCCTGTATATAATGAGAAATATTTTTGAAGTCTTACATGAAAAAGCTTATTTCATGTTACACCCAGAGTCAAAAAAAAAAAAAAATTCTAATTGTGAAATCTACTTAATTATATTTCTATATGAGACAATGTTATCTCATATAACATGAGAAAAATCAGATATATAATATTGTGTTTGGTTCATTTTTTTTTTAATTATTTATCTTTTTAAATGACATAATTTATATCATTTCACTCTAATAAAGAGGTGGGACCCACATCTTTATTTTTTTGTCAACTCTCTCCTTTTTTATCTATCTCTTTCTTTTTCTTAAAATGACATAAATTTACATTCTTTAAAATGACATACATTTTTTCTTTTTCTTTTTTATTTAATTTGGATTTTAATATATAGTGGGAATGGGGTGTTGTACCTTTTTTTTGGGTTTCTTGTAGTATGCGAACCTTGCAGTCCTACCTTATCACGCCACATCTTTCTCTCTCTACATCCATCTGAGAAAAGAGAAAGAACGTGATATCTCGCTCAATATTAAGGTATTATCTTTTCAATCTATCATTTTGCAGTCACATGATATAATGGCAATCACGCTTCTGTTTCTGGTTAGCGTTTGGTAAATCTGATAGTATGATCTCAGGTTCACATTTCTGAAATGCATCCCCCCGGTTGTGACTAAATAATGTGGTACAGTCACATACCGATATTTATATGGGTTTCATGATTTTCATGTTACATGACAATTAAAATTTTCCTACACACCATTCGATTTTCGTGCTGATATAAGTCTCACACATGACTTTTTTTAATATATGGGTCACATATACTTTTTATCTATATTACATAAGAATTCCTTTCTTATGCAACATGAGAATTATAAAGCCCTATTTATATAGCATCTTTCCCTCAATTGTATTTTCTTTTGTCATTTTGTCCATTTTTCTAATGAAAATGTAGAATAATTGACTGAAGATGATAACATGCACATAAATCTCACATTGTTCACATTTTTTTTGTTTTCAAAAGATCTCTTCCACACAATAAACAAAGGGACTTAAGTTGTATAAAAGAATGTCAAGCTTATGATATGTGACAATTGTGAGTTTTGTGATATCTGCAGATAACATGACCCAAACTCTAAACCCGGCGCCACTGTCAATCTTATTTCAGACTCCATAAACTAGTGAATACTATGTAAGCTTATTCTAATTTAATAGAATACAATTAATCTAAATGCATTGTCAATATAATAAGAATATTTTTTTTACTGTTATGTAATGAAGTGTCGTCATAAATTTTAATAAATTTTACATTTTATATGTTATAAAATTTATTAAATAATATGAGAATAATTATTCATTAAAATTAAACTCTTTTAAGGTGTGGGGGTGGATTGGATAAAATTTGAGCTTAGTAAGGTCTGAACCATTCTATGATTAATCATTAATCATTGTGCTTTAAATTCTTCACGCTCGACTCTTTGGGTTTGAGCCCAAATCTAGTATAAGTACCGTTGCCTTTTGCATTGCTAGATGCCCCAGATAAAGGAATGAACCTAGCTAGACAACTCGTTTAAGACAAGACAGAAATGGCCCAATACATATCATACCATGCAGGATTCTTGACCCATAATGTGTAGTCCAAGACCTTTAAGTCCAAACAATTCCTCTTCATTTTGACAAGAAAATAACCCACTTTATGATGGAATCCCCGTGTAGGGGTCCTATTACAGCAAAAACCAGGGGCTAAGGAACAAAACTAGAAAGAACTGAAACTGCTGTTGCTTAGGTATGTTTGATTGTTTTTTTTTTTTTAAACTATTTTGTAGAATAATAATGTAAACATGTATTTTTTGTATTTTGAAAGTTAAAAATCAAAATACGAAACAAAAATAATTTAAACATGTTCTCTAAATTTAATTCTAAAAACAAAAAAGCAGTTATAATATATATTTTTTTTTTTTACAAGATCTGTAAAGGGCAAGAGGATCCTAAATCATGGAATCGACACAGATTATAAGATCCTACTACATAAGATACAAATTTATATTCAACCATATATATGCATGTAAAATAACTTATATCAATTAATATATAATTCTCATCATATGTTTCATGTTTGAGATGAAATATAATTCATACTTAGAAAGATAGTTATTAAAATTAATCAAATTATACCATCTCAAAGAGACTTCAATTTCACTCACACCCAGAGGAACTGCATGTCAAGCTTAGCATACGATTAGCAAATTTATGGAGATCTGAAACTTCATCCCCATAAGATTCTCACCATGCTGCTGGACTTTTGAACTCAACTCCCTTCTTTGCTAATAGACCCCCTAACAAACCTCGTCAGTACTTGAATTATTCAAGTTGCTCATCAATCACACTTGCACCATCAATTTTTACTTCAAGATCAACTTTAAATGAAGGAGAATAATGAAGTTTGAGATTAAGGAAATAGCCTCCAGCATACAAAAAGCCTATGGAGTTGTTTATCCCATCTTACGTCAATGACGTCCCACATAAGCTTGTAACTAAATAATGATAAAAATAAATAGTATTGAAACAAAAAATTGAAGGCTTCTTGAAACAAGTTTTCAATTAAAATAAAACACTTACAATTTTTGGACACCATTGAAGGCTTTTTGAATTTTTTCTTTAGCCTGATCCGTCTCCTCATAAATGAATCCCATGGCTGCTTTCTCATCTGAATCGACTAACCGAAGCACTTTCATCAAAGGAAGAGCGCCCTTCAAGCAAATGACAATGTTTTTCCAAAACTCTTTGTCCATAATCACATTTTCAATATGCTTTTCATCCCTTGACTTTGCAAATCGGCTACCATTCCATTCATCGAAGTTGAACATTCTCATCAGTGGAAGCTTGTTCTCATAAAGGCATCCTAGAGTCAAGTAAGATGTGGAAAAATGAGTCATGGCAAGTCTTATCAAATATTTACCTTTGGTGAAGCTTTGCAATAAAGTAATTAGAAAAGTCCTTGAATATATATAAATTGTGATCTTTTTTTCCTTGGGGATTGTTTCTTGATAAATAGGTATCTTTTTTTCTAAATCCTCCAACATCAAGTCAATGCAATGTGCTGTACAAGGTGTCTAATACAACCTTTTTCTTTTCTCCATCAACAACTCTTTAGCAGCTTTATAATTTGTAGCATTATCTGTCACAACTTGGATCAATTTTCTTCACTAACCTCCTCAATCACTTTATCAATCATCTTAAAAATTTTGTTAGCTATTTTCGTGATGTGAGAGGCATAAATGGACTTAAAGAACACAATTCCTATAGAGTTATTCACACAAAAAATTATAATTCTTCTTCTTCTTTTACCTGTCCACCCATCACTCATTATTGTGCATCCAATTTTCTTCTATTCAACCATGTGCTCTTCAAGAGTTTCCATTGTCATATCATAATATTTCTTCAAATATTTTACTCTACACTCATAATACGATGGTGGCTTAACACCCAATCCATGTCTTGAAATAGATTTAATTTACACATCTTCTTGAGTTCATCATAATTTAACAAATTGAAAGGAATGACATTCCTACAAATACATAACATATGTCAAAACATGCTTCCTCTCTCACAGACTTCTTAAGTATGGTGTCGATGACTGTCTAAGTAGTTGCTTTTCTTTTCTTGAAAATACTAGACTCACCACCTCCATCCCTCTTTCTTTTTTCAATTACGCAAGTTTCTTCCTCTTCGTCTACTTGTCTGAGAGTCGTAGTTTTTATTATTAATTTCTCTTGTAGTCCAGCTACATTATCCAACAATTGTTTCTTCACTTCTTCTGGAATGGCTCTACATGTTGCAATATCTTTTTGTGTTCCCGCCAAATGATGCTTTAGTCGGTAAACACCACCAGTTACTACCTTCTCACAATATTTGCATTTTACATTTCTTGGATCTCCCTCAATTGGAAAACTAGGGGTGTAAATGGGCCAAGCTAGACCGAGCTTTGGTCTTTCTGGCCTAAGCCTACGTCAAAAAAATTCAGCATATCTAGCCTACTAAAGGCTTTATTTAAAGGCTTTAAAAGATTAGAGAGTCTGCTATGGCCTACAGGGCTTGCAGGCCTCCCTAGTGATATATTCTTAAAAATATTTAAAAATATTTTTAACAATTTTTAAAATATTCCCTTGACATTACAAGTCATTAATGTGTTCATAAATTGTTGCGTTTTTCACATGAGATATAAATTTCACTAGTGAGCATTAAAAGTTTTACAATAGTAAAAAAACTATAAAAAAATACTGAGCAAAGTTTCATTCATGTATGTACTAGTACTTCTCATAATAAATAAAAAATGAAAAACAAGAAAGAGTCAACATAATTCCCCAGCTCTAAAATGTATATCAGAGAGGAATATAGTCAAAGAAATGAGCAAAATAAGAAAAATACAATTACTAGGTCATCCAAAGCTGAAATAAAGTCTGCAAGAGAATGTCATTCATTGAAATATCTTTAAACCACCATCAAGACAAGGGAAAGGAGTTTATTATTGAAATATATTATATTATATTATTTTTAAAAACTAAATAGGTCAGCCTTGACAAAATTGGCCTACGGCCTATTTGTTAAAAAGACTTCTTATAAGCCTAAGCCTACTTTACTTTTCAACGTAGTCCGGGCTAACGTAGGTCGGCATGTAGGCTAGGCCATGCTAGCCTGGCCCATTTACACCCCTATGAAAAACCATGTTTCCAAGTAATATTTGATCTATTCCCAGCAACATTTTTGCTCAATTGGATTCGTAAATTAGAGACCAGAAGAGCCTCAACATTGCTACTAGTACTAGCAACACCACCTGATAAAGCCATACTAAATAAATAACAAACAACCAAAAACCTTACAAATTTAAGCATGTTACACTCTAAGAGTCTAATATAATACAACAACAATAATACCAATTTTTCTAGATGTGGGTCAATGTAACGTGTTTTTAGTAGAATAATGAAGGTCACTGTCCCTACCAAAAAAATAAATGAAGGTCACTGTAATATGTATTATTTTAACACCCACGAGGGCCACGAGTCCCACCAAACCAAAGTTTCCCTTCTTTTAAGAGTTTCTCCTATACACTTTCCATGTTTCACTTTTATAATATCAGTAAAAGACAAAGTAATACAAACTAGAGTTGGAGAAGTCTTTCGGTGAGGAGAGGAAGATAGCAGCAGTCGCACAACAACAGGGACGAAGAAGAATAGCATCACGCAACAACAGGGACAATGAACAGTATCACACAGTAACAGGGATGATGAACAATATCGCGTAGCAACAGTTAGCTTTTGTTTTCTTTCTTACTTCTCAATCGATTTCTTAGATGCTTTTTTTTCATTTTTTTATTATGGTTTAGGGTTTTAGTCTTTGGATTTTTTAATATGGGTTTTGGGCCTACGGGTCATGGATTTAAAAGTTGGTTTTAGAGTTTTTTCTTATAAATTGCTGAAATCGCTGTGATTCAAGAGATTACACGATCTTGCAAGTTGATCCCATTCGATCTCACCAAAATATGATCCTGTATGCACTCAGTATCGTTTGCTGCCCAAAAATCGTAGGATCAAAAGATCCTACACTTAAAATTATGATTTTAACAACATTAATGCTGAGATAAGAATAAAAATAAATAAAAACATATTAAAATGAATAAATAAACAAAAATGGACGTTTTCATAGACAGAGTTACACAGTTTCGATTCCCTTTTATCTATGTGAGCAATGTTTGTTATATTCGTTTAAATCCTATTATTTTCATTCTTTTCTTGCTGAAAATAAATATTTTTGTCCTTATCTTTTTTTGGATTTCAGAAAAACAAAAAAAGAAAAAAGAAGAAAAGATGATGTCTTGTTTCTAATTCTATATTGATCTATAATTGAAATATACAAATAGAAGAGAGAAATAATCATTCATCTCCACTCCATCAGCGTCGAGAACTCAAATTTATGTGTCATGGCGTCTTTAGCTCAGCTTCGGTTAATATCTGATTTGAAAGCCATCATACAGAAACCCCTAAAGATAATTTTAATTTTTAATTTTAATTATTATGTTATATAACATGATTAACTGGCAAAAAATTGGAAAATAACTCAGATTGAAATTTCTTGATTGTGGGACCAGGGTTGTAGTGAAAGTCCTTTGTCTGAGGATAATATGTTTGTGTGGACTGCTACCATATTTGGCCCTAATGAGACCGCTTGGGAAGGTATTGAAAAATTAAAATGAATTGAGTTCATAGTTCATTCCCTTCACTCTATCTTCATGTTTCTACTTTTCTATTTTCTACTTCATTGATGCTAAGTTGTTACAATAATATTTATTACATATTCTACGTCATGGGGGTATTTTCAGCTTGCGGTTGACTTTTGGTGATAATTACCCACTCTCCTACAATTTACTTCCTAAATATTCTGTTGAAATGGTTTATCTCACCATGTGTTTTATACTTTGACTAATTTATTTGATACTTTATTGGCCATGGCTCATAATTAAACTAATGATGAGTTATCTGATCTAGTTCGTAAAATAATCTTTGCACCCAACCGAAATATAAGGTTTATGAATATAACAACTCCTCATCTTCTTTATTCCTAATTAATGATCCTTATCTCACATGATTATGTTTATGTAGTCACTCTTGGAGCAAGGCATTATAGGCTTACACTATATTCAAACTTAAAAGAAATGTAGTATAGCATAAGTTTATCACTCTTAATTCTTATTTTTCCTTATGTACAAAGAAAATTTGGAGAAATTTTCAAACGTGATAAGGTATCGATTCACTATTTTATTATCCTTCGTAATCTAGTATAAATTCTGAAATTTTCATCCCCTTTCACAAAATTTTGTTACTCCTTTGTCATCGTATGTAGTATACCATGATATGTATGGACATTATTCTGGATGCATGGTCGCCTTTCCATAATGTTCCACCATTCTGACATCTGTTCAGGTAGAGGCACACTCCTTACTATTTCATTGATAATGTAAATTATGTATATGGTTTGCCTAAAAATTATAACCAAATTGCTATAGTCACTTCTTACCGATCCCAATCCAGTGAGCCTTGCAAATCCTAAGGCTGCTCAACTTTACCAACATGACATACAAGCATATAAATTAAGGTGCAATTGGATCTACGAAAGCGTTTAGACTGTTGTGATTTCGTATTCAACGGATCATCATCGTTTTATGTTTACCTCTTGTCACGCATATCTGTGCAGTGTCTCATTATTTTAGCTCCTATTAACGAACTGCTCTCCTCTGAATGAACAATCTCCTTGAGGCTGGCTAGTGGTAGATTTTTCAGACTATCTCTCAAAGGAAAATATGACTGATGTGTGGATACTCTTTCATTATCAAGGAGATGACCTTACCTCTACCTTTGCAACCATAAAGTGAATGTGGAGCCAATGTATTCAAAATGAAGATTTCAATAATACAATAGTTTTGATAATGACAAATAAGTTTAGAAAAGACCTCAAGAGTGGTACAACGCACAACAATCAAACAGAAGTCTAAGGAAGAAATTCAACAAGTCAATGGATGCAAAATCATCAGGACACAAGACCAAGTCCAAAGAGAGATCAAGAATCAAGCTACAATGGAAGCACCTAAGTCCTAGAACTTACAAGTAGTACATCTATATGACTTAGACCCAAATGTAAAGGTAATTGATTAATATTTCATGAATGAGCTTAAAGGATACTTATCTATATGCATGCATTATCAATGTCTTTACATAAGAAAGTTGAAAATCTTATGAAAAACATCCTTGACATGCTTTATAACTTAAAATTATTTTCATTAAGTCAAGGTTTTCATAAAAAGTGATAGGAGGCAAGTTGGAATGGAATGGAACTCAAAATGCTACAATCTTTAGTTGCTGTCAAGAAAGAACCCGAATACTTTTTTGATAAGTAATTGAATACTTTGTTCACAGCAAAGTAATCGAATACTTTACATAAAGTATTCAAATATTTGCTGAAGTATCTGATTACTTTGTGAAAAGTAATCAATTACTTACTGGAGAGTAAGCATTCTAATGGCTATAAACGGCTAGTTTTGACCCAACACTTATAAATACTCATTTGTTATGCCTCAAATCACTTGAAGTCGTTGTTTTATTGAATATACAATCATTATTGATTATTCTTCTTGAATCAAACATATCTATTACTCATCTTTACTCTTATTAATCACAAAATTTCCTTGATCTCCATTCTTGTGACACTGATCAATACCCATAAGCTTCAGCTGGTGTAATCTGTACTTCAAGACTACTAATTCTTCTCTAAACACTCTCCTTCTGTTTATTTGAGTTTAGGGTGGGAAGACCCTAGTGGAAAGGTTGCTCATAGCCTAAGAAAGTGAGTTGAAATGTAAGGGTCTCAAGAACCAAAATTATGAAGGTTGTAGCAGTTTGTCAAGCACCCTTGAAGCTTGACCAATGGTGGAATGTTGATCGAGCGGTTTTAGTCTGGACGTAGGTCATGATGGTGGTGACCGAACCAGGTACATCTTGTTTGCAATCTTTCTAACCATTATCTCTTTACATAAGCATTGCCAGTTTACTTGAAAATATTTAGATTTATATTTTGCTCATTATTTACTTGTGTTAATTTCTATTCATTCCACTTTACTTGTCTCAAATCAAAAAAACTCAAGAAATTTGTTTTCAAGAAAGAAAATGAGGCATTTTGCGAAAATATTTTTAAAACTCAATTCACATCGCCTCTTGAGTTTTGAGGCCACTTGTCCAACAAGTGATATCAGAGCTTGGACTCTTATGTGAAGAGCTTAACCGTTTCATGGGAAGGCATGGCCTTTTTGAACAATTACATGCCCTTTGAAGGAACTTCAACTACAAGACCTTCATTTTTTATGGCATCGATTATGATTATTGGAAAAGTCGAATGCAAATATTTCTTGAGTCCAATGATTGAAGAATTTGGAACATTGTTTAAGAGGGATATAAAATTCCCACAAAAAAGAATGAAAACAACAATAATGTTCCAAGAAAAGTAAAGGATTTTTGGATGAAGAAATTAAAGAAGCAAATTGGAATGCTAAGGATAGAAACTTGATTACTAATGCATTAGGTAGAGATGAATATTTTTGTGTAGCTTCTTGCAAACCCATAAAAGAAATATGGGATGTGCTTGAAGTAACACATGAAGGGACTAGTGAAGTTAAAGTTTCTAAAATTCTTGGATTAACTAGAGAATTTGAAATATTTGAGATGAGTGATGGTGAAACCATTCAAAGCATGCAAAAGAGGTATACACATATTATCACTCATTTAGATGCATTAGGTTCTTCATACACTAATTTTCAATTAGTGATTAAAGTCTTGAGAAACCTGAATAGGGAATGACAATGTAAGGTGATGGCCATTTGTAAATTAAAAGACTTGAAAACTATGTCCATTGCTACACTTTTTGGGAAGTTTTAAGAACATAAGCTAGAGTTGGCAAGACTAACCTTGAAGGAGCAAGCAAAAAAGAAAAACAAAGGACTAGCTTTACAACCTACTAGCTCAAAGCTTCAAGTGGAGGATAAAAAGGAGAAAGAGCTCTACGATGATGAATTAGAAGAAGATGAAATAAGTCTTTTGTGATGAAATATGGTAAATTCTTAAAAAAGAGAACCCCAAGCCTCCATTGGTGAGATGTTGACTTGGTTCCTCAGTGTTTCAGCGCTCCGCAACTCCTTCAGGTCTCTATATAATTCTCTAGATTGGTGAATTGGTGAATTCCATTGACCCCAAGCTCCCTATTTATAACCATTGAAATCATATCCTATATTGAATCTCCCAATGGCTCCTTATCAAATTCGCAGTCAAATCTTATTCATTTCCTTTTTTTTCCTCTAATCCTGCAGATTGGGCTTCAAATCTTTGTTATGATTCCTTTTTCACTTCTTAGCACCAAATCTTGTGGATTTACCTTCAAAATAAGCAAGATATGAAAACATTAAAAACATAGGGTAAAGAAAACAGAGTATCAACAGAGTCACTAGGAACGGAGGTGGAGACAAAAAATGGTACCGACTCAAAAAAAGTAACATCCGCCGAGACAAAACAGTGACAGAGACTAAGAGAGTAACACCAATAACATTTTTGTGTATGAGTGTAACTGAGGAACACACATTTGTGGGACTTAGCAGACAACTTGTCACAATGGGGCCGAGTTCATAGACAAAAAAAGTAGAACCAAAAATACGAAGGGGTAAGAAATGTAAATACTTATGGGGAAACAAGATAGAGTATGGTACCTGGTCATCAAGGACAGAGGAGGGCATGCGATTAATGAGATAACATGCAGTAAAGACAATATTACCCCAAAAACTAGTAGGAACATTTCCATGAATTAAGAGTGTCTGAGTTATTTCAATAAGATGAAGATTTTTTCTTTCATGTGCAACCCCATTTTGTTGGGGGGGGGGGTGTGCACATGATGTGTGGTGAAGAATGTTGTGAGAGGCCACAAATGATTAAAATGGTTGAGAAAGATACTCACAAGCATTATCACTACGGAAAGTGTGGATAGAAACACCAAATTGAGTAAGAATAATCAGGTGTTCCGAGAATAATCGTCAATAAAGGTGACAAAATATCTATATCCCCAAGTTGACTCAGTACAACTGGGTCCCCAAACATCAGAGTGAACTAAACTAAATGGAGATGAGGCACGACGATTGACTTTATCAGGAAAAGAACAACGAATATGTTTCCCAAATTGACATGATTCATACTGCAAAATGGTCAGCTTGGACTGATGTGGCACCATCTTCTAGAGCTTTGTAAGATTAGGATCGATGACCAACTGAGCGTGAACAATGAGTGAAGAATCTAACACAAAATGAACATGAGGGGGACTGGAGAGCATGTAAAGGTCATTGGACTCAAATTTGCTTCCAATTGTCCTCCTCGAACTCCGGTCCTGTAAAAAAAATTGGTAAAAGAGATGAGACATTCAAGAGATCGTGTTAAACGGCTAATGGAAAGGAGATTAAAGGGTGAACCAGGGACTTAGAACACATTACCAATAGTATGAGTGGGAAAGAAAAATGTACCGTTCCAATCCCACAAGACTATACCTGGGTACCATTAGCCATATTGACAGCAGGCAAATAACCAGATGTAGAAAGAGAGGAGAACAAAGATTTATTACCAGAAATATGATCAGAGGCATCGGAATCAAGAATCCAATGGCCAAATGCTGAACTTTGTGTGAAACCAGCAAAACTATTACTTGTATGCACAATAGTAGTAGTGGAGAACCAATGGTCGTGAGTTGATAAATATCTTGAGGAAGGATAATAAGCTAGAATCAGCCATGGGTCAAGCACAGTACGCAATAAACTCTGATAGGGTAATTTATGATTCATAAGAACCAGTAACATGTTTGGAACTACTTTGCTCATTAAGTTGTGATTCGTCGCTTCTTTAATTAATTATACTTAAAACTTTAATTACCTTAATTAGTATGTCAGATCATTGACATTAATTGATGCAAATATATGGATTTGGTGCAGTACAAGAGTTGTGTTATTATAGGTTCAAATTCATGGCGAACCGTGCAGGTACTAACATTTGAATTCAGCAAAAGATATTTCAAAATATAAATACTTACAAAGTTATAATCATAAAATTCAATGGTAGATATGTTGTCACCAATAAAATTTTTCATTAACCCCAATATTTGATAACATAACTTGCAAAAAAAATGGTGATCCCTTAATTTTGTGTAGTGCTTAGCTATATAGCCAATAGTATTGGTGCAACTTTTTATTTTTTTTACTTAATTAAATCCATCAATAAGCAGTACATTTTGATTTAATTCAGACTACATCCATCAATAACCACCAACTAGTAATCTTCCTCCAGCGTTTGCCTCTAGCAATCCGTTCTTTATTTGAAATTAAATCTATAGTTTACTGACTCACTTAACATTATTGCTGAGACAAGATGTTACTTAAAACTAGCAATTCTGCTCCCAACACCTTATTAGCTGTCGGTGGCTTCTCGAAAATCATATTCATAACCTAAGCTCATTTATTGGATTTAACAATTTAGACCAAAAGTTAAAGCTATTCGTCTATAGCATAATTTGTTGTTTTTTTTTTTTAGATATTCCAATAGGTTTATCGATTCTCGACTAGTTCGGGTCCGGGATTAAGGCTTTAAATCTCTCCCAAAGACGATATTAGGGATGAGATGATTGAACACATGCTCTTATCCTCACTTACTCAGTTCCCTGACCCCAACTAAGCTACCATCATTTTTTTTTTATAAATTTCTATCAACAAATATCCCGCCCCCGCCTCCGATTCAGGTCGGGTCCAAAGATTGAGGCTTTAAATCTCTTCCAAAAATGATACTGAAAATGATCGAACATATGTTCTCACCTCCATCTGCTTAGTTCCCTTATGCCAACTGAGCTACCAGCATTTATTTATTTATTTGTTTATTTATAAATTTCTATTAACAAATCTCACGTAGCTAGGCAGGGTGCTAGCTGCCATCCATGAAGAACATGAAGCGACTCAAATCCAAATAAAGGAGTTTATGTATCCATAACATGAGGTGGTTACCACATGCACACCAAATTAAGAGAAAAACAACGAAGTTTCATTATCTTGCAGCTGTTATATATATAATGTATGGTCGATAAGATTTAATATCCACTCACTTTAGGATAACATCATTTAGTGTAATCACATTAAGCTGCTAGCTATTTCATAATTATTATGCATGGATATACCAATGGGTTGAGAACCTTCTTATCCGTGTAACATGTGGCCAGTTCATGTCTATACGTTTACATCTGAATGGAAAAGTCATCTGCTACAAGTGATAAACAGTAGCTCAGTATCCAGAAATTAATCTAGGCCCTTCAATTATTATTTTTTTGGGTATGATGTCGCTTCAAGAGCCATCAACGTCAATGATTATATTTCAAATGGGGTCTATTTGCTAATTCTGTGCATTATGAGAAAAGGAAAGGAGGGAATCTTAATCCGTTACAAATGCTCAGGGGCGCTGGTTCTGTACTCGACGTGTTTGCTACAGGAGAAATTTTTAGATGCCCGAGAATTTCGATTTTTAAAAATATGATTTTTACATTTAGTTTACGATAATATCTGTAAATTTAAAATTTAAAAAAATTTAATTTCACAAAAATTCGGAAAAAAACCATGTACCAAACAGTCCCTTGAAGTAATCCATGCATTTTAAGCCAATAGGAATTCCCAAAAACTACACCGCATGACACTCAAGGCTATGGCTGATATTGACACATCACCGGTCTCAAATTGATCTCATCCGTGAGTTTTATAAGAATTATGTTATAGGAAAAGTGATCGTGTAATGTTATAGAGATTCATTTTAGATGTCTTAATTTTTATTTTTTTTCAAAAAAGTATGGGTTCCATAAAATGTTATGTGTGTAGGAAACTTTTTTTATTTTAAATGACAAATGCAAACCTCCTCGTCCATATGCATAAATTAGGTACTGTACCTCATTGTTACGTTCTGCAAGAATTTTAAATACCAGAATTCACCATACAACAGCAGAATATGGTACCTCTACTAGCAAATCTGGGACTTGGACAATTTTCGTCCATATGACAAAAGCAGGTTCCAATTTACTGCGAAAACAAAAAATATACGGCCTATTTGATTCTATTCTGATTTTTATGTTTTTAAAATTGTTTTATAGAATATATATGGAAACAATTGTTTTCTATATTTTTTTTTAAATTAAAAATCAAAACAAAAAATAAAAATGACAGACATGTTCTCTAATTTTAATTCTAAAAATAGTTACTGTTTTTTTTTTTTTTTTATAAAACAGGTTTTTTTTATTCTAAAATTCAAAAAATTGGTTTTGAAAACTCATTTCAAACAAGTAGATAAGATCAGGTTCGCATAATTGATTGGGAAATTAGAATAACAGGGAACTTGTACACTTATACATGCAATTATTGAGTTAAGAGATGTAATTAGACTTTAATATAAGGGAAAAATACTTCTTCTGTTGGTGTAGAAGTATTTTCCCCTGCAGTTGACACACACACACACAAATTGTGTTTAACTTTCTTTCTATCTCTATTGCACATTCCCAACTTCACTTGAAGTGTGGATGATGTAACAATTCCAACTTACCTGTGCTAAGAGAGTCCACAAGAAAAAGTGGGGGACGGCGATGCTCTGATACCATGTAAAGAGTGTTGGATACACCACCCCAAAAACTAGCTCAAAGGATGAGAGTGCCCAAGACCTTATAAACTCCACATTAGTTGTTCATCCAATCAATGTGAGATTATATATCTCAACAAATCTTGTTTTTATTTTTATTCTTATGTGTGGTAGAAAACAATTAAACCAAGTTGGAAACTCTGATTTTCGAGCCTAACCCATGATGAAGTCAATCAACAGGGATAAATTCTCTTCATCAAACAGGGAATAAATGGGGAATTTATCATCTGCTTCTAGACCGAGAGGAAGGAGAATTCAAGGCCAAAATACTCTCAAAGGTCGATTTCACCATTAAAACATGTTCTATACCCTATTATCTTCACCAAATTCTTACATAACTTACTAAGACAAACTAATTTGAAGGACAAAGATTCCAAAATGGACAAGATTGTTAAGTAAACATCTAATTGGAGTAAATTATAACCAAGCCAGTCCAAGATTCGATTTTGGTTTGCATTTCCCAAGATTATTTTTGATTGGTCATTATCCTTAAAAAGTCATGCATTTTGAAAAGGTTAATGTATAATCAGTGGTGGTGAAAGTCTACTAAGAATCTAAGATAAACCAAATTTTTTGTCGACGAGTGAAGTCCAGCAGATTCCATGTTCCGACAAAAGCCATAAAAATAAACATAGATTTCGTAAGATATTTGTGTATTATATGATTACCGTGCTTTATCCTAAACGAAAACAAAATTATTGTCAGCTTCTTTATTTTCTCTTAATAAAATTGTAATTAGGCGATTGGAGGTTGCCATTTACTTTTGTACACAATCAATAAGCAGTTTATTCTGAAAAGAAATAAAAAAAAAAAACCATATCATATAAATTGACCTTAATAATTGATTAGTTGAGAACTGATTTAGATTAAGACATTAATTTCCACTTCTCCACCTGCAAAATCCAGCAAATAAGATCGGATGTAATACGTCGGTGGATGAGGTCGACCTGGTTTAGCTAGAGAATATTAAAATATGTAATTGACCTGCCTTGTCCTGTTTTATTATATTTTATGCAATAATCAGTCAACATTTAATAATTAATATACATTTCATATATATAAACGAAAACTATGTTCAAAATATATATTATAGTAATGAATAGTAATTAAAGTAAGGGTTTTATAAGAGTCATGTTGTAGAAAAAATGATTGTGTTATGTTATAGAGATTCATTTTACGTGTCGGAATTTTTTTTGTTGTGAGCCCCACAAAATATTGTATGAGTAGGAAAATTTTTTATGGTCATATTAAATGATAGATGATAAATCCTTAAACAAAACATAATACAATTTAAATGAAGAGTGTAGGGCAAAACAGGATGAATTAACTCCAACTCTGCACCTGCCCTGTCTCGTAATAATGGGTTGGGTTTTGAACCTGGCGAATACGGGTGGATTTTAAACGGTCTCGTGAGGAAGGGAAGAACAAGAGAAAAAAGGAAAACAGCAACTTCAATTTACATAAGGGAAATAATACTCCATTCTATATGAGATACTTATCTCATTTTCTCTTACTTCAAAAATTATATCCTCTCTTATTTCTTTTTTTGTTTTTTAATGGTGACCCCACTTAAATTCTTTATGTAGCGTGAGATAACTACTCTCGTACAACATGAGATTAATATTTCCTTTATATAAATAGAGAAAATTTCATTCTTATAAACATAATAGAAAACTAAATAGACAGGAGAAAAAAATGGTATATGAGCAGAAGAAAATAGAACAGCACTGTAATTAACAAAACAAAATTATCATAATGATTTCAACCATAGACATAATTATAATATTTGAATATTGGGAGTTTTAACAGGAAACGATATGAAGATGGGTGTCTACAAAAGTATGAAAATTATATTGTAATTATATTTGAGAATAATATAAATCATTAAAATGTAATTATCTAATGTCTTAAAGATTTTGAGTTTAAGTGGATCTTTATATGGTATTAAAACTTCAAATCACAAAGTCACAACACAATCCTCATCTCCTCCACTTTCTAGTGAATTAAATAAGTATAAGGTAAATAAAAAATTTGGACCTATGCAATATTCATATTTCAAGTCCAAATGGCTCTTTCGTGAGGAGATATGTTAGAAAATCATATAAATCATTAAAAATATTTTCATCAAACATCTTAAGATTTCGGGTTGAATTGATTCCTTACAAATTATATTTTTTCTCAACAATTTGTTGTTCCGTAGCTTTTCTCAACATTCTTTACTATATTAATAATTTTAGGGATTAATATATTTGTTTTTGAGCTAGAAAAAAAAAATTAAAAACTATGCACTAACAAGAAAATAATGTGGTTTTGTTTTTTTGTTTCGCCCTCCTCCTCCTCCGGTCCCATTACTACAACGGCAACTCTCGTAGTTCTTAGGGGAGAAAACAACTAGATTTGTTAAAGGGTTTTACAAGAGTTATGTTGTATGAAAAATGATCGTGTAATGTTATAGAGATTCGTTTTGCGTGCCGGAGTTTTTTTTTACTGCGGGTCCCACAAAATGTTGTGTGTAGGTAAATTTTTGTGGTCATGTTAAATGATAGATGATAAACCCTTTGTTAAAACGGATTTATTACTCTTATGTAGTATGAGAAAAGTTATCTTATGTTGTGAGATAAATAAAGTGTGGTCCATCAATTTTTTTTTTAAAAGAAAAAGAAAAACATGTCTTTTTATGTGAGTGTAACATGAGAGATGAATCTCATGTAACATAAGAGTATAATTTCCCTTGTTAAAATAAGCCACATCGTACCATAAGTTACGGTAAGAAAAGTCCGCATTACCGCATGATTTACAAAATAAATATGTACGGACGATTCAAAATTATAATTTTTTTTAGAATTATTTATTTTATCATATTCAATACATTGAAAATTATTTTAACAAATAACTATTTAACACTTGCATCATATTCTATATAAAATATAAATTTTCATAATTTAATTTTTTAATAAAATAATATTTGTACACAAACATATAAGTAAAAATATAAACAAAATTTTAATATAAGTAAAAATTTAATTTTACTATCTTTGTTAAATTTCATTGTTAAAGAAAGCCACACAAAAATATTGTTAAATGAATATTTTCTCAGCAGTAGTTATGACAGTACCACCATTAATGACAATAACTAGCAGAAAACGAAGAGCACAATCTTAATACCAGTATTGAATAATTATTTTTACAAAAACCAAACCATTTTATTTATTATTGTTTACAAAATTACTAAGATGCATTGCATATAATATGTTTCGGAGTAAATTTGGATATATAATATGTTTAGATGTCAGTAAGATTTTTTATTTTTACCGATGCACAGATGAAATTATGTGCTGAAACTTATTAACATTGTTAATTTTTTTTTTTTACTTATCTTATGTTATACTTTATTTTTGATATCTGTAAATATTTAAATTTATATATTTTTTTATATATTTTTTATCTTTTCAAATTAAGAAATTTTGGAAAAAAGAAAAAGCTTGGCTCAAAGATAAATCATAGAGTTTTGGGGATTAGGGCTTAAAAAGAACCTACCATTAAAACACCTTAATAAGTTATAAGATTTGCATATTGATGCATGAACTTCAGTCTATTTTAACACCTTTAACGGCAGTTCTAATTTGTTTTCCTCTTTATATAACTTTTATATTATTACAAACACGTTGGACACAGCAAGCTTAATGTTGTGGTTAACTCAATTGATGACTCGGTCGTTTCATACTCTAAACAATGATGGAGTGAAAATACATGTATGTGTCGTTCTCAGTGTTTCGTGATCATAGCTGTGGTTGATGGCTGTAGCCTGAATGTTGTCCACTACAGTCTCTGTCTCTCTGCCCCTTATCTCACTCTTTCCAAAATTCTTCTCTTCTATGTTTACCAACGTAAACTTAACACAAACAAAATACCTTTTTTTTCGTTTTTTAATTTACATGATTAACACATCTGCTATTTCAATAACTACTCTTGCGTAAGATGATTTTATTTTTGTTATTAATAATAACAGAGAGGTAACATATAAAAAATAATTAAAAATTATCCTTACTTAATTCGTAATATTGTTTGATAAATATAAAAGTATTATAAAATCTAAAAAGGAAAAAAAAAAACAATTTTTTTAAATTAATAACTGCTACACATTTTCTATTTTTTTATTTTATATTTAATTTTATAATTTTCATAGAAAAAGATTATACGTATAACTTTTTTCCTTCAACTTCTCGCAATCATATAAAAAATATTTAAAAATTATCCTTACTTAATTTTTAATATTTTTTGCTAAATATAAAAGTATTATAAAATCTAAAAAGAAAAAAAAATTAATAACTACTACACATTTTCTATTTATTTTTATTTAATTTTATAATTTTCATAGAAAAAGATTATACATATAACTTTTTTCCTTCAACTTCTCACAATCATTTATATGAATTTAATTTAATGATAAAAAAAATAGTAACGAGAAGTTATATGAATTTTTTTTTTTATAAATATTGCCCGACTCAAAATATACATTTCTATTGCTTTGTATTTTTTTTTTTTTTTTTACAATTGCTTTCTATTTTTAATATAGCGCGATGTTGAGCTTATTAGGGTATTTCGGCATAATATGAAAGTCAATATTATTTTTTTTGTATTTACTACGAATTTTTCTCCAAAAAAAGAGGAAGCAATTACTATGAATACGCAGACGAAGCGTCAACTAATCAGTAAGATTCAAGTAAATTGAACTTACTTGGTCAATGAGATTTCATGAGCATTTAAATATATAATTTTGTATAAACTATTTAAATTCATCATCGTTAGTCGAAGCTGGATCGTCTATGGTCTGGAAACGAATTGTATGACCTGCAGTCTCAATCCAGCGATTTTTATTTACAATTTTCTTTGGATATAAGCTAATAAAACATTTTACTAAGAATAAAGAATTGTGTATAAGAAGCATTACTGCTTTTTGAAAGGCTTAGCCATAAAGCTATACATAGTTGCCTATTTGCCTTATTTTATAGAGACTATGACATTCATTTTCTTTTTACCCACAAAGAAGGCAACTTGTGTACTGTGTTTTGGCTACAATTAGTGCTTCGCACTGCACTCTGCACTTGTATTTGCTATTTCATATTTGGACAGCCTCACCAGATTTTGCGCTTACTTGTTAAGTTTTTTTTTTTTCTCAAAGAGCCAACCCAAACAATGAAATTGTAGGTCAAATTTGATTGCGATTACAATTTACTTCCACGACCACTAATTAGCCTGAGTAAAAATTTCGAAAGTGTTCGTATTTTAATTTACATGTATTCATTTCGGGTCACCAACTTCTATGTTGCTAAAAAAATTTTCTCCCGGCCATTAATTTCAACTGTATTTAATCGGTAAAACATAGATGTAATATTATTTTTTTTTCTGTCACTTCAGTAAATAGACAATTTTTTGAAGATAATTTTTTTTTTTTAAAATTATAACTATATTTTACCGGTAAGGTAATTATAATTGGTTGCTGTAAATTTTCCCCCCTGTGGCGACATAAGAAATGAATTTTCATTTTATTTATTTTATTATTTGTAAAATTGTAATTCTCTTTTTTTTTTCTTTCCTCAATCTTTTCATATTATTTATTTTTGGTTCATTTGCCACCCATCATAACTACTTTATAATAAAAGTGTATTGATATTGATATTACCTATGTAGCATCGATATGACGCGCAACACGTGACACGACACGACACGACACTCCGACACGTCAATCCTAAAAAAATGTGAATTTCGACACGCTGGGACACGTTTTAATATTAAATAATATTTTTAATTTATATAGTGCATATTTCATTTAATATTCAATAATTTAACAAAAAAAATAAAACTAAATTAGTAATACCCATCAACATGTTATAAATATGGAAGCTTTAATAAAAAAAATAAAAACTGGGATGAGAGAGACATAATATCAGATAGAGAGATCAAATCATATTAGAGAGAGATCAGAGAGAATGAGATACAATAAGAGCATGATAGGAATTGACAACAATGATGCTGAGATGCTCTCTTATCTACTTAAAGGGAAAAAAGACAAAAAAAATAAAATTGATATGATCATGTGGAAGCTTTATTAATATATTTTAATTTTTTTAAAAAAATAAAAAAAATAAAAAAAATTTAAAAAAATAAAAAAATAAAAAATTACGAAAATGCCATTTGACCGTGTCGGACACGTTCAAATTCGCGTGTCAGAATGGTCAACGTGTCGGAAAAAGTCAACCGCGTGTCCGACACCGTGTCAGAGCGTGTCGGACCCGACTTTTCTTATTTTTACAAGTGTCCGTGCTTCCTAGGATATTACTGTTGTTGACTTAACTGCCTAATAGAGAATTCAAAATAGGTTGTATTTTTATGATTAATGGCAGACTAAGAGATTTGTTATGATAGAAGCAAAAATAAAATATCAAAGTTACAAGATTATTAAAAATATTTTACCAAAAAAATATTATTAAAAACATTTTTGAGAAAAGGCTAATTATTAATACTAATAGTATATTATTACTAAATTATATTATTTTATATATATAATAATAAAAAAATAAAATTTAAGAAGGGACAGCTACCCATCATTGCCCTTCCCTAAGTCTATCCCTATTTATGATGGCAATAAAAAATAAAGTAAGTACAAATTCAAATTTGACACAAAAGTATATGATTAGTTTTTATTTATAAAATAAAATATTGTTTTACGGAAAAATATTTGTTATATTAAATGACACGGCTCATGTCATTTCACTCTCACAAAGAGACAAAGAGGTGGGACCTACATCTTTATTTTTTTGTCCTCTCTCTCCTCCTTTATCTATATCTTTCTCGAGAGTATATCCTCTCATGTGAAAAAATGGTCATCTTATTTGATCACAACCACTCATTTAAAATGATACATTTTTTTCTCTTTTATCTCATCATCATTGAGTGGTTGTGATCAAATAACATGAACACTTTTTCACATTAGAGGATCCATTCTCGAGAAAGATATAGATAAAGGAGGAGTGAGAAGATAAAAAATATAAAGGTGTGGATCTAATAGTTTAAAATGACACATTTTTAAATACTTTACATACTTTAAAATGATTCATACTTTTCCCATTATTTTCACGTTATTTTATAGTGGTGGTACTAATAGTTTAAAATAATTTTATCATTATTCCAATTTAAAATATATCATATTCTTAATTTATTACAAATTAGGAATGAATGAAACCTTACTTATTATTTGAATTAGTGTGTTACATCCCGACAATTGGCATCATGATCGAGAGCATATTTTGGGTGCAAGGAAGGAGTAGGTACTCCTTTGTTAAAAAAAAAAGATTATACCAAAAAAAAAAGATATGAAAAAAAAATTATAAAAGTTGAAGTAATGTAATTTTTATTTTTGTAAATCATAAGTATTTTTCGTGGAAGACAATTATGTTTGGGAGGAATTCAGAATTAAGGCTTTAAATCCATCTCAATGATGATATTGAGGGGATTGAACACATGCTCTTATCCTCACATATTTAGCTCCTATGCCCATCATTTAATTCACATATGTCGGTAACGAGATTATTTATTGTGATCCAGGACCATCGTTCTTTTAGTGGTCCTTTAGTGTAAATGGAAGGGTAAAAGTGGAAAAGAGAAAAAAATAGCATGGGTAAAAAGGGAAAGAAAAATTGATATTGTGAGAGGGAGTCCCGGATTATTGGGTGGTCCTGAAGCATATAAAATTTTTCCGTCAGTGACCCACTCTTCTAATTTTTAATTTTTGGAAAAAAATTCTAATGTTACTTTAAATAATTTTATCTAATATTCACATAAATGATATCGTTTTTGGTTAAAAAAATTAAAAAAATTAGAATGATAAAAATTATTATAATTTTGAAATAAATTAAAATTATAAATACATCATAATTTCTCTGCTAAAACAATATCGTTTTGGTGAATATTAAATAAAATTGTCTAAAATGATTTAAAAAAAAAACAATTTTTTTTTATAAATAATGTACGAGTTAATACTGAAAATATTTGTTTATCAAAAAAAAAAAATACTGAAAATATTTTGCATGATCGAAATCTAAGCAATGACTTCGACCAAAGAGTAGGTCCCACGATGGAGGTATAGCTGCCAATCGTACCGTTCGTGATCAATCAACTTCTCTCAAGCTGTCCACGCTACATAGATGAATACATAGCTCAAATAATTATGAATTAATGGCTGGCATCGTCTTAATTACAGGACCCTCAAATTTGTCAAAGGAAATTTAAGGAGGCCAGGGAAGCTCATAATTAACATTATTAGGCCTGTCACAAGTAATGGGCAATTAAATTCATACCAAACCAGTGTCTGAATTTTTTTTTAATTTTTTTTTTAAATATTCCAATCGGTTTATTCATTCGTAATTAATCCGATTCGGGATGGGTCCAGGATTAGGGGGTGTAAATGGGCTGAGCTAGGCTGGACTTTTGCCTTCATGGCTTAAGCCTACGTAAAAAATTCAGCATATCTGGCCCATTGATCTATTAAAGGCTTTATTTGTAGGTCAAGTCTGGCCTATTTTTAAAAATAAGAAAGTCTGACATAGCATATAGATCTTGTAGATCCCCCACTGTAGATACTAAGTAAAGAAAATAATTGTGTAGAGCAAAGAAAGTTTCATTCATACATGCACTAGTACTTCTCATAAGAAAAAAATGACAAACAAGAAAAAGTCAACATAATACCCCAGATGAAGCCGAGAGTGAAAAGCAGCGGTGCACATAAAAATTAGGGTTGATATTGGTTCTTTGCCACATAAAATAAATATTTTTATTTTATTTTATTTTAATAAATTAAATAGGCTAGCCTACAAGACTTTAGGCTAGACTTGACAAAATTGGCCTATGGACTATTTGTTAAAAAGACTTTCTTATAAGTCTAAACCTATTCTACATTCTCCGAAAGGTCGGACTAGGCCAGACTCAATGTAGACCGGGTTAGGCTAAGCCTGTCTCATTTACACTCCTATCCAGGATTAAGGTTTTAAACTCGGATGATACTAAGACTGAAGTGATAAGCGAAATCAATAATTAAGTGTTAACTGGTTGTTATTTGTTAAAAGTCAAACCATTTATTATATAACTCGAATTAGTCATGTTGTTTTGGGAGCAGTACAAAAAGTTTGAGCCTTTTTTAATCATTCTATAATAGAATGGAAGTTTAAGAGATATTATAATTACTACTATGAATACAACTAAACATCTCAACACGATATTAAGAGTGCAACTGATGGATCTTGTGATACTAAGACTGTGTTGGGGATGAACTGAATTTCCTATCATTATAGGCCTTTTTTTTGGTGAAATTTTGTGGACATATTATAAAAAAAATATATATATATATATATATGGGAAAAACATTTCTCAAGTAGCTTGAGATAAGTTTATCTCAAGCTAGCCCAAAACTACGTCGTTTTGATTAATGAAGGGTGTTTATGTAATTTTAGGTGAATTAATGAAGGGTATTATTGTAATTTTATTTATTTCTATATCATATACATTTTACTGAAGCACCCTTCATTAATTCACCTAAAATTACATAAAAATCCTTCATTAATCAAAACGACGTAGTTTTAAGACTAGCTGGAGATAAACTTATCTCAAGCTGCTCGAGAAATGTTTACCCCTATATATATATATATGGATATAGTGTATTTAACATTTTCTGAGTGCGTTAACTTAACTTTTTATATAAAAGAGGAGAAAACTACAAATCCTTTCCTTAATTTTGAGTCTTTGACCAATAGCATTTCATTTTCTTAATTTAAAATTATCTCAACATATATTACTTTAATTTTGATAGATTTTGGTTTTTTAATCACAAGCCTTTCTTTTCTAATTTAATTGGTGGGTCCAGAGAAAGGCTAGGTGGGGGCCAGAAGGAGGGAGGTAGAGAAAAGCGACAAAATGCATTGCAGAATTTGAGCTTGCACATTTTCTTTGCATGTACTGCCACTCTACCATCATGGGTACACAAATCTTTGTTTCTATTTCAATAGATGAAATATGCACAATTTTTCAAATATTTAGAATATATGTATAAATGACTTTATATTTAGCACTCAAAAAACGAAAAAAAAAAATCTTTCTCTTTTATAGATTTTATGTGAATTTGAATTGACTTATTTTGCATTCAAAATAACTTATAATTGATTTTGTATTAAAAAATATTCTTTCAAAATTAATCAAAACTAAACATGTTATTAGTTTAATTGATTTTACTTATTGAGAAATCCAAATTAACTAATAAAAAATAAATAGAACTTACTTGTGATCTTTTTTAATACAGACAAGGGGATTGATTGCAAAATTGATAGTTGATAGATACATTTCTTAATAAAGAAATGTATCCATACGCGGCAAAGCTTAAAGTTCTTAATATTTATTATTGTTCCTTACTTCAATTATTTTCTTCCGTGTTTTAAAGTGATTTACTATTCCTATACCATGAAAATTAAAGAAATGTTGTGTTTGATTAGTTGACGTAATATCACTAAATATATATAATTACATGGCGCATTTTTAGTTTCTAATATATCATGCAAATTTTGATGTTTAGCGATGAAAATTTCAAAATCTGGTATCCAAGCCATGGTAATTCCGAGTAAGCATTGTAAGAAAGAAAAGAATTGAATATGCGTTTAGCAATTTGTACCATCCACGCATGAATGCTGTTTATTTTTATTCAATTTATTATATATGCATATGTAGGACACACGCACACGCACACGCTCAGAAAATGATTTAGGCAGCAGAAGAATAAAGGCGCCAAGAAAGAATACAAACTGTTGGGTAGGCCCTAATGATGGCAAGTCATTAGCTGTATGGAAAGCTAAGGTCTTTAGTGACGTATTCCATTCAAATGCTGCACTAAACTCTATGTTAATTAATTTCCTTTGCTTTACCAAAACCTCCTGTTATAAATAACACACTCCCTCCACTTCCATTCCATAACAACAAATTTTCTTCATTTTAACACGTTCTTACATATATAAGTATATAACCATGGCTATCTTTTACCCTTGTAGAAATGCTGGTGTCTATTTTGTGTTATTATTATGGGTTCTTGTTTCTTCTGTATGTGTTTGGGGACGACCAGCCACCTTTCTTCAAGATTTTCGTGTCACGTGGTCTGAGTCCCACATCAAGCAAATTGATCAAGGAAAAACAATCCAACTCACTCTAGACCGAAGCTCTGGTAACATGTCCAAAACTCTATATTTTTTAGATGCTTCAATATAAATTAATACACATGTTAACTATCTACAAAGTTGAGATATATAAAATCATTGAAAAGCTCCCACCCACTGAAATATATAAAACCATTACGAAACTTTCATCCACCAGCTTAAGCTTTTGAATTGAATTGGTTCTTTATATGCCACAAATTAAATACTTTTTTGTTTTTGTTTTAGGATGTGGGTTCGCTTCAAAGGTTAAGTACATGTTTGGCCGTGTTAGCATGAAGCTCAAACTCATCCCCGGAGACTCTGCTGGTACAGTAACTGCATTTTATGTAAGTGAAAATTTCTCTGTCACATCCCTTTGTTTAAAATTTTCTCTGGTACACTATATATAAATAAATTAATGGTTTTGTGGTAGATGAACTCTGACACTGACTCTGTTCGTGATGAGCTGGACTTTGAGTTCTTGGGGAACCGTAGTGGGCAACCTTATACAGTTCAAACAAACATCTATGCTCACGGAAAGGGTAACAGAGAACAAAGGGTTAACCTCTGGTTTGATCCTGCTAAGGACTTTCACACTTACACAATTTTGTGGAACCATTACCATATTGTGTAAGTATATTAGAATTTAGGCATCACCAACAACAGCATTACTTAATTTTTAGTCAATTGTTATACAGATATAATATCAAACCATTCTCCGTCACTTAAAAACTTAATTTTTAAGTTGAATTGGTTATTTATATGGTATCAAATTCCGGTAATTAAGTGGTGATTTTTAATGATTTTATAGTATATATAGAGACATGATATTCTTATACCGGTGTAAGAGTTAGAAGTCTTACGCTCAATCTTGACCATTGATCCATTTATAAGACCTTGGACACTCTCACCCTTTGAGCTAGCTTTTGGGATGGTGTATCCCAAGATTCTTTACATATCCGATCGCTCATATTACTAAAAAATTAGAGCCTTAAATATAAGTGAGATCAACGGACAAGATTGAAAATGTAACTTACACTACTTTATATATATCTCTCTAACAACAATAATTGCCAATTTATTTTGTTAATGTCTTGCAATGTGTATATATATATATAAACATGCAGATTCTACGTTGATGATTTTCCCATCAGAGAATACAAAAACAAAGAAGGGAAGGGAATCCCATACCCAAAGATGCAGGCCATGGGTGTGTATTCAACGTTGTGGGAAGCAGATAATTGGGCAACAAGGGGTGGTTTAGAGAAAATTGATTGGAGTAAAGCACCATTCTATGCTTATTACAAGGACTTTGACATTGAAGGATGCGCTGTACCAGGACCTGTTAGGTGTGCCTCAAACCCAAAAAACTGGTGGGAAGGGGCTGCATATCAGGGTCTTAATGCCATTGAAAACAGAAGGTACAAGTGGGTTCGTATGAACCATGTGATCTATGATTATTGTCAAGATAAGTCAAGGTACCCAGTGACCCCACCTGAGTGCATTGCCGGCATTTAATTCAAACCCCGCAATATTCCATTCTGGTCGTCGGCAAATTCAGTGGTTCACAATATTCATATGCCACACTTTTACGTAAATGTGTGATGTCCCTTTTATTTTACACTGTTCTTGATATGTTGTAGAAATTGTGTATACAGTTTATACCAAGCCACATATAAATTATTCTTGTCTCCGAGAGTTCGTATGTGGGACAAATCCTGTGTTCAAATCAGAACTTCAGAAGGGGCATAACTTAAGTCTATGTCTCCCCGTCCTCTGTGTCTTTGTATTTTAGTGCGCATAGTTTGTGGTATAAGAAAGCTTGTGCGCATGATTATGATGATTTGATAAATGATATTTATTTATTTATTTTGTTGTTATGTAGCAAGTCTCAATTTATGTGGAATAAAAACTTCCTCACAGCCTCACACTTTATGGCTATGCAAAAGGACAAAAAACAGGGTTGGCTCTACGATAAAATTAATATGCTAATAGCTGGTCTTGGCTCTTTGATTTAATGTCAGCTTCGTTATTTATTAGGCTAAAGCACCATCTTAAAGTTTTTGTACAAAAGAATTACCCGATTAAAGCTGATTGAATAAGTTTTTCCAAAGTAATGCAGTCAAACATGTCACCTATGCTGACGGGACTAGTCTCGTCACTTATACTGACGGGACTCATGCCACGTCAGCGCCACGTAGGCAATCCAATTACCGTAAAACTTCGAAAGGCCATAACTTGTGACTCGGGTATCCAAATCACATGATTCTTTTTTTGATTTCACATAACTTTTTGAGATCTACGCAATGACACCTCATTTGACATATTTTATCTTCCACAAACATAGTTTGAATTTATAACAATTGTACCACAATCACAAGAGTGTTTATTCATAAGATCTTCAAACTATGTTTGTACGTGATAAAATATGTCAAATGGGATGTCATCACGTAGATCTCGAAAAGTTATGTGAAATCAAAAAAAAAATCATGTGATTTGGATACCCGAGTCACAAGTTATGACCTTCCGAAGCTTTACGGTAATTGGACTGCCGACGTGGCGCTGACGTGGCACGAGTCCCGTCAGTATTAGTGACGGGACTAGTCCCGTCAGCATAGGTGACATGTTTGACTGCATTATTTTGGAAAAACTTATCCAATCAGCTTTAATCGGGTAATTCTTTTGTCCAAAAACTTTAAAATAGTGCTTTTCCCTTATTTATTATTTATTAATTGCATATCAAATCCGAGTCATATCATACCCTGAAAAAGTGAATAACGAGAGAGTCTCGTTAGGTCAGCTCATAAAATCATTTGTAATTAGTTGAAAAGATTTAAAATTGAATATCGTCTTTTCCTATCTCTTAGTGTACGTGAATAATAAATATTAATTTAACAACTAAGATTAGTTTAGTTGTGTGGGTTGTGTACAGTATAGTGTGTATAGTGTTCAATTCTCATTATAATTCAAAAAAATAATAAATATTAATTTATCATTTAAAATTTCAAAAATTTATAAAATAAAATAATATGCTGAAGAATTGGGGTTACATTTATGTAAGCATTAAAAAATTGTAACCATCACCTACCTTATATATTCGACTTAGGTTCTACATGCACGTGCAAGAGGACAGCAACACTTGTAACAAGATGAAGAGCAAGGCCTAGAGTAAAATCAAACATAACAACCCAATATCTAGGAAATCAAAAAAGATATATGTTTTCACCAAAAAAAAAAGAAAAAAAAAAAAAGAAAGATATATGTACCCTTGTTACAGTTTGCGAAAATAAATCGTCAATTAGTTGTGGAGAACAGAATTGAAATAGGAGAAGGAAATTATCATAGACTACTGCAGTTTTTTTTCTCCCTCTAATTCTAACTAAATTAGTTGATTTTTCCATAATCCAATGCTGAAAATTAGAAAAAAAAAAAACAGAAGACAGCTCCTGCTGATGCTGTATTTTCTTTCTTCTCGAGTTCAAACAAAATTAATTAAGTTTCCGATCAACAAAAAAAAAAAAAAAAAATTACAGCTGCATGCGACTGATGTTTTTTCTTTCTTATCCAGTTTCTGTTTTGAAGTGGGAGGTTGGTCAATATCTTTCGGTCCCCCTATTCTTGTTATCAGTCAGTTCTCTAATTAAAAGAAAACCACAGATGGAATCCGCTATATGTTTAGCATAGCCATGCGACGACTAAGAATCCGCTATTCTTAGCCTCGCATGATTATGGTAAACATACTTAAAATTGAAAACAATAAGAAAAGAAGATGAATAAGAAGATTGAATTGAAGATTGAATTGATATTTCAGAGAGAATGTGTGTCGTGAAACTCCTAAAAATCTGACTGCTGAAGGGTTTCTTAAAGTCTCCCTTAAATAGCCGTCATTCAGAACGGTTAAGGTTTCACCGTTTCGTCCCATATATAAAATAAAAATTGAATAACATAAAATAAAACATTAAAACATGGTCTTGGGCCCTAAACACATTGGGTCCTAATCTGAATTACAAGTCCAAACATCAAAATAAAATTCCAGCAAAATCACGTCATCTTGGGCTCAAGTTTCGACCATTTTCCCGTCCGAATTCGACTTTAGTAGCTGAAATAGCGATTGTAGCCCTATCTGTTATATGAAAAAAGTAACAAGAACGGAGTCAATCTGACATCTGTAGAGTGAGATATGGTCAAAACACGAAAGTAGTGTAAATCTGAAAAATCATGACGAAAATCATTTAAACCAATTAAAATCTAGAATTGTGATTTGACCCAAAAGACCTTTATTTAATTCAAATTAAACCTGAAAATACCAACCAAGAGTAATAAATATGTGTAACAAAATATGTGTTATCAGGCGTCATAATTTCTGCTTTGTTTTGGGCAATGAGGTTCAAAGGGGAATTTCTCTTTGCTCAACCTTTGAACTGTTTTCAAAATTGGTCAATGTGTTCTTCTCTTATTGTTCTTAAATGTGACCATTGTGATTTGGGTTTTGATACTTCTAGTAGTTGGAATTAATTTCAGATAGAAGTCTATTTATGTATACCTATTCAGTTTTTGGTACAACTTATTGTTGATTTGTTTGAAGGTGCTTTTGTTGATTGTAATTGCTGTTGGAACCCTTGTAATCTCATTTTGGGTGGACTTTGAAATCGATCCCGTGGTTTTTACTCCTCACATTGAGGAGGTTTTCCACGTATTGACTTGTGTTACTTGTCGTTTAGTTCTTGTGTAGTCAGTGGCGTAGCCACTTGGTCTCCAGGTGGGGCCTTGGCCCCTGCTAACTTTTTTTTAAAAAAATTATTATTATATACATTTATATAATTAATTATTATTTGGCCCTTCTAAAATTAAAATCTGGTCCCACCTATGTTTTTTGTCTCTCAGCTAATATCCTGATACATTCTCAGTAGAATTGGAAACCTCAGTGGTGTCTTCGTGTCTGCTCGCATTTCTCTAAAAGTTAGAAACCCCAATGATATTTGCTCTTAAATTGGTGCTTTTTTATTCTGAAAATTTTCTAATTTCTTTGTGATTGATTTTATTTTGTGCAGATATACTTTGAGTGTTTTGTTGTTTCCTTAAATATTTGAATATGAATCGTCTTTATATACTCTCTTTTGACAAATTATGAAGTTATGCAACATCTCTATGGCTTTTTTTCATAGCGACAAGGCCTATTGCATTTCACGTCGTTGCTCTTTAAAACAAATTTTTTATTTTTTCTTTCTCACAATAACTATTTTATAAATAATTAAAAAATTGCAAGCAATTACTTAATACTTATACGAGACATCCTGCAGTTGTATAAATTAATTCATGATAACTTAGTGACTTGCAGCACCTTTATTTTAATATCAAGCAAAAGTAAAAAATATAAATTGTAAAGATATATGCAACTTAGTGTAATGGTATTGGTTTATGATTCTCAAAGACCAGTGTAGCTGTGTGGGGGTTCCTCATCTATGAAATAAATAAATAAATAATAACTTTCATTTCAAATATACCCAAATGAATCCCACTAAAAAAAACCATGCCAAACACTCTTAATTATTTTTGGTAACTTTTTGTATAGATTAATATAAAGCTGCTAAATTCTTTATTTTAGAATTGATTTTTTTAAAGACATCTCGATCTACATACATTATTTAGATTCGTATTTTTTTGATAAATCTTAAGCTATTTTTTTTCTTGGGCTTTAATTGTTCTACACTTTCTCTTCTATAAATAGTAATTCAAATTCAAAGAGTAGGTCTGGTTCAACTAAAATTGCTTGGGTTGATAAATAATTTAGATAAGTATGCTAGAATTCATGGTAACTTTTTTTCCTAATAAATTTGTGTAATTACGATAAATATTTTGATAATTTGATGTGTCAAATTTTTTGACCCCAGCTAAATCGGAATCTTGGCTCCGCCACTGTGCGTAATTGTTATAAGAACATATCATTTTGCTTGTGGTAGACCTTTCTTAACGGTCCTGTAAGGGGAAATTAGTGTTGATTTCCCAACATAAACCGCCTATGATAATAATCAATCTCCATGGAAATCAAATTTTAGGTGGATTGCTTCCTAAGTAACCACTCTTTCTATAAATAAATGATTTAATATATATACTCCTATACCCTCTCATTCCAATTTAGCTAAGTACAAATCCCAACTTGACTACTTGAGTATCATAATACTTTTGGGTAATCTCTTACTCCGCTGCAGCACTTGAAGTTTCTATCACGTTCAACCCCCTGTCCAAAATTAGGTACACCCAAATCCTGATTTTAGGATAGAACACTTAGCATCACCAGAAACTAGGTATACGCTCAAAGATAAAATATAATTTGCATATGTTGAAAGAATACTCAGGATTGAACAGAGTGGTAGGAGACTAATCAATGGCGGTTTATAACTGTATCCGTGGACAAAGTGTGCTCAAAGCTTGGTTGCATTTTTTTTTTTTTTTTATAACAGATAGGGGCTAAGCCCCAAGACTGACATAAAAAAACCACTAAAACAGACAGGAAAAACTCTAACTAGTCAGGATCCACATTTATGCACTGAGATGTTCCATGGAGGTCTAAATTAAACAACGGGATCAGATAGGTAGGCATAATCTGATAGCACTGTAGCCCGAAAGAACTCTGGATGGAAGTCTTGGTTAGCCGGTCAGCTCACCCATTTGCTACTCTAGAAATGTGCTTTAGTATCACTAATCAATCTTGATCAATAAGAGCTTATACTTTTGGCAAGCATTTTTCTTCTTTTTTAGTTTGATCATTCGTACTTGCATTTGTATGGTCACTTGATTTTTCTATTTTTCTGTTTTTCTGATACTATACTAACATAAAAACAATACTCCGAAGAAGCAACATTCAATGACACGAACAATATCTTGGATTATGTGGTGCTATATGTTTAAAACATTAAGAACTTAAATATGAATGATAAGATATAATCTTGAATGGAACAAATTATTATTTTTTCTTTCCTATATTTTTGTATAATATTTGTTAACTTCGAGTCTGCAATGTCATGCTTGTTAGAGTAATATCGACTTTTTTTTTTTTTTTTTTTTTGCGGAGCTCGATAGTCTAAAAAAAATCTCCTTTATAAGTTTTCAACTTTTAATCCCGCTGGTGGTTTCATTATATGTTGCTAGAATAGAATACCTATGGGCTTGACAATTTTAGATATAGCAGGTCCAAATTTGGGGCCGATCGAATAATCACAAGCCTAACCATAGGGGTGTAAGGGCCAGGATGTGGTGTTCAGTGTTGGCTTATTGGTCGCCAGGATTTTAAACAATTGCTGGGGACTGTTTTGCCTAATTCATATTGTCGACATTTCTCCGGAAACTGTATTACATCTCAACCAACTCAATCTCACTCACTATCTGTTTTCATTGTTGTTTTTATAGCTTTTTAAAATATATAATAAAACAATTTTAGGATTAAGATTAGGGATAGGATATTGTGTATAGTTTTTTATATAGTATATACTATAGACAATCTAATCACATTCGTTGAATATGAGCTGTTGGACACTTAAATACAGTTCCTTTTTGGACCGGAGAGGTTGCAGTTCCGTTTATCCTAAACTGCTTTATTAGTATAAGTACATCTTTGCATGCTCTATTTTTTAGGTAGAAGTTACTTATCAATAGAAGTTAGGCCAAATAAATTTTGAGAAAAACTCTTATAATGAAAAGTTAAAATAAAAGGTTCTTGTAATGAAAAACTTTTTTTATAATGCAAAAAAAAAAAAATAGGGTAAAGTGTGTGTCATTTTAAAGGATGTAAGGTTGTGTCATTTTAAGAGAGAGAAAGAGATAGATAAAGGAGGGGAGAGAGAGTTGACAAAAGCTAAAAGCCAAAAGCTTTTAGAATGAGCATTTTTTTAAGCTCTTACCGATTTTTCTTGATTTTTTTAATGAAGAGCTATAGATAGAGAGCAATAGAGAGAATTTTCTTGAAATATGTATTTTTAAACTAAATTTTTATGTAATCATCAAATAGTTTTTAATTTTTTTTTTTAAGTTTTTTTTGTTAGCTTTAACTTATAAATAGCTTCTAATTTACAAAAACGAGATTCAAACGGACTCTAAACACACTACAGACGCGCACATATCATTATATAACGAAGAATGATTAGATTTTTCCTAATAGTGGCCATCTGGATGCACTGAATTCGATCATGGTAGTATGGTACATTGTTAAGCGTATACCCACTTAATGAGTGCAAGTTACCCAAATCCTATATCCATAATTTGAATATATAGGCCTCTAGTCAAATCCCGTTTACTTTCTCAAGGCACTTGGAGGTTTGGCTATTCGCTCAACAAGGCTAACCCTTTGTTACACCAAAACAATCTTATGCGTACCTTTTTCTTTGACTATTGAATGCCCATTATCTTCCTTTTTTACGTTACAATGTCCTCTTTTTTAGTGATTAGCAAATATCTTTTAATTTTATTTTTTTTGGAGATACAATATCTTTTAATTTCTTGAATATAGATTGCGGTATTTCAATGCCATGACAGTTGAAGTTCTCTGTAATTTTCTAACGCATCATCACAATGAAATTATTGTCTTTCGAAAAAAAAAAAAAAGAAGATATTTTTCAGTTTAAGTTTTTCAATTTGATGTACGGATTTTATAATTCTCATTTAACATGAGAATTGGAATTTTCCTACACACCCTTCGATTTCTGTACTGAGATGGGTCCTACATATAATTTTTTCTAACACATGGGTCCCACATGTTTTTTATCTCTACAACATGAGATTTCAATTCTCCTTTAACATGAGAATTATAAAACCCTTGATTTATTCATAGAATGTTAAATGTTTTAAATCCAACACTAAGGTGCATATAATTAATGGCTAAATTAGAATGAGTCGAATGATTTGAGGAATCAATTAAAAAATTGAAAAGGATCGAAAATAAAATAGTTCTAATTTCAAGAGACGGAATACATGTTTCCAATGTGTTTGGTAAATAAGTTAATGGGGTTTGTATCCCTTATGCAATAGGAAAGGCGGACCCAGGTTAGTGGAAGTGTGTGCAAGTGCACACACAAATTTTTTGAAAAAAAATTAGAATAAAATATATTTTGGGTCATCAATAAAAATTACAGAATCCAATTTAATCTCTTAAAAAAAAGTCGACTCGTGATCGATTTAAATTCCAAAATAAACTCATGTTAATCCTTTTGAGTGATTATTGTGAGTCTTTTTGAATTTCATATGATCATGATTTTGATTATTTGGATCTATTTTTGAATTCTGAGGGATCACGAGTAGACTTTTTTCCGAAGAGATTAAATTGAGGCCCATAATTTTTGTTGATGACCCAAAATGTTGTATTGTAACAGTTTTTTTATATTCTTTTGTATTTTAATATATTTAAAATTTTCTACAAAAAGTTTTTCTTTATTCTTTTATTCTAAATGTGCAGACATTAAAATTTATTTCTAGTTCCGCTATTGGTGGGCTCCACATTTTTTGAAGTAAAAAAAAGCCTAAGTCACGGAATATGAATCTTTATAATATGACCAGCTCACTTTTCCTACAACATAACTCTTATAAAACCCTAAGTTAGTTAATAAGTACAAAAATAACTTCAGCAATCACGTTTTTATAGTCTTTTACTTTTTCATTTTGACTTTATCAAGCACATAATACGGTAAAACTCAGTCGCATTTTTTTATTTTTTTTTATTTTTGCTTCTTCTTATGAGTGGAGTTTGTTACATCCATCAAAATGGGATAAAGTAATATAGTTGTGGTGGTTGAATTCAAGAAAACAACCACGATATAATTAATGAATGATGTTTGTAATTCAGGAAATGTGACAATTACTCCATGTTTGAGATAGCTATTTGTATATAAGTATTGGCTGAATTTGTATTTGAAAAGCATATTATATTAATAGCCTCTTAATTAAGCTGATGATTGAGTTGAGTGTTTTCCAAGAAAACTTAAAATATATTAGGAGCTTAATTAAGATGATGAGACCACACCCATATTGCTTTCCATCAACGATGACAAAATAATAAAACAAAGTATTACTGTCGAGATGAATACCATTTACAGGCCGACAAAGTAGCCAGCACGAGACATATGTCTTTGGCTTAATTTGGGACTCAGTAAGGACTATTACGTGTGCGCACACGTATTACACAAAACAGAAAACCATCCCCATCCATCACAAGAGGTGAATTAAGCATCCAAGACTTTATCACAAAGATGATTTCATTCTACACCTACGCATGAATCATCTATCCCTTTTTATAACTTTCAACTTTTTATATATTGAATCCCGTAAATTTCTAGAAAAATATCCACATACTTGTTGTAAATTATTTTCTTAAAAAAAATCGTCTTTGGTCGGATTGACGATCAAACAAACAAATTGGCTTCTGACTAATTCAATTCTCAAGATTTGTTTGACAAGTTAATTACAACTACGAGCAAAACTGATTGAAATTTCTATATTTTTACATGGCTTTCACACCCTTTGGATCCTCGCGCACAATCGGCATAATTTATAAAATTGTGACATTCGTCGAATTGGCGTACAAGGAGGGCGTTGAAGATTGATGAGGGGTGAGGTGGAATGTGATTATGATGGCGATGGTTAAAAATAGTGTATGAAAGTGATGATTGCATGAAGTTGTCCCCTTTTCCGGGAAAGTCCCTCTCATTATATTTATTGGCCCACCCCATCATGAATGATGTGTGGAATACTAATTATAAATCAATATAATATTCGTATAAGTTATTTTTCTTTCACAATAACAATCATTGTAATATATATAGTAGTTAGATGTTAGGATGGTCAAGTCCCGTCTCATTTTTCAATGTTTAGGGTTCAACTCCAGTGACGATACCGTGGCTAGAACGTATATAGCAATGGACACGAGATCTTTACCGTTCATTTGGGCGATGGAAGTTTCAGGGTTTATATATACATATTCGTTTACAAATTTTATACTTTATAAATTTTTGTAAATTACACTATTTATTTATGGGAGTATGTTTTTCTTGGATCTAGTGTCATTTCCAACGTATTTATAAAAGAGATACCCTTGAGTCAAGCAGATCATTTGTGCACAGAATACTATAACGGCGTTAGTCAATGAGGATGTGTGTGCGCACAATGACAACATAACAGTAAGAGAGAGCATACCTTACTTTTATGGTTTACCTCGTATTTATATAGGTTATCTGTCGATAGCGTGAATGGGCCTTTGGTGCCTCTGATAGGTGCCCAAATCTGCTTGTTGTGCTGTCGTATTATGATTAGTATCCTTGATGGATATCTATCCATGATTATTACTGATTGAAATCTTAGATTGTCCCTTGTTAGGCCTATCACTTAATGGTCCCCTTATATGGTCCATAACATGGATAAAAAAATATTATATCATCTAAAAAAAGTATATAATATAATATTTTTTGTTGGTGTATCACAAAATAATTAGAGAAACATATTGAACTACTAAAGATTTATTCACATGTGTGGGGCAATTTATGCTAAAAGGACGGGGAAATGAAAGATCGAGTAGCTGACCTTGAAGGAAAATCCCATGTTAAGATTTTGAGAGACCCATTGGCTCATCACGTGGGAGTGTGACCCACCAGTTCCCTTAAAGGCAAAGCATCTCACGAGACGACACCATGTACATTTGTAGGCACATTGCTAACTCTATCCTTCTCTCTATCTTTCTCAACCTTGTTTTTTCATAGTCAATCATCCATTCCTTTCTTTCTACACAAGATTAATTACCGCCTCATTCTCTAGTCTCTCACTACTCTCTCTCTCTCTCTCATTCACGCTCTCTTTAAGCAACTGATTTGCAGACAGAAACACGTGAGCTAACTTCCTCTCTGCATCATGGAAATTTCTCTAACTTAATAATAACCTCCAATCCACACACACACATATACTATTCCCCCTCCCCCCACAGCCATTGAAAATATCAAGGCAGAGGCTACTTAATTACATGATTATAATGAATTTTGGGTAGAATAATGTTAATTATATATATATATATATATTTCCATAAAAAAATGCCTAATATCATTAGAGTCAACATAAGAAATAATATATTTTTTTTAAAAATCATAAATTAATTTTGAAGAGAACTTATCTTTGGAGATATATCATTTCTTTTTGGGAAAAAGTTCACCAATGCTCCTGTGATTTATTGCAGAATCACTTATGTCCCTGTGATTTTTTCTTATCACACATGCTTCTGTGGTTTGTAAAAGGGTATGTTTTTTTATCACATATGCCCCTGTGGTTTCTTATTTTTTTATAAAGCATAGGGGCATATGTGGTAGAAAAAAATCAAAGAGACATAGATGATTTTGAAGCAAACCACATGGGCATTGGTGAAATTTTTCTTTTTTTTTTGGTATAACCCGGAGGTATCCCCATTCAACTTCCTCCAGTCACTTTGCCCTCGGGGTACGACCCTGTAGACTAGCCCCTCATTGGAATAACGGGGGCATTGAACTTCGCTACCGGAGGAAGGATGAGACTAATCCCCAACCGAGAAGAAGACACTTTCCTCCTCTGGCCGCTAAAGATTTTCCAAGAATTTGCTTGAAGCAGAGTTTGAACCCTGACTCAAGCAACTTGAGAACTCAGTTGCCAAATGAGTTGCCTTCTTTTTATGTAGTCTACAAACGCGACCAGATAAAATGCGTTTAAATTCATCTTTATTATAGAAACGCACCTTTACTATTTAACAAATATAACTAGTTTTTTGTTTTCATTTCACGTTTAAGTGTTATTTCAGCCAGAGACAGACTATTTTTTTGAACATTAAAATATTCATAAAGATATTCACACGTGTAACCATGAGTGTTACGAAAATGAACAATAAAAAAATAGCTATTCCTTCATGGATGGATGTATTCTATATCGATATATATATAACCATACAATAAAGGGGACGAAAAAAAAGTAATTTTGATCAGCAGTTACTAATATCTAAGGTATTAGTTAATTACATCTTTAACCCTTCTACTAGACGTATCCCTCAACCAAAAAAATACAAAGGTTTGAGGGGGGGAATACTATTGTTTCTTTCTTTGTTTTTTCAACATGCTGCCGAAGGATTGGTGAAGGGGTTGAAGAAGTGAGGCTTAGGAGCCATGGAGAAAGGGCTCTTATTGGAAGCGCCACCGTGGACTCCACCGAGCCTCTCACAAGATGGGCACATAGTGAGGGTTGCCGCAGACATAGGCATATACAAAGGCTGTGTTAGTTTCAGCGCCTTCAGCTCTTGAAGCTCCTTCTGTAACCGCCTGTTCTCGTCCGTTAACGTTTCGCAGCACTTCTTAAGAATCTCGCAATCCACCTCAGTTTGCTTCAGCTTTGTTCTGCAACACCCAACAACGTACGTGTCTACATAAATTGAAACTATATGTGTATATAAACATTTTTTTTATTATGGCATACATGATTATAGAAGAAGGTGACTGAAAAATTACTGGTTCGAATTCGGAAACTCTGTATAAATATATAAATGCAAGGCTGCATGCAAGAATTGTCCTCAACCCTATACTGATTAGTCGGGATTTAATGGAAAATGATTTTTAGATTATATTTATAAATTTTTTTTTTATATAAACTACAAAAATTACACTATTTTTTACCTGGAAAAACATTAATTTCATTATGTTCTCCTGGGTAAAAATAGTGTAATTTGTAAGAATTTGTTGAAAAAGTTTGTAAACGAATCTTTCCCCGTATATCGTTATAAATATATACCTGGCTCTCCGATTCTGGAACCACACCTCAACTTGACGAGGACGCAGGTTTAACTGTCTGGCTAAAGCTTGTTTCTGTTTCTGTAAATCCAATACAAGGAAACCATTAAATCGATCAGAAAAAGTTAATAATTAGAATTCATGTAATATATGAAAATAAATAAATATAGGTTATATATAATTACAGGATTAAGAGTGCTATGTTGTTTGAAGCTTTCTTCTAGTAGAGCAGATTGTTCTTTTGTAAGCCTAAGCTTCTTCCTCGCAGTGGTGCCGTCTTCATCTTCATCACTCGCTCTTGAAGAAACCCTCTCTATCTCTGTTGCCTCCATTTCTTCACTGCTAAGATCCCTCTCTCTCTTGACTCTGCCACTGGAGAACGAGGAAATAGCGCTGTGATGAGGTGAAGTCTGCGAAGAAAAGTCAAGAGGGTCGTCGTTGTAAACTTTGTGCGTCATGTCCATCTTATTTTTGTTGTCTTTGACCACATGATGCAGGTAACTACTCTCACCGGAGAGACCCAACGTTAGCGATGGCTCAGCCTCAGAGTTAAAATTGGAGGAGTGGGACTTGGTTGGTGTTGGCCTTGGCATAAGAGTAAGATGATTATCAACCTTGTTGTTGGATTCTGGTGATGTAGAAGTCAAAGCTAACCCTAGAATAAGTTGAAGGCCTGAGTTACTAGCATCTTGATCTAGACCCATTAAGAGAATGATAATAAGGTGATGGTGTTTGTGTAAAAGAAATAAGAGAAGAGGGAATAGAGGGAAGAGATTTAGTTGATTAGATGATGGTGTGGTTTATAATGTCTCGTGGGAGCACAAGAGGGGGTCTTAAGAAGAGAAGAGAGGGAGCTAAGGGAAAGAGAATGAATGCGACTTTTGTGGGGGCATGGGGTGGGTGGGTGGGTGACTATGATTATTATTAATCAAAAGGTGGAATGAGTAGAGAAACGAATCTGTGTATTTTGGAAATTATGAGAGTCCCCTCTATATCTCTTTGCATAGGTTGACCATTTTTTGAGGCCCACTACTGTTACACCTCCAATATAATAATAATAACAGACAAACTTGGATAACCTTTCTCTCTCTCTTGTTTTTTTTTTTTTTAATAAATTCAAAAGTATCCTCCTGCCGTAACCGAAGACTAATCCCCATCAAACACCGTCAGACATTTTCGGGGTGTCTCTCCCAAATCTTTTTTTTTTTCATTTTCAGTACTCAAAATCGAGACCTCTGATTAAGGGGCCCAGACTCCTTACCATCTGTGCAAAGGAGTTTGGTACCTTTCTCTCTCCCTCTCTCTAATACCGTAGAATCCTAACACTTCACATGCCTTTGCAAAACATATCAAGAGGGTGGTTGATTCGCTTTTATTTTTTTAAGGTACCAATATAACTCTAGATAATAGTATTACCACACTTTAATTTTTTTTTCCCCCATATGTATGCTTCCTTGCGTATGTATAGTAGCTTCACTTTATATTGTCCAAATTATTGGCCCCTTTAGTCCTGCTTTAATCGTGTCCAGAAGCCTTTTTTCTTCTTTTTTTTTCTCCCCCTCGTATACGTTTATTCATTTTCTCTAATTTTTCTCTAATTTTCCACGATCACTTATTAAATATTTTTTTAAACCGTTTATATGCTTTGGCACAGCTCATTCAAAGATTGCTTCGTAAGAAATTTCCGAAAATAAATATAAAAAAAAGGTCATGATTGGAAATAGGTATACATGAGTGTGTGTATGTGTTTTCTATAATTATAACAGACCCACATGAACTGTCTCCCACTCCGTGGCTGGCTTAACTAGTTAGAGATGGGTACCATGTCACCTTGCTTACCAATGTTGCATACTTTTTAATGAACGAGGAATGTAAGGAATGGTTGGACGGTTTTCTCTTGCTTATTATGAATGTGGAGATTAGAAAGGGATGTGCACTAATGCACTACTTGGTTTATTTCCAATGGAAAAAAATAAATAAAAAGTAGGTACAAGACACAATTGGAGTTTCAAAGCGTTATAATGGCACCAGAATATGATTCATCAACAAGAATCCGGATCTTTGCTTAACTAGAAAGTTGATGTAGAGTGTTCGGGACCTACTTCTCTGTATCAGTACTATAAGCACTTCCAATAATGCGTTGTCGGCGATGCTGAGCGGAAGTTAGGTCACCCATAATTGATGATGAACCTAAAATAATCATAAGGACAATAACGGCGTTAACATCAGCTCCTATCTGTTGATCAATTTCTTGCTTTTATTATTCATTCATGCAACTAAACAAATTAATCTACTCATCTAATTTTTTGTCATGAATATGCATTAACGTATATGCTTGCTTATCTAGCATCTCTCTTTAATAAATACAGGATCAAATTAATTTCATAGATTAGAATAGACGGTGGAAACTTCCTCGCACTGGGTATGTATAGGATGTCAAAATTAAAAAGAAGATTATCTTTAATCTGTTCAAGGTTGAATTATTATTATATGTCAGCGTTAATTTGAATGGAAATTTTGTTGGAAGAGATAAATGGGGTAATTGTATTATCAAGAATGATAAATTAAATATTTGAGTAGTTACGTACGTTAATATTTTTATTGAACAGTTAAATGTAATAGATCTATGTTATTCACAAAATAATAATAATTATAATAAATTTTATTTGTAAATAAGATTATCCATTTATCTTAGAAGACTGTTTTTTCATAAAATTTAATCATTTATTTGATTTTTAAAATGTTTAAAAATAGATATTAATTGTCTCTGAATATATAATTTAATATCTATTAAGCTCCTAAATTTATATTATGAAGGATCAAATTGACATTTAAAACTTTTATAAAACCAATTTTTTATCACATGAATATTTAGAGGGCCAATTTGAATACTATGTCAAAAAAATCTGTTATGTTTTAGGGAAAGAGATGTTTAACACAATGAACTAGCTTGTTGCTTTTGGATCTAGGTGTTATTTCTAAGGTATCTATGAATTAGATGCCCTTGAGTTTAGCAGATCAATGTGCATAGAAAGACAATAAACGACTTTTGTCAAAAGGGTGTATGTACTGTGACAGCATAACAGTAAGAAAAAGAGTGTAATGTACCTGTAGGTTTTAACTCTTATTTATAGACTTTACCTGTGGGTATTGGATTCTGGAACTTCAGTGCTTCTGATAATGACCCAAGTCCCTGCTGTCGTATTAGGATTGATATACTTGATGAATATCTTTCCTTAACTATATCTGATTTATATTTGGATCGCCTCTTGTTGGGTTTATCAATAGATGAGCATCAAGTCCATAATCAAATCAAATAAGATTTTAGAAATGACAATAAAAACCACAAATTAATTCATCATATTCTTGTTGATAATGACTTTTATGTTTAACCGAACCGACAAATAACCAAGTCGTCTATTTCCAGTTCTACCAGCGGGGTTTGTTACATCAATGGGAATTAGAAAATTGATCTCTGGTTCTATAGAATTAGAAAATTGATCTATTAACTAAGGAGTATGTAGACGAAGGGTCACAAGGCAAACGCTTCCCATTAAAATTAATATTTTTTATTTAAAATTTAAATTAAAAAAATCTACAACTTCTCCCCGATTTTTATTATGTATGTCTTTTTCTCACGACACAATTTTATATATTTTAAAAGGAAAATGTCAATCCCTATATTTATCTACCTAAACTAAATTCCGATTTCATCGTTTTCAAAAAGAAAAGAGAAACACGGAGAAAGTAGCTAAAGTTTTACATAAATTTGTCATGTAAAAGTTTTGTATTTTTTTTTAATAATATTCACAAATTTTATTAAGTCATTTTATAATAATCACTTCGTATTCCTTTTTTTTGTGGTGGGTGAAATAAAATTATCTTATACAGTTAACCAAAAAAAATTATCTTATACATGCATAGGTGATTTTTGTAAAAAAATAAACTTATTATTACGACATGGGTGGGTATTTATGACGCAAGGTAACAACTCTTTTTACATATCCTGTTCAGGAAAATTAAAATAGTACAAAAAGATTATAGAGAGAGGCTGTTCAATCTTTAATTCGTGTACTACGCCAATAAAGAAATTTCATTGATTAAAATACTTCTAAAGTCATGAGTTACAAATTGTTTGATGATTGAACGAGTAAGAAGATCAGATGTCATGTAGCATTACCAAATATTTTAGAAGAGGATTATCCATGGTTTTTGTCACTGAGTGGCTGAATACCAAAAAGAAAAGTAGATAGGCAACCGTTGTTTTGTTTTGTTTGGGGCTCCAACCCACTCAAAGTAGATGGAATTTGACTTTGATACAGTGAAGGAATTAATTTTTTTTTTGCAAAAAAAAAAGGGGGTGTTTTATACACGGAAATTCCCATGATTTAATTAAGATGAGATATTATTGTAAATTATATGTTTATATGAGGTATTATCCTCCCAATTTCCACTTTATGGGATGATTGGCTATAATCACAATATTCATGTGACATATACTATTGATCAAAGTGTTGGCTTTAATCAAATCACCGAGCAATCTGATTCCACATCACATCCACAAAACAGAGTGATATAAAACCCAACAAAGCAGTGGTGGTGGTTATCATGTCATCATCTCTAAAAAAAATTTGTTTTTATGTTACATTATATTAAAAGGCAATGATTTTTTCATGTTATATGAGAAATCATTTCTCATATTATATATTATAGAGATTTAAATATTTATTTATTTATTTATTTTTAAGTGTGGGATCCACTAAAATTATATCTATTGTAAATAATTACATCAATCCAAAATTTTAAGGTTTTGAGTGAGAGATTTTTTTAATGATTTATATTATATTCTCTAACACACCTCCTCACACCAGAGCCCTTTGGGCTTGAAACGTGGATATGGCACAAGCCCATTATAAGTCTACCTTGTGCTGCACAAACCCATTTTTCTTAATTCCACTAAAAAGTGGGGAGCGGTGAAGATCGAACTCGTGACCTCATAGTCACTGAAGCTCTGATATCATGTAAAGAAGAGAGTGGATCCTCTAATGTGGAAAAGTAGTCATATGGTCATGTTATTTGGTCACAACCACTCACTGATGATGAGATAAGAGAGAGAAAAATGTATAATTTCTAAATGAATGATTGTAATCAAATAACATCAACTAAAAACATAAACCCAAAACCTTAAGGTGTGAGGTGAGAAATTTTTTTAATGATTTATATTATATTCTCTAGCATCTATAATAAGAGATTATTATTTTCTATTATACGAGAGCCGATTATTCTTATATTAAATGAAGGGAAAACATTTTCCCATGTTGCATGAAAATTCAACTCTCATGTTACACACTTTTCGATTTGCGTGCAAAATTTTTCTTTTCTTTTTCTTTTTTTAATAAATTTTATCCCACCTCTATGACACAACAATAACTTATCTCCTTCAATATGGGATTAATCAAATCCTTAAATGAAATAACAAAATAAAATGCAAGAATTGAAAAGATAGACACGTGGGGGCGAAGACATATGTGTGCGCCACAGACATATGGCCCCCACCAATGATTTGGTATTGATGGCATTTGATTCCGTGGGAGGTAGATGATTATGGAGCATACAAGTTGGAAGTGAGAGAGATAGAGAGATAGAGTTACGATGATTTGAGATAAGGTTTTGGTGATGTTTGTCTGTTCTTGCCTTGCCTTTGAGGCCACCCGACCAATGCTGCTTTCTTCGTGTTGGACTCTTTCTTTTCTCTTTTCACTCCTCATTCATTTTCAGTTTTTTCTTAGGAACAGTTTTCTTTTCTTTTCCTTTTTGAATATTTTTGCTCACTGTGCTGTGCGTACCAATTAATGTCCTATTCAAAGAAACCATGGCTTACTCAGCGTCTACACTTCACTCCACTCAGCAGTGACACATACCCGAACTCCCAACTCTCACCGCCCTCAATAATATCACCCAAGAAAAAAAAAAAAAAAAAGCACCGTATAATTAATTGTCATTAAGGGCCAAGACAGAATCAACTTTCAGGAACAATTAAATATTTTTTTGGTTCGATTAGCTTCTTCTCAAATTTTTATTACTTAAACTTCTAAGTTTGTTAAAGTGATCGATAGGAAGAAAATTTTAATTTAGAGTTCGGAAATTAAGAATATATATTCAGTTATGCTTAATAATAATTTTGTTAAATTTGTATGAGTTCAAAACTTATAACTAAGATAATAAAACTGGCCTAATAATATGAGTCTGGTTTTTACAAATAATTCATAAAAATTATTCTTTGTCCAATTTTAAATTTCTTATTTAGAAATATTATTTTTATTTTAAAAATTTAGAATTACAAAAAAAGACTTTGATAAAATATATGTACATGCATGTATGATACGTCATGAAGTTATTGAAATGCACTTTTTAAAATTTTTTTATTAACAATTATAATATCTCAATTTACTCTCTAAAATACATACACGATTCATTTTAGAAGATAAAAAATTAAATCTGCCAAAGGTTTTTAATTTCTTTCTAGAGCACGCGGGAAATCAATATCACAAACGTTAATAGTGAGCATCACTTGCAATATAAATAAAGCATTGATTTACAATTTTTTTTTTTTTCAAACATTAACCTGGAAGTTGGAAACATTAATTATAAAGACAATTTGAAGAGGTAAAGTAAGACACGTGCAAGGGAAGCTTTCCCAATTTTTTTAGAAATCTTTAGGTACTCTTTAAATAAAAGAGAATTTCACTTTATATCATTCAATATCACTTTACTCTTGGGAGATATTATGCCTTTCACATTTGCACCATTTTTTTTTTTTTTTGGAAACTGATGTTAATTATCTCTTTGAAGCGAATCAGAACCCCCGGTATCCCTACGGTTTCGACTCTTTGAGCTGCCTATGGGACTAATCCAGAGTTCGGGCGTGAGTCCAAGGATTACGGTACTTATGTCCCTCCCCAGATGGTCTTGGTGGGATTCGAACCGAGATCCTCTCCCACCACTCAATCTCCATGCTACCAACTGAGCCACCACACTTGGCTACATTTGCACCATTTTAATTTAATAATTGATGAGATATACAAAGTAAGACATTCTTAGTAATAAATTACTTAAGAATTTTTTTTCTTCTTTAATTTTATAGTTTCATACTCATACATATGAATAAAAATACATATTACAAATATAATTAATTAGGGTATAGTTAGTGTCTAAAGTGGGGAATCGCTAGCTTTCTTTGTACGTGACTAAGATGCCTTAAAGTGGATATAAAATATTAGCTCCAAGTAAAAAAAGTGCAAAGAAAAGTTGCCCTTATCTGCAAAATTTGTTGATGAAAAGTTCATCTGGTCATGAGAGAGAGAACAGTAGAAACTGAGAATCATTCGGGGAAAAGACAACAAAAGCCTAGTCAGAGTATATTTTGTTTGTTTGATATTTCAATTCGTGAGCGAGGGAGGGAGTATCGATCCAACAAAACGCACCGACTCTCAATAAAGTAAAAGACTTTCGCTTGCCCCACACGAACTCTCTTTTCTGAGGGTGGCGATTTCACACATAACCATCATGCTTGCGTTTGAAAGTAGTGAAAGCACACGGAGAGCCATGTCACCCTCCATTACGGTGTATATTGGATGCTTATATATATATATATAGGCGTGTAATGAACATAAATACATAATCCTCCAATTATAGACATAAGCCCAAAAAGAGATTAACTTGTTTAATGGTACTAGATATGGTGGTAAGGGGCCGAAACAGTTGCGAGTCCTTGCTTCTTATTGTGGCACAAAGTTAAGGCAGCAGGGCCCCACTTAGCGCAAACCGTGCATATAATAGGAGGCACTTACGCAGATGGAAAGGAGACAAATAATCCTTGAGCACTAATTGATTGTTGTCTGTAGAGGGGCTAGCAAAGTTTGTGGGTGAGTGTGAACACATCTTAGCTAGGACCTAGTCACATACATACATATATGCTAGCTATCGATGATCATGATGAGCCTAAGGTGCCTCATAATATTAATGACTACATTTCATTATTGATCAGGAATGAGGGGTTTGCTCAACATAATTGGATCACGATGAATTGGATGTATTTGGGACAAGATAAATCTTCCATCATTCACTAGACCCCCATAGCCATGGCATGAAATTATTGCCATCTAACTTCTAAAATTAGGGACGATATAATATACGAGGGAAAAGTGTGTATCATTTTAAAGGATGTAAAATTGTGTCATTTTAAGTGAGAGAAAAAGATAGATAAAGAAAAAGAGAGAGTAAACAAAAAAATATAAAGGTATGGGTCTCAACTCTTTGTGAGAGTGAAATGATATAAATTATATCATTTTAAACGATAAATAATTTTCGCAATATATAATTCCTATTGTTTTAATTTAGATAATTTCATTGACATATTGATCATTTTTCTTAAAGGGAGATTAATAATAACTTCGGGTTAAGAATTTTTGGAATGCTTATATACCATATAAATACAATCTTGGCTATAATCAATTACGTTTTAGTAGTCATGGTTATCAATTAATTCCATGAGAGGAAAAATGTCTAGTCTTGATACGATCGATGAGGCTTGATTAAAGGTTCAATATCACGCGGGAGGTGGAATCATGAAACTTTGGTTTCTGACACTATTTTCTAATGGCCTCATTGAGAAAAGTCAGAGATGATAATGTAGCTGATGACCCTAAGTCTGTGTCTATAATCTGTATGCCGAATCTATCGATAAGGACAAGTGACAATAGAGTAAAATTAGACTATACGTTTTGAGAAGCGTTGCTTTCGGTAGTTGAATATTGGTGTTGAGGCTGAGAAATTAAAGGACCTGCCGCCAGGAAACAACTTCAATAACTAATGACCTCTCTATTAATTTCTGTTCTGCCGTCACACTAAAGAGTTTCGTGGAATTTCTAATTTCAAAGTGATGCCTTTGTTTTTAGCTGACATGATTTGATCACACTTATTTTGAAAGTTTGTGCAGCACCTCCGGATCTTTTTTAATTAAGTTGGCTTACATAGATGTAGAGAACTTGTTCGCGATATGAAAAGAATATTATGCCTTGATAATATTCTCAAATTCAATGCTTGAACTTTAAGAACTGATTAAAATAATTATTATTATTTATTTAAATTGCGTTACCAAATACATCCTTGCGCTTACCTGCATCTGTAGAATTAAAGAGCATTTAATTGTTGTTAGAATTGATTTTGAATTAATTATTTTTATGAATAAGAAATTTGATTTGAAAATGTGTATTTTTTCATCATTGAACTTGTGTGACTTTTTGTCATCGAAGGAATGTGTTGTTTCGTCGAATAATATGTGCCTTTTGAAATCCGACCTTACGTTAGAGAATTGAAATTTTTTATAAGAGTTTTTTTCCTATTGCATTTGCATTCTTCCATCCTTGTGCGATTGGTCAGACGTAGTTGAGTTCGATGGGGCTATTCAATGTGGAACTACCACTATAAGAATAGAGGTAATCCGTTCTATCCTGGGAGACAGTTGTCCGCAAATTTTGGGCACCATAGAGAGAACAATATTGTCTTAAGGACATGGTGTCTAACATTAGGCTCATGTTTTTCATACCACATTCATATATTTTTATATGGTACGTTTTAATTGTGTGTTATTGCATGTTTCAATTTCTTGTATGTATTTTATAGAACTGTGAATATTGTCAAAATAATTTCTCTAAGAGAGATTATTCCCTCTCAATCATTTTATCATCATTCTGGATAATAATTGTTCCCTCTTGATTTTGAAATATACTTTTTTCATTTGACATCACACATTGGGAACATGTTAGTAAAACAAAGGGTTTATACTTTAGAGGGCGTATAGAACCTTGATGAGATGATTGATGCAAGGGTGGTTGTGTGCCCCTATCGGAGTGCAAATTGTACGAAAGAATATAAAAATTCCAATCCGAATAGAATCCTGCTATCGTGGATTTCATTATATGAATACTTTTGGAAGCCAGTAATTCCGTATGTCAAACGGCATAAGCATCTTTATGTCTTAATAATCCCGATTGCAAACGTCAAAACAGGTTGACTTAAGATTATTCATTTGTCTTTCACTAAGCAGAGAATATATATAGATTATAAATTATAAGGTTTTAATTAACTGCGGAGAGTATATATATATTTCCATATATTCCAAGCATAAACCGACTTTTAGAACACTTTACCAATGGTGCATGTTTGGTGTTCATTCATCTCTCACAAATAATCGCGCAGCAGGTCCACTCAATTTGTTCGTGGATTCTTCTAGTCTTCTAGATGGTGACGGAATGTGAAATTTTGATGGGGAAATATTTAAGTAAACGTAATTATGTAATTTGTGGGAGAGTAAATGTAAAATATTTTAAGTAAACGTAATTATTTTATTCAATTTTGCGGGAGAGTAAAATGGGATTTTCGGTGAGTAAATGTAATTTGTATACTAGAAGAATGGAATATTTTATCAATGTTGTAATTATACTAGGATAATATGAATTAAGAATTTGATGATCAATTTGTGAGAGCTACGAAGTGAATTAGTGATCTATCAAGTAGTTAAACAGCTGTACTGGATAATGTGGGGTGCAGGTGCCCCTGCCTGCCCCTTATAATCTCAGACGGTGCTTCTATAATCAAATGATGTTTTCATATGGCGTTATAGTGCATTGAACACAAGTTGCATATATCATAATGATTCAGTAACATCGTCATTCTTTTTTAATCAAAGAGGTGGCATGAATCCACAAAATAATTTTCGGAAATATGATAAGAAATTTTTTTTTCTTGGGTAAGATATTAAAAGATGTTTGATAGGTCAAATTTTTTTTCAAAAATGTAGAGTTGATTTTATTGATGTTGTATTAATTTTTGCACCACATGGGAAAAAACAATTTCATCCATTCAATGGTAATCTTCTCCAACCATTTTACATGCAAAATCAAATGATGGGAAAAAAAATTTCCAGCCAAATTTTTACTTCATCTCCTATCAAACATAGACAAATAATTTTTCATATCCTATTTTCCTACGAAACTTTTTTTTTTTCACCTCCTACCAAACACAAGTGTTTAGCATGCGTTTTATTATAAAATGATAAAGTCCGTAAGTGTTCTCATGAGATCATATTTATTATAGAAGTACACATGTTTACATTTTTTGGGTGACATAGAAGCACTTATATTTGGAGGGGAAAACACAGCAGTGTTTAGGATGTATTTTATTATAAAATAATAAAGTCCATACATCCATTGATATATATATATATATATATAAATATATATATATATATATATATATATATATATATATATATATATATATATATATATATTTAATCAATTGAAATTATTTTATAATTTAATTATTTTCAATTAAATTTTAATAGAAATATGGCTTTATTTCTTATATAGGAAGAACCAACATCTCATCACGTGAGATTGCGTGAATATATTAAAAGATTTTTTTGTTTCTTAATTTTTGTTTCTATTCTTTAATCTTGTTTTATGTTTTTTACATTTACAAATTATTTGCCAACTTATGTAACATTGAAATTGCATTTGCAAGAGAGAGAAGATGATGAGAAGTGTTTGCCTACTACAAGTATCATGATATTTTTGTTAGATTCATATAGTTATTTTAATTTACATAGTATGGATTGATTTGTTGGAAATGATGAAATATATATTATTTATTTTGGACATTTTTCTTCTAGAAGTGACTTAAATACATATTGTGATAAGTTATTATTGTGATTCATAATTCTGTTTAGACGTTGAGATTGTGATAAGTATTTTGTGAAGTTAATTCATCGTTCTACGTGTCTCTTTCTCTTTCATTTTCAGCTTTGTGTTCACACTACAAAATTTTTAAAACCTTTCCTTCCTTGTTAAATCAGTGAATAAAATAAATATAAAACTAATTCAATTTTTCAAGATTAAGTCGATGGACAAGATTTTTTGATTTAAATCAATTGTCAAGATTTGTTATAAATGTTGGTGGCAGACAGTTCATTAATGTATATCTGACTACTCTTTTAATTTCCAAATTTGAATTTGAATTTTAAGTTGAAATTTTAAATTTGATTTTTGAATTCTGAATGGTGATAGGCAACTCATTTAAATCTATGGCATCGAAATCTAGATTTTTACTAACCTGATTCAGTGGAATTTAAGAAATTCCTTTTGTTTTTCAAAAAAAAATAACAAATTTCGTACTAATCAACAAAATCACAACCTACAAATTTCGTACTTATTTTTAAAATTTAAAGTTTGGATTTTTTTTTAACCTCGAGTCACTATAATTCAAAAAGTATACAATTTTAGAAAAATTAAAAATAATTTCTAATTACTCGAAATAACCCAAACAACGGTTTAAATCTATAAAAATAATAAATTTGATTAAAATATTTATTCCTTATTTTTGCAGTTTAAAATTTGAATTTATATTAACCTTGGTTAAGTGGAAGTCAACAAATTTCTATTTTTTACCATGAAAAACACAATTTTAAATACTAAAAACATCCAACCCTACAATTTAAATTCAAATCTAAAAAAAAATTAACTGGAACTAAAACTTTCAGTTCTGATTTTTTAAAATTTAAAATTTGATTTTTTACTAACACCCTTTTTGATATTCCCTAAACCCTTTTCCTTCTCTACATTTTCAACAAATATTTTAAGTGGTATTTAAAAATTTACATTTTTTTCCAAAATAAATATTTCGTACTAATCAACAAAATCTCAACCTACAAATTTCGTACTTATTTTCAAAATATAAAGTTTGGATTTTTTATCTCTCCTTTAGTGTAATTCAAAAATTTACAACTTTTAAAAAATAAAAATATTTTTTAAATACTCGAAAGAACCCAATCTACTGTTTGAATGTATAAAAATAATAAATTTGATTAGAACATTTGATCCTTATTTTTACAGTTTAAAATTTGAATTTTTATTAACCTTGATTAATCGCAATTATAACTACTAAAAACATCCAATCCTACAATTTAAATTTAAATCTAAAAGTTTACAAAAAAAATTAAATCTAAAAAAAAAGAAAATAAATGGAATTCAATCTACTAAAACATCCAAACCTACTATAAACCAATTATGAAACATAAACCGATTTTGAAATCAGTTTTCGACCGGTCTGGATAATAAAAACCGGTTTGCAATAAAAAAATTGGTTCAGTTTGAAAACCAAACCATTTAAAACCGATTTGATTTGAATTTTGTCAAAACCGATTATAAACCGCTCCGTACACATCCTACACCAGCAAGGTGAGGCCCATCCAGTGAACGAGCTTGTAATATTTATAATCTCTCTCTTTTGCATTATCACGTTACGTAATTATTTTCACGGCTCCCGGTCGCACATTAAGATTTTCCACCTAAGCATTATCCAATCATATGCTTGATAATTATCACGCTTGACTAGTTCAATCGAATTATACCCTTTAATTTTTCTTAAGGAGGTTGCTTTCTAAGACTGAATCATAAAATAAATGTATCTTAATTAAAATATATCTTAATAAAATTATTAAATAATATTTTGCTATATTAAATATGATTGAATCTTCGAGTTCAAAACTCGTCCAAGTTCTGAGTGAATTAACTACTAACTGAATTATTAGGTCATTAGTCGAACGGCATAAAACAACAGTCATATGATTTTTATGTGTTTTTTGGTGGATGATTATTATGTTTCTACTTGTTATTCTCTTTTAATTTATTTAATTTTCATGTGAAATAGCTTCTTTTCCAAATCTGTTTAAAAAAACAAAAACCCTATTCCGCTTTCTTTCATTTTGTATGAATCTCATTTGGTAATTTAAAAATATTATTTTTATAATTAGCTTTTGGAATTTAAGGTTAATTTATTTACGAGTTTTATCCATGACCCTAGGGCTAATATTTTCATTGAGGTTGAAAAAGACAGAAACTTGTGCTCTATAACAATAGACTTGACAAAATTGTTGTCTTCTAAGATATCTGAACCACGGGTACAAATGGATTTAAATGAGATATTATTTTTTATTTTTACTTTTTTGCTTAAACTAGGTATAGATAAATTAAAATTGATTAACTAGAAAGAGAATGTCCACACATACTAAAAGAAAGGCACGGGTATAATTTTATTTTGAAAACAGAGGATAAATTGTATAGATGATATAATTTCCAAATTATATATATTTAATGACTTCAATAGTAGTCGATGATAATATTTGTAGATAAAATAAAAACACATAGCATTAAGTGTGTGTGTCGATGATAATATTTGTAGATAAAATAAAAACGCATACCATTAAGGGGGTGTTTGGTTTAGGGTAAATGTTTAGAATGATAGATATATCACAAGTGGGAAATTAAAAAAGCTGTGTTTGGTTCGTTGTCTTTCCTGATTTACCCACCTACCGTAGATGCATACGAAAGGTAGATGCATAGCATTTTCTACTCACAAAGCCGACCAAGGAACTCCTTCGCGTAGGTGGTATTGCCAAAAAGCAAGATAATTTCTCACACCGCTTAATGAACCAAAGACGAGCATGCCACCATAAAAGTTGGGATTAGACTTGCACTGTACGGGTAAAGTAGCCTGCCACCGTAAAAATATGTACAAACAAAGTTATTTTTGTAAACTTACAAAATTTCTCCATCTATATTTTACCTATAACCGAACATAAATTTTAAAAAAGTTACCTAATTTCCCCAATAATTTTTTTCCAACCAAATAATATTTTTTACATTTTTCTATCTATCTCACTTTCCAACCATTTCCCTATTATTCATAATATTTAACCTGAACCAAACACCCCAAGTGTGTGTGTTTTTACAATCTCAAACCAAACAAGCAATCAGGATTATTTTATAGCTTTATTTTTCTGAAGCACGTAAATCTATGTGGTGCGCACATGACCAACCAATCAGGATCATTTTGAACCATTAACAAAAAATGAATTAACTTTTGTCAATTAATGTTAGCAACAGGCTCAAGAATTCTTTGAAACTCACTGACATTCCGCAGTTAAAAGTTTTATAAATAAGTTGCAAGTAATTATAATCAATATAAATCACAACGGAGGTAGCTTAAAGCAATGCCAGGTACATGAAAATAATGTCAGGCGATTATGATAAAAAATAATAACAGGATCCATCGAGCAGACCAAAAGCGGTTCTACGTAGAAGAGAAGGGGATAAGTGCATACTCTTAAATTATGATGTAAAAATACAAAAATATCCTTATATTAAAATTCAAGTTTTTCCGATTTATTTTCGGAGTAGGATATTAAAACAACTAATTAGGATTACTACAAATGTTATTATGTTACTACCAATCAATTTCACCGTTAGATCAATTATGTTGATCTAACGATTATATTTATTTTCATCTTTGTATGGTTATTCTTCTGGATGCCCCAATCACCCAGTAGGCCCAAACAACCAATCGCCCAGTAGGTCCAAACTGCCCTAACGGGCCAGCCGCTCCAGCGACCCAACTTCTCAGGTCCAAACCCCTTACCAGCTCCACGTTAGCCCTAAGGGCTGACATGGACCCTCGCATCCACCGAGGGAGCATCACTCCCAAGAGATACACCAAAATGTCTTACCTTGGGACATTAACCACCAAAGGCAATCGCCACAGGCATCACAAAGGGAAACTCTCCCTTTGCCCAATGCTGGCATCGCCAGTGGCAAACCACGTCAGCGTCTAAACCGCCCAACACTGCTATCATAGGAATGTATCCCAAGGAGAGTTGACCATCCTCTCTGATCTATCCGTACCATGATCACTATAAATAGCCCCCAGGGGTACAACTGAGAGGGGTTATGTATCGTTATTTAGCCTATTACTTGAATTCTCTTACAACTTTATACTTGTATTGATTATCTGCTTATACTTGGGATAATATCTTGTGGCCTGGTCATTACCAAAGTCATAGATATCGCCCATACAGTGATCATACACCCTATAAGGGAACATAGTGGGCTTATAGATTCCAACGGTACAGTTATGATTCCTCATATTTAATATTTTATATTTATTTTCACCTTTGTATGGTTATGATTCCTCATATTTAATGCTTTTACATTAAAATATTGTGATCATACCCATACAAAGATGGAAATAAATATAACTGTTGTATCAACATAATCGATCTAACAGTAAAATAGACTGGTAGTAACTTAGTTAGTTGTTACGATATCCTACCCCTTTAATTTATCTCTTTCTATTTTATTTTTCCATGAGTTTTTTTTTCTCCTCCACCTTCATTATCCAAACCTAACACTTAACAGCAGATGTCTCTACTCCAGACCCATCATTTGCATTTACATACTGATTCATCTCCTCTCAAACCTCAATCTTCGTTATTGGAAGTTGGAACATTTGTTTCTTCATTCATCATCGGTCTAGTTGAGTCACAGACTCATCCAACTGTCAGCTGCTCGCAAGTCGCGTTCCATACCAGACCTCAATCTATACGTACTTAACTTATTAGGTGCCCACCCTTTATTCATTTTCTGGATCCGCCACATGACAATAATTATTGTCTATATTTTTACATGTTTGTTATGTACAAACTCAATCCTCAATGTATAAAAGAGTTCCACATTAATTTTGTTTTTCTCTCAACCCACACAAGTTGGTAGATGATTAAAATAAAATACTTAAAACTAACAATTTTAATATTTACCTGTATTTTTTCTGTTTTTAGTCATAAACATTGTATTAGATATATTTTATTTTAAGAAAATTGGACTCAAATTGGACACACAGGCCCAAACGGAAACCGAAGACCAAAGTTGGTTCGTTGTTGACCCGAACCTCCAAACCCGACAAAGCATTTTGGAAACTGATAGAGGCTCGGACTCAATGAGCTTAGTCATTTGGCAAGAATGGCAGAACACAGGTTCAGGTTGAGCACACTTGTCTTAACTGTTGCCATCATTATCGTTTCTTATTCACCGCAACGCTTAGCGTTGAAGCATGCACCGCGATTCCTAGGAAAATTAGCAGCTTCGACCAGGCACTCGCAGGTGCAGCCACTGCAATTCCACTACGAAACCAGATACTTCGAACAGCGCCTCGACCACTTCAGCTTTTCGGAGCTGCCCACGTTCCGGCAGAGGTACCTTCTGAACACCGAACACTGGCTGGGTCCTCAGCGCGTGGGTCCCATTTTCTTCTACTGCGGCAATGAAGGAGATATCATATGGTTCGCTCAAAACACCGGCTTCGTATGGGAAATCGCGCCTCAATTCGGTGCCATGGTGGTTTTTCCTGAAGTGAGTGTCTACTCTACAATACAACATACCTATGTTTGTTACGTTCTGATAAATTTTTTCTGAATTTGAGTAAATTCTATTCTAAGTGTGGGGTGTGTATGTGTGTGTGTGTGTGTGTCTGTGGCAGCATCGATACTATGGTGAATCTATGCCTTATGGAAGTAGAGAGGAGGCGTATAAGAATGCTACTACATTATCGTATCTTACGGCTGAGCAAGCGCTTGCTGACTTTGCTGTTCTGCTCACCGATCTCAAGCAAAATTTTTCTGCCAACGATTGCCCAGTTGTCTTGTTTGGAGGATCATACGGTGGAAGTAAGACACTTTTGCTTCTCTCTTTTAATATTTGTATTTAAATTATATTATAATCAAAATTTTATTTAGGATTTTTTTTAAATTATGTTTCTATAATTTAGTCCACACATGCTATAGTGGTTTTTATGACCGTTTCTGTGAAAACTTCATGAGGAGGACCTGAGTATTTTTTCACAAGGAGGAGAGCCAATGCGGTACCTTAATGAATTTTCAATCTTTGATTATGTAAAGAACCAATCCAGCTAAAAGACTTAAGCTGTTGGGTGAGGCTATATTAATGGTTTTATACAAATCTAATACGCCCCCTCATAGGATAGCACATTGAGTTTGAAAGGTAGATGATGTATCAGGCCCAGTCCACCTGTGTTAAGAAATTCCACAAAGAAAATGGGGGCGGCTCTGATATCATATAAAAGACCAATTCAATCCAAAAGCTTAAGCTGGTGGGTGAGGGCTTTTTAATGGTTTATACTATTCTCTAACAGGCTCTAACACTAGTGCTCACTGGATTGAACCCATGACACCACCACGAGGCTCTGATACAATGTTAAGAACCTATTCAACCCAAAAGCTTAAAGTGTTGGATGAGGCTACATTAATGGTTTTATATATATCTAATAGATTGGTTGTTAGTTTCTATGTTAATGAAAACTATAAAATGTTTGAGGGCTCGTTAGGTAATGGTGCCCTTGGAAATAACATAAAGTAACGTGGCATGTCATAAGGTGTTCTGTCTTTAATTTGTTTGGAATCTTCGTTTGTTTGTTATGCTGAAGTGGGTTTGTTTCTTTCGATAAAATGACTTCGGTTTGTTGGTTTATCTCTGAACATCATCTAAAACAGTGTTAGCAGCATGGATGAGACTCAAGTATCCTCATATTGCTGTTGGGGCACTTGCTTCTTCAGCTCCAATTCTTCAATTTGAAAACATTGTGCCACCAGAAACTTTCTATGACATTGTTTCCAATGATTTCAGGGTAAGTTAGTCAGTCAATCTGACAGTACTCGCTCAATGTTCTGATATTTATCCTTGCTATAATTACTATACTAATGATTTTACTTGCTTCTTTGTATCAATAGCGTGAAAGTTCCACTTGCTTTAACTATATAAACCAGTCATGGGATGACATAGCGTCTAAGGGTCAAACAAATGATGGCCTTGTGCATCTGACCAAAACTTTCAACTTGTGTCAGTAAGGCATTTTTTCCCAAGAAATATGTGTGTTTCTGAATAGTGTTATCTATATTTCATTATTTATACTGTGCTTATTTAGTTAAACTAATTGAAGGCAATTAGAGAGGAGTCAAGATCTATGGGACTGGTTGGAGTCTGCATATAGTTATTTGGCAATGGTGAACTACCCGTATCCTTCTGATTTTCTGATGACTTTGCCTGGATACCCCATCAAGGAGGTTAGTTTGATTTCATAACATAAGATGGGATATCTTATTAGCACAAACTTGTATACAAGGTGGTCTTGTTTTCCTAATTCAGTCCTTCTGTTGCCTATCCTATCTTCAAAATTTCCTCAACTGATTTTTGTGATGCTACCAAGAAACTGTCTTTACAAATTGATATGATTATATATATTCTTTTATAGGTTTGCAGAAGGATTGATGGGGCTCCCGCTGGGACTAGTATTCTGGAGCGCATATATGAAGGAGTGAATGTCTACTACAATTATACTGGAGAAGTTAAATGTTTTGAACTGGATGATGATCCTCATGGCTTGAGTGGTTGGAACTGGCAGGTTAACTTTTAATGTTGTTTTTTCCTTTTTATTTTCCTAAGTTGCTGGATATTGGATAAGTATTGAGGCTCAATAGCACGAAATGCCTTGACAAATATGTTCCCATATTAATCTTGGTTGGTTCCATATTTTCTTATCCATGATGTAGGCTTGCACTGAAATGGTTATGCCAATGTCCAGCAGCCAGGAGTCCAGCATGTTTCCACCATATGAGTATAATTACTCTTCTTTCCAAGAGGAATGCTTCAACAGTTTTGGAGTGAAGCCAAGGCCAAAATGGATTACTACAGAATTCGGCGGGCATGTAAGGAAATAATTACATTTAAATCTGACTTCCATTTCCATTATTTTCAAGACCCACAAAAATTAAATCATTATTTGATGTTCTGGTTTGGTGCATGATGATCTCTCTCTCTCTCTCTTGCTAATGTGGTTAGTTTGGTCAATTTTACGATAAACTGAATCAATGTATTCTTCTAGTAGATAAACTGAATCAATGTATTCTTCTAGTAGATGTGTGAAACATATTTATGCATGTTAATGAGCTTATATTAGGTAAAAGCAAAAATTGCTATTTCTTTTTCTAGGTGTGAAAGGATTTGGAGAATGGATAATCAATATGACTTGAAGGAATATTTGAGTGGCAAAAAAAGGAAAAGTATAATGCCATGGACTGTGTGGTTTTGGGTGACCTAGTAAAGTATGTAAAAATATAGAAAAATAACTCAATTTTCAGATTCTCGAAGTAATATGCTGTAATACGCAATTTCTGCAGCATTGTTACTCTATAATATTGTCTTTCCTATCCATATAGGAATATACTGTGATACAAATGATTGGATTAAGGTACATGTTGTGTTAACCTGTAATGTGGTTAGTGAGATGACTATACCTCACTTCATGCTACTCTAGCTTGACACTGCGGCATATGTGGATTTGCCATCATCAATTTCGTCAGAAGTCACTTAGTAGTTATGCACGTATTTATCTTCATGAATATAAAATGAAAAAAATATAGTTAATGCTCTGAAATACAATGGTCCCCTCCCTTGGTGATGCCATTTGGATAGATTGTTTGAAGTATGCTCAATCCAAAGCTGTATTCTGATATTATGCTGTTTTTATCCGTTATTTCTTTGTTTATGGGCATCTTGTTTTGAAGAATATCCATGCTACCTTGAAGAAATTTGGAAGCAATATAATTTTCTCAAATGGCCTATTGGATCCTTGGAGTGGTGGCAGGTGATATATTATTTATTCTGTAAATATCTTGGCTATTATGTTTTATATTTTTCATCTAGTAACTATCTTTGATGGTTGATTCAGTTTCTGATATGCAAATTGTTTCTGTTGCAGTGTTTTGCTGAATATATCTGATAGTGTTGTTTCTCTTGTCACTGAAGAAGGTAAAGCATTTGATTATTTTGAATTAGTTAGTGGTCTGCTCGATGGATCCTATGTTAAAGCAACTATTCGCCCATTAATTTTCTGCTTTCGATGAGTCTATTTTCTTGTCTGAAATCGTTATTATTTTTTATCATAATCGCCTGACATTATTTTCATGTACGTGGCATTGCTTTAAGCTACATCCGTTTTGATTTATTGATTATAATTACTTGCAACTTATTTATAAAACTTTTAACTGCAGAATGCCAGTGAGATCCAAAGAATTCTTGAGCCTGTTGCTAACATTAATTGACAAAAGTTAATTCATTTTTTGTTAATGGTTCCTCAGGTGCGCACCACATAGATTTACGTGCTTCAACTCAAAATGATCCTGATTGGTTGGTAGAGCAAAGGAAGACTGAGATCAAGCTAATAGAAGGTTGGATCAGTGGCTACCATCAGAAAAATAAAGCTATATTTGATATGTAATAAAGCTACTTTCTTACTGTTCTCGCTACTTTCTTCTCCGCTGTTCTGTATATAGATCAACAAAACATGCTTGTTTGGTTTGAGATTGTAATTGTTCACGACAACACGTTTGTGTGTCTTAATGCTATGTTTTTATTTTATCTACAAATATTATCATCGACTACTATTGAAGTCATTAAATATATATAATTTGATAATTATATCATCTATACAATTTATCCTTTGTTTTCAAAATATAAAATTATACCCGTGCCTCTCTTTTAGTATGTGTGTACATTCTCTTTCTAGTTAATCAATCTTAATTTATCTCTACCTAGTTTAAGCAAAAAAGTAAAAAAATAAATAAGAATATCTCATTTAAATCCATTTGTACCCGTGGTTCAGATATCTTAGAAGACAACAATTTTGTCAAGTCTATTGTGTTATAGAGCACAAGTTTAAGTCTTTTTCAACCTCAATATGAAAATATTAGCCCTAGGGTCATGGATGAAAACTCGTAAATAAATTAACCTTAAATTACCAAATGAGAATCATGCGAAATGAAAGAAAGCAGGATTTTTTGTTTTTTTTGGAAAAAAAGCCATTTCACATGAAAAAAATAAAATAAAAAAGAGAATAACAAGTAGAAACATAATAATCATCCACCAAAAAATACATAAAAATCATATGTCTTTTGTTTTATGCCATTCGACTAATGACCTAATAATTCAGTTAGTAGTTAATTCACTCAGAATTTGGACGAGTTTTGATCTCGAAGATTCAATCATAATTAATATAACAATACATTATTTGATAATTTTATTACGATATATTTAATTAAGATACATTTATTTTATGATTCAGAATTATAAATCAACCTCCTTAATAAAAATTAAAGGGTGTAATTCGATTGTACTAGTCAAGTGTGACAATCTTATTTGGTACGGGGGACTAAAAATAAACCCCTTATCAAGCATCTGATTCAACAATGCTTAGGTGGAAAGTTCTAAAGGAGAGATTATAAATATTATAAGCTCGTTCACTGGAATGGGCCTCAGCTTCCTATTGTGAATATGCTTGGAATGACCGTAACCTGACACCAACCAAATACATGTTTTTTTTTTTTTTTGGTATAATCCGGAGGTTTCCCTTTTAAGCTCCTCCAGCCATCTTGTCCTCGGGATACGGCCCTGTAGGTTAGCCCCTCATTAGAGCACTAATCCCCCAACCGAGAAGGAGACACTTTACTCCTCTGGCCCCTACAAATTTTCTAAGAATTTGCTTGAGGCAGGATTTGAACCCCGACTCAAACAAATTCTTGGGAGCTCAGTTGCCAACTGATCTACCCTTTGGGTTCAAATACATGCTTTTAATTTACATGAATACTCAATATTGTCGTTTTGAAATAATAACATAAGGAAACAAATAATATGCTGGTGTAAAATTGAATACCAAATCATTTAATGTTATAAATAATACGATTGCCACTGAATTCTTCTCTATTTCATTTTCTTATAATTAGAAATTAAAGAACAAATCAATCGCATGTAATATTTTGCGCAGTTACCCATTACTTTTTATTTTGGTAAACCAGTTACATGTTATTGGAAAACATTTTCTCATTTTGCATAAGAATTCAACTTTCATATTAGTGACCATTCGATTTGCGTGTAAATTTTTTTTTATAAACATGGGACCCACCACTGTTTGAATCACAACATGAGAATTTGATTTTTATGTAAAATGAGAAAATCAAATCTCTTACTTTATTATTGTATTATTGTTTACAACTTAGAAGCCAAAAAAGATGACCTTCGGCAGCCAAAATAGGAAAAACAAAGATGCCCTTTTCTTTTTTTCTTGTCTACCAAGAGAAATATACAATTAATTCGAGATGCATTACATGGGGGAAAATATGATTGATTTGAGATTCAATTAGAAATTAATTCTTTTTTAAAAATAAAATATCAAGGTTTAAGTATGTATCTTGTCTTTCCTTTGTGCTTAAATGAGTTGGGTCAAGTTAGATTTTAACTTAGTTAGGTCAATGTAAATGATTTTAAATCCAATTTGACTTATTAACTGGATATAAGTTAAATTATAAGTTTGACTTAACATGTTTTTTTTTTAAAAAAAATATATAAGATTTGGCCTGACTCATCGAACCTTCAAAAATAATATATTACACATTGAAAATTATAAATTATGATTACTTTACGCAATAGCTGAAATCACAAACCAATATTGATAATTTAACTATTATTATAAATAGAAAACAATCAATTGAATTGAATCATATTTTTAAATATAAAATTAAATTTTGATTTAGTTTAAAGTAAATTAAGAATTTGTACACACACTCAAGCATGCGCATACACAGATATAATAATAATAATCTAATTTTTTTTTTCATATTACCTATATTTATTTAATTTTTATTATGCTTAAAAAATCAAGCTTAATCTTCACCCCTGCATTAAATATATATTATGTAATTGACACTTAATTTACACTGATATTTAAAAGTCAAATTTATATTTAAGTGTGTTTTATGAAATTATTTGTATTAATATTTATTATATTTTAATGAGTTAATTTTAATTGTATTTATATTAATTTATTAAAATATACAAGGCATGGAGACTTGAGATTATTTAATATAAACCGGGACACCATTTTTTAGGTGCTCCCTTAGTGTAAATAGGAAGGTAAAATTAGAAAAGATGGAAAATAATAGAGATAAAAAGAGGAGCTCATCTTTGATACTACTGTTCTACCTGGATTCAGTGCATCCCATCAATGGAAGCATTACATATCAGAAGAGAGAGAAAAAATTGGCAGAAAAAAAGATAATTTTGACTGACATGTAATAATTTTATTGGTGAGATGCACTCAATCTTTAGTACAATAGTATTACCAAAGATTTATTCTAAAAAGAGAAAGAAAAAATTAATGTCGTAAGAAGCAGCATAAAAAATTCAGTAGTCCCGGGACCGTATAAAATATTTCCGAAGACTCGGTGGTTAGACCTTTTAAAATAGTTCTGTGGTATATTTTTTAAAGAAATTTCTTAATAAACTATTATTTTTAAAATGTGTTATATCAAGTTAGGTTAAAGAACCACATATTGGCTCGGAGCGTCATATGAAATCCAGGGAGTAGGTAATGTTATTACTTACTATTAAGTTACTCTAATTGTTAGTTAAAATATATCTTATAATATATTTATGGGAAAAAAAATTTCCGGTCTTACTTTAGATAATTTTGGCTAATTTTCATTGAAACGACGTCGTTTTACGGTTGAAAAATTAAAAAATTAGAATGATAAAGACTATTCTATCCCTAAAATAAATTAAAATTACAAAAATACCATGATTTCCATCTTAAAATGACGTCATTTCAATGAACATTAGATAAAATTATCTAAATTAAATTTAGAAAAAATAAACCCTAAATTTATATAAATTTACCTACTGATTAAAATATACTTCAATCAAATGGATAACCCGAACGAATCTTAAAAACACTGCCTCTCAATTTTGGTTTGGGCTTGAGACCAAAGTAAAAGGCGAATATAAAATTTGAAAGTTTTGTAAGAATAAAAACTATATTACCAAAAGTCAAGGCGATGTCGTTTGGTGTCGGTCACGTCGCGAAGACTGAGAGTGGAAAAGGGAGGAGCTGTATACAGTGTGAGTAGTAAAGAAATGCGTTTCATTCTACTTTCATTCTGTCAAAAGAGGGCAACCCACTATTAAAAGCAAAAGAGAAAGAAAAAGAAGGTGAGAACCATCTCTGTAGAACCATTTCCAAGAAGCAGAACAACGATTTTGTGGAACGCAGAGAATTCAGAAGAATCGCGTTTGGGTTCGGCGATGGAAATTTCGACTCCTACTTTTTCCAGGCCCTTGTCCATAACGCCGGGTTCTAGGGTTTTGAGAAGCCCTCTCACCGATGAACAGATCTGGAAGCGACTCAGAGACGCGGGCTTCGACGAGGAATCCATTAAGAACAAAGATAAGTCTGCTCTTGTTGCTTACATCGCTAAGCTTGAAGCTGAGGTTCGTATCTTCCTTCATCTCTCTAATTCTCTTTTCGTTGTTCTCTCTTTCTCAATTTGTGTGACTAGGTATTATGTTATTTTCAGGTTTTTTAGATTGAGAGACTTTATTTTGACATTATTTGTGGTTTGATAAATTAAGTAATATTCATTAATAATTTTCTGAGATGGTTTATCAATCAATGTGTTATTCTGGTTGATTTACTTTAATGCTGCACCAGAAGGTCAATATCGCCTCATATGGTATCTTGTTATTCTAATGTGAAATCTACTTTGATACTGTTCATTCTTGTATATATCACAAGGTACAAAGTTCGTTTTATTTTTTTATTGCTGCCTCCTGCTCTTTTGCGTTGTATTCCTTGTGGTTTGAACAGTTTTTCTGATGCTATTGTTAGCAAAATCCATTATTCCTTTCTTGCATTCCCTATTTCCCTTTGTATATGACCTGTATGTTTTGTTTAGATACATGATCACCAGCATCACATGGGCCTTCTCATATTAGAGAGTAAGGAATTGGCTACCAAGTTTGAACAAGCTAAGGCCTTGGCTGAGTCATCTGAGTTAAAGCATAAACATGATTCAGCCATGAACAAATCTCTATTAACTGAATCAAGGAAACGGGAAGAAAGTTTGAACAAGACAGTAGACGTCAAAGAAGCATGCATAGCAAGTGTAAGCTTGTTGAATTGGTCCCCCCCACCCCCCAAAAAAAGAAAAGAAAAAAAAAAAAATTTACGGCAGCTTTTTCTATCCCAAATGTTTGTTTTACTCAAACTTTTAGAGGGGTGTTTCTTTATTTCTTTTTGTAGCTTGAGAAAGCCTTGCATGAAATGCGTACCGAATGTGCTGAAACAAAAGTTGCAGCTGAGAGTAAATTTGCTGAAGCACGTCAATTGATAGATGAAGGGCAGAAAAAATTCACAGAGGCTGAGGCCAAGTTGCGTGCTGTGGAATCTTTGCAAGCAGAGGCTGACCGATATAACAATGTTGCAGAGAGGAAGCTTCGTGATGTTGAAGCACGTGAAGATAACCTCAGACGGCAAATCATATCTTTCAAGTCAGAGTATGTATTTTGTACAATTATAATTAATAAGTAAATTTTTCTATCGACTTACTATCTGCCTAGTTCTTTTATGTGATCTTGAGCATGAAGGGCACAGATTAGGCTATGTGCCTCAACATTCTGCTGTTAAGATATGCTTGCCTTGGAGAATCCTGCATTTCTTATACGCAGATCTTGTAGTTATAGATGGGGTTGGGAAAAGCCTTGGGAGAAAAAAATTGTAGACATAGATCAAATTTTTGGGGCTCCATGGCTTACTTATTTTTTGATACCATTACAATTTATGAGATTGTGCTTGATGCGGCTATGTCAATTTGTGATCAAGATTTGTAGTTATTTTTAAGCTCAACATATTGTGTATGTGAACATAATCCTTTTCTTTCTCTCTCTCTCTCTCTCTCTCTCTCATAGCTGTGACGAAAAAGATAAGGAGATGATTCTTGAGAGGCAATCCCTTTCTGAAAGGCAAAAGGGTTTGCAGCAAGAACAGGAAAGGTTACTTCAGTCACAAGCCTTGCTCAACCAGAGAGAGGATCACCTTTTTAGTAGATCTCAGGAACTAAATCGTCTTCAAAAAGAGTTAGAGGAGACAAAAGTGAAAATTGAAAAGGAATATGATGCCCTCCATGATGAGAAAACCAATCTAAAACTGATGGAGGCCACCTTAACTCAACGAGAAGAGGTGCATTTTTTAAAGTTCTCAGTTGGATCAAGATGAAACTAATATTAGATATTTATTTTGTCTTGTTCATATCTGTGTTGTGTGAAAGCAGGCACTCTCTAAACAGGAAACTGAGCTGAACAAGAAAGAGCAAGAGTTGCTGCAATATAAAGAGAAACTTGCTAGTAGAGAATCTGTAGGTTATCTCGCAATTGTTTACTGTTCATTTTAACCCGTGGGCTTTTGTTTTATATTATTATTCTTTTAATTTTGTTTGATGGAAAATGTAGGATGAAATTCAGAAAGTTGTAGCTGGTCAGGAAGCTGCAATGAGAGCTAGAAAATATGATTTGGAAATGGAGCTACAAATGCAGCGCAAATTGTTTGAAAATGAAATTGAAACAAAGAGACGGGCTTGGGAATTGAAGGAGGTTGATCTTAAACAACGGGAGGATCAAATCCTGGAAAGGGAGTATGAGCTGGAAGTTATGTCAAGGTCACTGAGCGAGAAGGAGAATGATCTGATGGACCTGTCAAGTGCTCTTGAAGAGAAAGATCAAAGCTTGAGAGCTGCTGAGAAGGAGTTTGAGTTAAACAAAACCCTTTTGCAAAAGGAGAAAGATGATATTGAAGAAGCAAAGCAAGATCTGCAGAAGTCTTTGGCATATTTGGATAGTAAACAAAGACATGTTGATAATGCAAAGGAGAGACTGGAGTCCATGAAAAGTGAAACAGGTGACTTGTCAATTTTGGAAGTGAAACTAAAGGAAGAGATTGACCTTGTAAGATCTCAGAAGTTGGAGCTTTTGGCTGAGGCAGATAAGCTGAAAGCTGAGAAGGCAAAGTTTGAAGCTGAGTGGGAACTTCTTGATGAAAAAAAAGAAGAGTTGCAGATAGAAGCAGACCACATAGAAAAGGAAAGGAAGATAGTTTCTGCTTTTATTAAGAATGAGCGTGACAAGCTGAGAGAAGAGAAAGAAATTTTACGTAATCAGTACACCCAGGACTTGGGGTTGCTTGCCAGTGAACGGGAACAGTTCATGAACAAGATGGCACATGAACATGCTGACTGGTTTGGCAAGATACAGCAGGAGCGAGCAGATTTCTTGCGGGACATTGAGATGCAAAAGAGGGAGCTGAGTAACCTTATTGAGAAGAGGCGTGAAGAGGTGGAAAGTTATTTGAAGGAAAGAGAAAAGGCTTTCGAAGAAGAAAAGAGCAGTGAACTCCAATGTATTAATGCTCTTAAGGAGAAAGCAGCCAAAGAGTTGGAAGAAGTTTCCTTGGAGATGAAAAGGCTTCAAACTGAGCGAACTGAGATAAATTTGGATCGTGAACGGAGAAATAGCGAATGGGCTGAGCTAACTAATTGCATTGAGGAACTTGAGGTTCAAAGGGATAAGCTACAGAAACAGAGAGAACTGTTGCATGCTGATAGAATTGAAATTTATGCTCTGACTGAAGAATTGAAAAAGTTAGCGGATTTGAAACTTGTCTCCGATGACATTGCTATCAATGAAATGCTTAAATCTGATATGGAGTTGAACCAACAGAAAATCTCTGCAAGGAAAAACTTGAAGCATCGAACTCTTACACAAGGTCACCTTGATAATATTAGCAATGATTTTGACACTCCATTTATGCAGAAGTCATCTGTTGTTTCCCCTCCTAGCCCTGTTCGATTCTCATGGATAAAACGATGCAGAGAACTAATTTTTAGAAATTCTCCTGAGAAGCCACTCGTGGGAAAAGAGGATTTGCCTCTGGTTTCTGTTGTAGGTAATGTTAGCAACGGGCAGAAGCACTTGGAAAATGACAAACTGCATGGTAATTTTGAGAAGGGACAGGAAATGGGATTCTCTTTTGGAGAACCAAAAGTAATAGTTGAAGTACCCTCTCGAGATGAAGAAGCCAGCAGAACAAGTGAGTTTGAATCTGCGACTAAAGATCTTAATGGAAAAACTGCCACCTTGTTTTCAGATGAACGTCATGTGGGCAGACAGAAAAGAGGCAGGGGGAACTTGTCTAATAAAGTTATAGATCCACTTGTAGACATGGGGCAGAATAAGAAACAGAGAGCAGAACAAACAACCGAAAATCCTTTAGACAAGGGCTGGTACAATTTTGGTCCTTTGAATAAATTTATTTTGAACATATAGTTAGTTAGCAATATTTGTAAGTAGTGTAGTTAAAGTGTAGATTCAGGAAGTTATTCATTGATTTTGTTTTCAGTCTGATGTCAACCCAATCAGATGTGTCAGAGGTCCAGCAGGCATTAATGTCATCAAATCTAACACGAGGGAACCCTGAAGAAACACATGTAGTAATGGTTGATAAGGTTATTCATGTATCAGAAGTGATTTCTGAGAAAGTTGATGCTCTCACCATCCCCAATCAAGAACCAAGAGATCATTTTCAGAATCCTGCATTGGGAGTGGGACAATCTAATCTTCATGGAGAAACAGTTGATCAATCAAATTCTAAAACTAGACATGAAGATATTTTACCTAGCGGTTCCAGTGTAATGGGAAACAATGGACAAGTTTCTGAGCACTGTTAGGTAGTGATTTACAATCTGTTCTGCTTCTTTTACTTTGGTTTCTTCTCCAGGCTGGGTCTTTTCAATTTATATTGCTTTCCTTTGTTTCTTTTTTTGATTAAGTTCCACTGAGATATTTATGCAGTTGATATTTGACTGTGGACAGGGACTGCATATGGTGGATGTGGGCATTGGTACCTTATAATTAGTGTGGCTAGGACATAAGTATATAGTAGGAGAGTATGAGGTGCGTCAATGCTATGCTTAAACATGTCTAGCTTTACATTCCTCTCAACTATATCTTCTCCTGTTCACTTTCTTTGCAGGTATTGTTGCATTTTGAAATATACCATATTGATCGGATTCATTCTCTTGCAGTGCAGGACACCAAAGGGTCTCTTCATTTGTTGGTGAGTTGGAGTTGGGTATGTGCGTAGAGATAACAGGGGGTGTCTGCTGTGTGTACACACTGTTTGGATGCTGTTGCAAATTGCAATGAGTGGGGTAGACTGTTGATATGATATCATAGTTCGTAGCATCGGGATGTTATGCATTTCAATTAAAGAAAAAGAAAAGTTGGGTACAGCATAAGGATAAGTTACTTTCAAAACTTAGCATGTGTGTTTTTTGATTTAGCGAGTTTTTCTGGCATGGTTTAGTTTGTCCCGTTGAAACCATCCAGATTTGAGGCTTTACCAGCGCTGAATGTCATTGTGTAGCCATTAATAGCAAGTTTCCGTCTACAAACATGATTGCGGTCAGCATAACAAGTATCTGAAGCTCTTGTTTATATTTGGCTGGATCTTTTTTCGTTTTTTGGTAAATATGTTTGGCTGGTTCTTACTATGCGTTAGTATCATGTTATAATACTGTGCTCGTGAAGGTTGGCTTTTTTTTTTTATAGTCACCTATTCAAGTGTTTGCACTTTTAATGTAATACTTTTTTAAAAAAAGAAAGAAAAGAAAAGCAAACAAGATAAAACAAGTAATATCTTATTTATGTCTAATAAAACATCGGTTCCATGCTCTCATATTTTTCTCTTGAACCTCTGTTTTAATTATTTCGTCGGATAGTTGTTGGAACTCTCATCAGAGTTCTCCCAAAGATTAGGGCAAAAAAATTTAGTGTTCTTTGTTCGAAGTCCCCATCATACGTTGATGTGTCCTCACATCATTCCCTATACCCTCTTCGATCTCATTCCCTCCAAATACGCTTATATTCTCACCGACCCACTTCTCCATCTCAAAATCAGAAGAAATCAATTTTTGATTGGTTAGTTCGAAATGGCGTCTTTCACTGTCCGTTGCCCCACGTGACCTTCTTGTGCTCATTTGGGATTGAATTCTAAACACTGCAATACAACATGCAGGCGATCTCGTATAAGAGAGAGCATGCATGTTGGGGTTGAAGAAATTCCCGCCATTTGAATCTTTGAGTCGTGATTCAGCAGCAACTGGGATTCAATTGTGTGATCTTATCAAATATAAATGTGGTTTTAAAGATTACCCCGTTTAGTGATGATGTTACTATCTGTGATTGATTGTCTCGTTTGTGTGCATACATGAAATTGTGTTTGCGGGTATTCCATTGAGAGTTTGGCTTCGAACCCATACTAAAAAAAAAAGAAAAAAGTTTAAGCTAAAACAAATATCAAATACCTCTTAATTTCTGAGTTTTTATTTTTAATTTTAGCTTAAAAACTGCATTTAAGTTGAAAAAACTCTGCCAAACATGCCCTAAGATGAGAAATTATAACAATTCATTGGAAGAATTTTTAGCAACTATTTTATTGCAATTTTAACTCTTGATATTTTTATTAACAATTATAACTTATATTTTTTAAGGTATAAGATTGGGCTACTTATCCCTTTATATATAATATAGTGAGAGAGAGATAGGTAGAATTCTTTAACACCAGTGTGAAATTTGAAGTTTGACACCTCATCTGAGAGCTGTTAAATCAAAAAAGATCAACGACTCTGATTTACAAGTATAATATTGTAGGAAAACAATACTAATTCCTGAAAACACAAAACTCACATGGGTTCTACTTTTTAAATTCTCTCTCTATATATATATATATATATATAATATATATATATATATGTGTGTGTGAGTTAGGATCATTTTACACCAGTGTAAGTTACACTCTCAATCTTGTCTATTGATCTCATTTATATCTAACGGCTCTAATTTTTTAGTAATGTGAGCCATTGGATACAAGTGGATCAATGGTCAAGATTGAGTGTAAGACTTTTAACTCTTACACGGTGTAAGAATATCCTGCCCATATATATATATATATATATATATATATATATATATATATGGGGCATGATATTGTGACAACCAAGTTGCGTTATTACCAAGTGACTACCAATCAATCTTACCGTTAGATTGATTATGTTGATCCAACGGTTATATTTATTTCCATCTTTGTATGGTCATGATTCCCCAAATTTAATATTTTATATTTATTTTCATCTTTGTATGGTTATGATTTCCCATATCAAATGCTTTCACTTTAAATATGGGGAATCATGACCATACAAAGATGGAAATAAATATAACTATTGGATCAACATAATCGATCTAACGGTGAGATTGATTGTAGTAACACAACTTGGTTGTCACAATATCCTTCCCTATAAAATGTTTATCATCGTTACAATCAATTTAATTTCTATTAATTCCCATCAATTTAATGGTTATAATTTATTGAAAATTAATAATTAATTAATAAGTACAACCTAATAATCTATTATTCTAAAGGAATACCATTCTTTGGCAAATTTACTTACGTGTCACTTTCTCCTTTACTTTCTTTCATCTTTGTGTTCACACTACAGAATTTTAAAAACCTTTCCTTCTTTGGTAAATCAGAGAATAAAATAAATATAAAACAAAATCAATTTTTCAAGATTAATTCGATGGACAAGATTTTTTGATTTAAATCAATGGTCAAGATTTATTGTAAATGTAGGTGGTAGATAGCTTTTGAATGTATATCTGAGTGCTCTTTTAATTTCCAAATTTAAATTTAAATTTTAACTTTAAATTTTAAATTTGATTTATGAATTCTGAATGGTGACAGACAACTCATTTAACTCTATGGTATCGAAATCTGGATTTTTATTAACCCGATTCAGTAGAATTCAAAAAAAATCTTTTGTTTTCCAAAAAAATAACAAATCTCGTACTAATCAGCAAATTCCCAACCTACAAATTTCATACTTATTTTTTAAATTTAAAAGTTTGCATTTTTTTTAACCTTAATTCTCTGTAATTCAAAATTTTAAATTTTTTGAAAAATTAAAAATATTTTCTAATTACTCGAAATAACCCAACCTACGGTTTAAATCTATAAAAATAATAAATTTGATTAAAATATTTGTTCCTTGTTTTTGCAATTTAATGTTTGAATTTTTATTAACCATGATTCAGTGGAATTCAACAAATCTCTATTTTTTTCCATAAAAAATGTAATTTTCCCTACAATTTAAATTCAAATCTTAAAAAAAAATCTGGAATTAAAACTTTCGGTTCTGATTTTTTAAAATTTGAAATTTGATTTTTTACTAACACCCTTTTTGATATTCCCTAAACCCTTTTCCTTCTCTACATTTCCAACAAATATTTTCAGTGGTATTTAAAAATTTACATTTGTTTTCCCAAAAAAAATATTTTGTACTAATCAACAAAATCCCAACCTACAAATTTCGTACTTATTTTTAAAATTTAAAGTTTGGATTTTTTTAAACTTGATTCACTGTGATTCAAAAATTTACAACTTTTGAAAAATCAAAAAATTCCTAAATACTCGAAAGACCCCAATTTACGGTTTGAATGTATAAAAATAATAAATTTGATTAGAACATTTGATTCTTATTTTTGCAGTTTAAAATTTGAATTTTTATTAACCTTGATTAATCGTAATTATAACTATTAAAAACATCCAAACCTACTATTACAGCTCCTCCCTTTTGCATTCTCAGTCTTCGCGATCGCCTTGACTTTTGGTAATAATATATAGTCTTTATTCTTAAAAAAAAAAAATCAATTTTTATAGTCGCCTTTTTGCTTTGGTTTCAAGCCCAGCCCACAAATAAGGGTATAAATCAACCAAAAGTGAGAGGTTGTATTTTAAAATTTGTTCCGATGATTTGGTTGAGGTATTGAATTATATTTTGAAACTAGCGTAGTACCTGTGCGATGTACGAAGGAAAAAAATCAAAATTCTTGTCAGTATCGGTCCTTGGTTAATTGTTAAAATTTTGAATTCTATATTCTACTGATTATATATATTTTTTGCAAAATTAACTTTTTTATCTTTTAATTTATAATTTTTATATTGGTTATGCACATATATTTAAAAAGTTTGTGTTAAATTTTTTTTTAGAAAAATACTTATACAAAATTTTTTATTCTCTTTTTGAATCATTCATTTTTATAATTAATTTTTTAGAAAATGATAGATGTCATTTTTTATTTAAATAAAAAATTTGTATTATTTTTTATTTAAATAAAAAATTTGTAATATTTTTTATTTTTTTTAGTATCTAATTATTTTGTATTAATTATATATTTTGAAAAATTAATTTTTGTTTTTTAATTTATAATTTCTATATTGGTCATACATATATATTTAAAACGGTTATGTTAAAAAAAAAGACTTGTACGACTTTTTTTTTTCTTTTTCTATAATTTTTTTAATTTAAATTTTTAATGTACTTTCTTTTAAAGTATAATTAAGTTATTCTTTTTTTAGTTAAATTTAAAATTTAAATTATTTTTTATCAACTTTACTTCTTTTTTTTTTTTAAACATTTTTTCATTTAATCTATAATTTTATATTATATTTAAATTTATTATATTCTTTTTTCCACCGCATAAACGTTAAATGCTAAACACAATACTCTCCAGAAACATTCAATTCCTTTTATATTTTTTCAATACAATTCACAATCTTATTAATCTAAAAAGTAATACATTACCTGATGTTAGAGCTGTCTCTTCGAGTAATGTGATTATGGCGGTAAACGTAGCACCATATTTCAAGCGATTATATATTCGGTGTTCATAGATTTTTATCTTATTGTGTTTTTCAACATTAGTTCTTTTAAGAAATCACTCTTTATAATAAACTAATAATAAAATAAATATTATTGTTGTGTAAATGTGTTATAAAGAATATGCATGTCTCTAAGTTGCTCACTTTACTATAAATACTTTATGGGATTCAAAAGGTCAAAAGGTAAAATTTCAAATGATAGAGAAGGTCATCATTAATAATAGCATTAAAACTCCAAACTTTTTTTTTTGGCTATCTTCAATTTTTAATCATCTCATTTTTAATGCATTTAATTATTGGAATAGTACGAAGTACATTAATGTTTTTCAAATAAAATTCAACCTGTTCGTTTAGTTTTATTTAAAAAAAACAAAAATTAAAATTACAAATAATACAGAAAGCCATCATTAATAGCATTAAAATTCCAAATGTTTTTGGCTATCATAGTTTTTTAATCATCTTGATTTTTTAATGCATTTACTGATTTACATCAACGGCATGACTAATGGCCTTCTTTGCTTTTCAAATTTCATTCAATATGTTTGTTTAATTTTTTTTTAAATCAAAATTTAAAACTACAAACGATAAATAAAGACATCATCAATATAGTTAAGATTACACACATTTTTCACTTACATATTTTCTAATAGGATAACATTTTTCCACCACAGGCCAATATTATATTCATAACAGGCTAAGGCCAGTTTCAGGCTCGGCCCGTTAAGATCAAAGTTCGGTTAGTTTTCTGATAATTATGGTTTTGGTTATCTGATATATATATATATATATATATATATATATATATATATATAATATTATATGCATATATATGCAGATAAGTTATCTGTATTTATTCCCAAAACGACGTCATTTTGTTATTGAAATCTTAAAAAATTATAAATATAAAGACTATTATAACCCTGAAATAAATTAAAATTACAAAACACCATAATTTTCGCCCCAAAACGATGTCGCATTGGGCTTACTGCAGATAACTTATCTGCAGTAACTGCATAAAAAACGAACTCATATATATATATATATATATATGTGTGTGTGTCTGTGTTTGTGCAACTTCAGAAATTTCTCGGGGTCTTTTGGTTTTTTTGATAATTATGGTAAAAACATCCTATGTAGAAAATAATGGAAATTTAATACAACTGTCTCATACTAAAAGATGTTAAACTATTTTCCTACCTATATCAACTTCAATTTTTGAATTAAAAA